>CM062290.1:446994706-447321577 GCA_031216915.1 Pictodentalium vernedei | reverse complement strand
AAACACTATCAGACAGGTAAACCTCCAAATAAGTGTATCTGCAAAAATCATGTTTACATTGCAAAACATTCTTTTTAGAGTTTTAGTTCTGGACCTTTCATGCTTCTTACTTCCAACTATAACACTTAATTTATCGGTTAATGGGTGAATAGAAAACTCCTGCCATAATCAACATTTTGAGTTCCATAAGCCTTCAAAACAGCTCCGATAAAAGTGTCAAACATCAGATTGGTGGCTTTATACAGAATATTCATTAGGTTGTTGCTTGATAAGTAATAGGAACAAAATCTTCACAAGAAAATTCTGTAGCAATACAATTGAGGGTATTAGCAGGCAGTTTGCAACAAATTGTAACAAATCAACTAGTTATAAACAAAATTTTCTAACTCAAAAAAGTGAAAAAGTACCACAACTCTGAAAAAAATGTGGGAAGAAACACATGCTACAGCAGCTACACAGGCATTGTTTCCCCATGATGCTCGATCACAAAACCAAATATCCTTCAAATTGGAGTAGCAATGGTTGAGATACAAGGGGGAATGTTGGTACATGTAATGATGAATGGGTAAGATTAAGAGGACAGGGGTCACCACTGCACGGCCCTAGATGCACCTTTGATTTTCCAACTTCCAGGTCTGGGGCATAATAATCGCAACACACCCACCTTATCAGTTCATAATTTCAGTAAAATAAAATAAATTATCAATTTGAATTAAATAATAGATGATGGAAAATATTTGGCTTCCTTCGCCTTCTCGTACTATTTAATTACCACAAACAATATCAGTTTGATGCCGACAAACGAAACTGAACGCATGTGGTTTGGTTAAAAAGTAACTCGGCATGAATAATGAAGAAATTGCGAATATTTCGTGTATTTCATTTATTTAAAAGCCAATTGCAGCTAATATTGACCGTGCATTCGATAATTCGTTTCGGTTTTGACCACACGGCCACGCTGACACTCCGTGACAGCGGTTATGCTTATTGTGATATGCAAATTGGGGGATGGTTTCCGGTGAAGGAGATTTGTCACATTTGTCAGTGTGAAACGATCATAAAAGACACTGATCGACGCTTGTATTACTATGGTTGGTTGCAAGAAAAAACTAAATTCTCAGCATCGTCCAAGCGCACCTTATTTAAAAGCACGAATGCATCATTTTCAACCCATCTTCAATCGGTCCTTTGCAGACATCAAACATACCCGCCTTCAAATTCCATGGTTTACTAGGAAGTAAATAACTTCGCAGCGACAGGGGGAAATTAACACGCTCAAATTAACGGGGTCCAATAACATCAGGGAGAGGAAATCAGTTCGTTTGGTGGACACATACAAGGACCTAATTAGTAAGCTACTTACCAGGAATGCTCGGATCATCGTTTCAGGGGTGCTCCCCGTTATGGGTGGTGGGAATGAGAGGAACTCGCGGATTATGGCACTAAACGAGGAGCTGGAAGAGCACTGCAAAGACTTGGGAATACATTTCATTGACCACTGGGATTCATTCTGGGGACAAGGAGAGTTGTATGGGCGAGACGGATTGCATTTAAGAAGGATGGGTACAGACCTGTTGGGCCAAAAAATTTTACAGGTGGCTGGGCCTTTTTTGGAGAAAAGGGGGGTAGGGGACCACAGCCGATAACCCAGAGGGGCACAAATGCTGGGAACATAGGAAGAACAACAAACGTGCACAACATAGGGACATACCAGGGGTATAATAAAGTGCCAGTGATGACAAAAAAACAAAGATTCATTAAGTTTGGGTACTGCAACATCCAGGGTCTGCACAAGAAAGTAAGCGAAATATCAACAATGACGGACGAAGGAGACTTCGATATAATGGGTCTAAGTGAGACGTGGATACGACGGGATGAGCGGGTTGATCAGATGAAGGGTTGCGTGTGGATAGGAGCTGGGCGAACTGAGGGTCAGAAACGGGGTGGGGGTGTTGGCATCTACGCTAAAGAGGAATTACAGCCCTCATTGATTACAGATCTCACAGAAGCAAGGACTCAGATTCCAGTATCCAACGAAATAGTCTGGGCAAAAATCAAGTTAGGAAGCAGGAGTGTTGCCGTTGGTGTTGTATACTTAGCAGTGGAGGGAAGTAAGCTCGAGTGGAATGATTCAATATATACAACTCTTAGATCGAATATCACAGAGCTTGAAAGCAGAGGGTTCAGTATTGTCCTAATGGGGGACTTCAATGAGCACATCGGGGATAAGGAGGAGGGCATACAGGGAGGTGATAGGAAAATTAACACGAATGGGAGGAAGATGTTGGACCTATCAAAAGAGCTTGGTTTAAAGATCCTGAACAGGGATGCGAAATGTAAGGGTAAATGGACCTGGGAGAGGAACGATAAGAAAACAATAATTGATTATATACTCACTGACGTTAGCGTATGGAGGGAGGTTATAGATGTAGAAATAGATGACGAGGGAAAAAATGACTTGGGTAGTGATCACAACCTGATAACAGTTAAGATTATGGGCAAAAAGACGAATAGAGACAGAAATACCTTCAAGGAAGTTTGGGGACTAAAACAAGGAGCCGACTGGAAGCAGTTTCGGGAAAAACTAAAACCAAGTCTTGAATGTATACCTAGGGCTGCAAATGTCCAGAGTATTTCAGATGGCATAGTAAATAGCCTAACAGAGGCAGGGAAGGATTGTATAGGAAGGGTGAGGGTCCCAACGAGAGAGCTCGGATACAGGGTTAACGAGGGACTGAAAAAGGCTATAAAAGAAAGGAAGGTAAAATGCGCTGCTTACAGAAGAAGTAGGAAGCTTAAAGGGGTGGATAACAATGACACGAGACTAATGAAAGGAGAATATGAACTGGCACGGAAAAAGGTGAATGAGATAAAGAATAATAATAGGAAGGAGCGCAATTGCAGTCTTGCCAGAACAATAAAGAAAACGGGGGGTTCGAGCTCAAACGTATTTTGGAACTGGGTAAATAAACGGGGGAAAAGTAATGTGCAGAGTATCAAAGTGGATGGGGAAAGTACAGAAGATAAAGGCCGTATCGCTTCAGAGTTAGTCAAGCACTGGGAAAAGATAAACGATAGGCGATGGGGCAGTGGGTCCCCACCAAAAAGAAATACACTGGTGGAGGAGAACCTATCCAATCGTGTATGTAGCGAAATAGCGGCAGAAGAAGTGCCGAACGTGGTCTCGAAATTAAAAAAATGGTAAAGCGGGAGGGACTGATGAAATTCCGAACGAATTCCTCAAAAATGGAGGGGAGGCACTTATTGAAGTCCTGACAAACCTTTTCAACCTGGCTCTGCGAAAGCAAAAGGTCCCCAGAGAGTGGAGGGAAAGTAAGGTGTCGTTCATACACAAAAAGGGGGATAAGGAAGTTCTAGATAACTATAGGGGGATATCAGTTAGTAGTAACATCGGAAAAGTATTCTGTAAGGTCATATACGGTAGACTTGAGGAAGTTATTGAAGAGAAAGGTTTTTTAGGAGAAATTCAAAATGGTTTCAGGAAAGGTCGAAGAGTCACTGATCACCTATTTACACTCACCCAACTGATAGAATCAACAAAGGCTGAAAAGAAAAAGATGTTTCTGGCATTTCTAGATGTGAAAAAAGCGAACGACCACGTGTGGAGGGAAGGTATGTGGCGAAAGCTCGAGGGCATCGGACTGGGGGGTGACTTTGTGGGAATCATGAAAGCACTGTATACAGATGTGCAAAGCCAACTCAGTCTAGGGAGTATCACTACAAAACGAGTCCCTATGGATATAGGCCTCAAGCAGGGGTGTATCTTTTCACCGATTTTGTTTGCATTGTATGTTAAAGATTTAGGGGACGAACTAATTCAGAGTGCGGAGGGGGTAAATGTTGGAGACATAAAGGTACCAGGCTTATTCTTTGCGGACGACATGGTGTTAATGTCTAGAACTGAACAGGGGCTAGAGAAATTGCTGGAAATTGTTGGTAGATATGGGAACACTTGGCGGCTCGAACTAAATGAAAATAAAAGCAAGGTAATACCCGTTGGACGCAAGGTAGATATGACGAAGAGATGGAGAGTGGGGGAGTTCTCAATCCCCGAAGGGGAAAGCAAACAAATCACTGTAGGAGAAACGGGAGAGTATGAGTATCTAGGGGTAAGCATAAATATAACGGGAAGAGGGGTGTACAGAAATTACTCAGCCAAACTGATTCTGAAGGGGAAAAGAATTCTGAACCAACTAAAACATTTAGGGAAAAATAGTTTCAACAAGGTCTTTGTGGGGAAAACACTGTGGGAGAGGGTGGGTTTACCAAGTATAACGTATGGCACGGACGTGATTCCATTAAACCAAACCGTTATTAAGAAGTTGGAAAGTACTCAGAATGATGCCGGCAGATAGATAACAGGGTCGAGTAATGCTGCAGCTTTGGAAGCAGTAAGGGGGGAGCTTGGGTGGATGAAAATCAAGGACAGGGTAGATTTGGGAAAACTGTGTTACTTTAACTACTTGAGAAACCTGCCTGACAACCGGTGGTGCAAATTGATGCTCGATACCATTTGGAATTCTAATATAGATACGGGGTGGTCAAAACATGTGAGGGAACTAATGGACAATTACTCTATAGAGGTCACAAACATAGAAGTAGGAATGAAAGAAGGCAAAAGGTTTGTCAAAGAGAGAGTCATGGAAGATTGCAATCGAAACTGGCGAGCAGGGGTTTGCGTGAAAAGATCACTGCAGGGCTTACAATATAAAGAAAAGCCAGCTTTTGAGAAGTACCTAGATGGCACCTTTGGAGGGTCACTGCTGTTCAAACTGAGATCAAGATCACTGGAGCTTCGGGGAAAAATTGGGAGAGATGGAGAAAAGGGATGCCAAATGTGCCACTCTGGAGAAGTGGAGACCCTGGAACATTTTCTCTTGGAATGTCCACAGTATATACCTCATAGAATAAAATTTACTGGAAGAATAATGCAGAAGTGGGGTGAAGAAACAAAGGATAGATGGTTGAAGGGGGACACGAGGGAGAGGGTAGGAATGCTTATTGAAGAAATTGAAAAAGAGGAAGTGAGGGACACTATTAAGCAGTTTATATCTGAATGCTGGGAGGAGAGGAGGGGAAGAGGGGGTGGGGTGCAGGGGGAATGATGGCCTTCTCTTATGAGGACCGCGACAAATCAGCGGCTGGCCAAAGAGTTATTATTATTAATATAGTTTCAGGTCACTTGGAATATATTTCGTGAAAAAGTGATTTCTGAAGCATTCTGCTTACTTTGTTATGAATATTGCCTTATTTTATGTGTATCGTCCCGATTTTATACACTCGGTTATTTTTTTTACAAGTGGTTCATGTTGTCTTTCTAGTGCGCAATAATTCAGATTTTTTGTCAACAAAAAAGTTCAGACGACCTGTAAACACGAGAGGGAATTTCGAACCATATTTTGCAGTTATGACATTAACAGCTCAGGTACTGGCTGTCACCTGTTTGCAAATCCGCTCATACATTGTCTCGAACAAATGATGGGCGTGATCACGTCCTTGCATTCTTATACGATTGCCCAAATTGAGTATTTCTGCAAGAACCACATCGTAATCACATGACCGGAAAAACATCGTTGAAACATGGCCACATCCGGAACATCAAAAATTTGTGTTGATGTTATTACATTCAAACGTCAAAACCCACCAGAGTGTGTGTCAAAAAAATGCTTTCTCCGAGTCTGTAGTATGTTATCATTATATTGAGGACAAGGCTTTCGAATTACCGATTATTTTGTGGTTTTACCGGTTCGTTATTTATGCCATTTGCAAATTAATCTTCTTCAAAATCATAAAATTCACTTTTTTTCCTGAAAAAAATTATATGTACCTTTTCTATGCACTTCACACATTATTTTGATATATAATTTGCCTTTCCTTACTTCTCTTATCTGTTTCTGAGGCATTGGGAAAAATGTCAAAAAATTGACCAAAGTTAGGTTGGACGACCCCTTAACACAGGGAAAGTTGTGATTCTCATCATGTCGAAATTTAAGGTGTAGGATAATTGTATTGTGACATGCACTGGAAATGACAACATTCCATGAACAAATTTCAAACTACACAAAATACTCTGCCATTGGATACAAGGGTTGGGATTAACGTATATCACATATAGAATACCTAGGAATAATTTAAACATGTATTTTCAATGGTTTTCTTACTTTAAACACCTACATAAAAAACGAGCGCTGAAAACGTCAAGTTTATATGTCATGTTTTTCGAAAATTCAGCTGCACACCCGTCGTTAAACTTACATGACAATGGAGCTCAACAATTGAATCTTATCTTTTGAATAAGTGCTCACAAAAGCTGAAACGAGACCCTTCCTCGTTTTGCAGGTGAAACAGTCGGCCATGTTTCCGGTTTGAGACATTAAAACATTGTAGGCAGTGGAATGGATTATCGGGGGCGATCACGCATTCTACTTTTTATTAAGTTATTTTTATCACACAAATTGAATCCAATGATACCATTAATCGCCCGTTCAAACCCTGTTTGATGGTTTCGCGTTCCGATTATTTGTCTTTCTTGATATTCTTTCGCCTTCAGTCTTGACAAGCACGGGGCTGTCATTACCGTTGACTTGACAGTTCAGATTCCGGAGTGCACCAATGGGTGTATGCACGGGTCGGCAGCTGGATGACACCTCAAATCGTGATCGAGTCAGCAGCTGTACAGTAACTACCCTGTTCAGTGATTCCAAGTTTCAGCAGTTGGAACCGGTTGGTGAATTCGATAAACTGTATTGGACGATTTGGCACTATTCTCGAATTGTAATAAAAACAGTGATTGTTCTTGCTCAACAGATGTTATATATGGACATGTTTATATTTATTAAAAAAAAACCCCAAAACCCAAAACTTGAAGAGACGTGCAAGTCATTCATAAATTATCTGCAGGGCTATCAGCACCACTACGCAACGCTATTCTAAATATTACAGCCTTTCCTTGCACATTTATTGGCAATAATGGTGGTGATGGATGGGGAGACCATGTTCATTTTGTGCACATAATACTTTGACAAGGCGTTCCAATTCTTCCATCCAGCCGAAACATGCTCCTACAATTTTGCCGGAAACGTCCGACAGCAATTTCGCCCGAAACGCTCGCAATTTTTTTGTCAATAAATTTGATTTCCTTCATGCAGGCAATAGTGGCGCCAGTTGAGGTATGCGAAGTGTGGCGGGAACAGGAGTCTACACCCCTCCCCCCAATCGGGAGTTCCAGTCCTCACCCCGTTCCAGCGGAAAAAAACTGCCTCCATTATTGTAGGTTTGTCGGGGAATACTCTAGCCCCCCCCCCCCCCCCCCCCACCCCCCACACACGCTCCGTTCCAGCGGAAAAAAAACTGCCTCTATTATTGTAGGTTTGTCGGGGAATACTCTAGCCCCCCCCCCCCCCCTCCCCACACACACACACACAGACACACTTCTGTCAGGGAACGTAATCCCCCTTATCGGGGCAATCCCGGTTTTCAAGTTATATTCATTTTGTCAAAATACAAATTTGTACTTCAACCTGCTGCCGTTGTGAGGCCGCAATGTTTCAGTTATCGACTGTATTAGGTAAAGTACGGAAAATTTATTTAATTATTTATTGGGGTTTAGCTACACTTTCGACTGTCAGGGTCATCTCGTATCGGAGAGTTTTACGGATGGAGGAAGCCGGAGTACCGCGAGAGAACCACTGAGGAACGGCTAGGAACTGTCAGACTCCCAACGTTCTAACTCCGCGCAATCAGGGTTAGCATTGGATGAAGACAAGTGTACCATCGACGTGCAGCGCGCCTTAGTACACAGCCCCACAGTGTCCCCACGAGGTAAACTACAGGAAAAAATAAAACAAACAAGAGAAACAGAATTTACTGCAACCCATAAATTCGAGTCTGTCTGAAGGTGGTGAACGATGTAGAACTAAATTATATAAAAACGGAATTTGTGGAGACTTATTTTCCGGAAACAAAATATCTTTAAAGAATTCTGAAATAGGTTTTTATAAACAGCGTTTAAAGATTTTCATACAGGATTCAGATAAAATTGTTCAAGAAACTGGAAATAACTTCTGTGCTTAGCCTTAAAGGTGTTATATAAAGGAATCAGCAATGGATATTTTTTATTATTTTTTGTGTAAAAATGCACATATGAACTTCTGGAATGCATTGGGGGTTCAAAAATATGATTGCAGCAATTCGGAAAAATGCACTCAATGACTGCTGGATGACCTAATTGAAGCCTCCATTAAATTTCGACTCATTTAGTGTTGGTCCCAGGTACACGGGGCATACTACGATTGAGATATGAGCATGATCCACTTTAAAAAAAAATTGGCCACACCCACTTTTCTGTGTAAAAATACATGTATGAATTTTGGGAATGCATTACATGGGGTAAAAAACTGTAATTTCCGTCAATTCTGAAAAATGCAGTCAAATACACCCTGTGTTACCTCAGTGACCTTGACCCATATTTTGAACCTACATCAAGTGTCGACTAATGTGGTTTTGGTCCCAGGTCCATACGTCACACCATACTTGAGATATGAGCATGACCCACTTTCAAATGTTTTGGCCACGAACCCCTATTTTACAGTAAAAATCCATGTATAAACTTTGGGAATGCATTACGGGCAAACCAATGTGATTTCCAGCAATTCTGAAAAATTCCCTCAGTGACCCCTGGATGACCTTGACCCATATTTTGAACCTCCGTCAAGTGTCGACTCCTTTGGTGTCCCAGATCCAAAGGTCATACCATGCTTGAGATATGGGTGTGACCCACTTTAAAACACCCCAACAGACATCCCTAATGCCCCAAAAATCTGAAAAACATAGGTTTCTAAGAACTTGTGACTTGCCACCGGTATGCCAAAAATCGGCGCGATACTACCATTTCTGTTCGAGTTATCGTGCAGACAAGGAAGCGCATAGAAGACAGAAAACAGGAGAATAAGAAAAAGAAGAAGAAAAAGAAAAAAAAAGGAAAAAGAAACCATACAAAAACTAGAGAAACATAATTTACTGCACCCAGTAAATTCAAGTCTGTATGAAAGGGGTTAAAGCATCAGAAATAAACAAAATAGAAAGAGAATTTATTGAAGCCTATATTTGGAGGTGAAATATTTTTTAAAAAATCAGAAATAAGTTTTTGTTTATTGTATTTTAAGATTTTCATACACGAATCAGATACATTTTTTCAAAACACACATATCTGAACAGTGTTAAAGGGGTTCGATAAAGGAATCAGAAATGCACATTTGTTTGCTCTGCCACTTATTTGAATGATGTTTAGAGCAGTAATGTGAATATGTAAAGGGTTAACATTATTCTCACTGAAATAAAATCTTTGGAATCCACATTGAAGTTTTGAGAGTGTTAAAAGCGTTTAACTAAATAATTTATAATTTGTTTCCTTACAAAGCAAAGGGTTTCTCTCAACTTAGTTCCAGGAACTGACATCTGATTATAATAACAAGATTACAGTTAATGTTTGACAGCTAATTCCACTGATGTTTACATTGTATCCAGTGTGAATAACATAACACAGTATTGCTTGGTGATAATGTACTGTATCAGGATATTGGAGGCTGTGAAAACCATGGGACCGACCTGACCATACTTAAGGGCTCTAGCGGCCTGAAAAAGAAAGAGGACCAAGTACTTTTGACTGTCTGTCAGTGTCCCAAAAATAAGCGATATGGGACGATTCGTTTTCGAGTTATCGTGAGGACAAGGAAGTCCATAGAAGATAAAAGACACGAGAATAAGAAAAAGAAGAAGAAAAAAAAGAAAGAAAAAGAAACTGTACAAAAACAATAGTCTGTGTGTTACACACAAACTAACAATAGTCTGTGTGTTTCACACAGACTAATAAATAACTCAAAGAACGAAAGCAATGTGGTAATTCAGGTTTCGTTACCACCCACATTACACATTTATACAATTGCGTGTACAGTGAAATTTTTGAATAATAACTCTCACTTATCAGTGTCTTTTTCATTGCCGCATAGTTTCCAGTTTCCAAATACATTTGTTAGCTGACAATATTGAAGTACAACTTACAGATGCCGATTCGTCCAGGCGCCGAATTGTGCATACACACATTTGCCGCACTCTGAACTGATGTCAAGGTCATCAGCAATGAAAACGAAAACGAGACAACACTGACGGTTGAAAGAATATCAATAAAAACAAATAATCTAACACATTACTGAAATGGGACGTCGAGTTCTTTCCACCCAAAAAAAATTCGTTGTGATCCGAGAACTTTTAATTTTTTGCCCGTTTTTTTCTTCTGTTTAGCCTATGGCGTCATAACAATTGCAAGCGCAAATTGTAGAATTGCTTGTTGCTCAGGTTTTTGCTCTTGAAGAGTACATATGGAATACATAATTTCGAAAGATTTTGCCATGGATATCAAAGGGTTATCATTTAAAAACATTATTTTAAAAATGCGCAATAGATACCTGATCAGTTTTCAATGAAGTTCCCCCCGCCCCCGCCCCTCCCCACCCCTTCACAAAAATGAAAAACTGGCATTTTGGCCAAATTAAGAAAGGGATATAAGTTTTGAAAAAGTGCTATTTTTTTAAAACTAAAGATTTTAAATCTAGGAATTGGATTACACATATTCTTTCCAAATTTTAAGAAAGTCGGACCATTTGTGGGGTTTGTTGTTATTTTTAGGGCATTGCACCGTTATTGTATTGGGAGAAGGAAAATGTCGATATGTGTGTAACTTTAACGGTTCCAGAGGTATATTTTTATGATAAAAGGAATTGTGACCTCTGGCTGTATTAGATAGAGGTCCCCAAAAATAGCGAACAGAGTTCACCCCCACCCGCGCCGCCACCATCACCATCAACAACAGAAGGGGTAATTGCGGTGTCTGAAATGACGTCATACCTCCGGTATTTGAAGTTGGATTTTCAAAAATATTTAGACTTGTTATTCGGGCGATGAGTGCTTCAAGTTACCTTGATTGCAACGTCATTCATTGAAAATTTAAATTTGATGTTTTCCGACCTCGATCGGCATAAACATTATAATATTTCCTGTCAATGCTGACAAAATGTCGAAAGCGACACCGTCAACTATTTCTTTTGCCGCTTGTTGTATTATTATAGTTCTATATTATTTACTTTTGTGGATAGGGCTGTCATCAAGAGGAAGGAGGTAACTACTGTTTGAAATGACGCCATATCTCCGGTATTGGAGGTCGGATTTTTAAACTAAATACAAAGAGGCTATCTATGCTGTTTGAGTGAATATCGAGAATTATCTCATGAGTGTGGACCTGAAAGTTTTATTTTTCACGCGCGTTTGTGCGAGTGAAAAATAATACTTTCAGGTTCACACGAATCTGCTGATCATTCCTTCAAGAGGACGTTCACATCGACGTCTCGCGCAAGCGCTGGTGAAAAATAAAACTCTTAGGTCCACAATCATGAGATAATTCCCGATATTCACTAAAATGGCGTAGATTTTCTTTTTATTATATGCTACGTGACATTTTACTGCGCATGAGTTAGCCCAATTTGACTGTAAACAGTTTCAAGACAATAAAAAAGATCTGCTTATCGTTCCTTCAAGGCAACGTTCAGGGCAGCGTTGTGCGCCGAAGCGTGAGGTCGTTTAGGAAGCTACTGGGGATATTTCCCGATATCCGTCAAGTCGATGGATATCGAGAAATATTGTTTAGATAACTTGCGAAAATTCACAGTCTAGCATATAATAGAACTTGTTATTCAGGACAATGAGTACTATAAGTTACCTTGTTTTCAACTTAATGTATTTAAATTTAAATTTGACGTTTTCCTATCGACATAAACGTCATATCGTTGAGTATTTTCCGACAATGTTGAAAAATGTCGAAAGCGACACCCGTGACTATTCTTTTTGCCGTCTGTGATAATATTTTTGTGCAATGTTATTTAGTTTTAGGGAAAGTGCATATCACCGGGAGGGAGAGGGTGACTGTTGTCGGAAATGACGTCATATCTCCGGTATTTGAAGTATGAGATTTTAAACTTTGCTCAACTTGCTATTCGAGACGATGAGTACTAGAGGTTGCCTTGATTTCAGTTTCGTGTAGTGAAACTGAAATTTGACATTTTCCGCCCTCGATCGAGATAAACGCCATAGCGTTAAGTATTTTCCGACAATGTTAAGAAAATGTCGAAAGCAGCGCCTTCAACTATTCGTTTTGCCGCCTGTGATATTATTGTAGTGATATATTTTTTACTTTGGGGTGCAGGGGTAAAGTCAAAAGTCAAAATGACGTAAAAACCCTGAAAATGACGTAACTCCAAAAATTCCAAAACAGACGTATTGTTATTGTTTTTAGTTCTAAAACATACTAAAATTTCATGAACATCGAACGAAATTTAATTTTTTGTGGAGATGGTTTGGCAATGGGGAAATAAAATATAATTTTCCAGGTCGGTACCACATTTGTAAATATACTTTTTGTCAGAGAAGAAATCGGTATTAACGCCATAGTGTTAAGAATTTTTTCAAAAATGTTAAAAGAAATGTCGTAAGTGGCGCCCTCAACTATTCGTTTTGTTGCCTGTGATATTATTGTCGTGCTATGTTCTTTAGTTTGGGGTATAGGGCTACCACCACATGGGAAGGGTATGGTCAAAATAAAAAAAGTAACTGTCACGATCTTGAGTGATTCTGACCGTCGATAAGTGTGTGAAATTTCATGCCTTTGTGGAACCCCAAGGTGATCATGTATATCGTTCCACAAGGCCCGACATGCGACAGAAAATGCTTGATCGCCCGCAGTAACCAAACTTTAAGGAAGGTACACTGCAAAAAATATAGGTTCTCTTTAGAACCCAAACTGGTTCTAATCTTGTCCCTGAGATGGAACCAGTTCTGTTTAAACGATATTTATTTCAAATCAAATAAATTTACCAAGATTAGCGTTCAATTTTAACAGAATATTACATGAACTGAAGTAGATTCAGCAGTAAACTTGGAGCTTATTCAACGCAGTCGCCAAACATTTTGAAACAAAGGAGATATGAACAGTTGGTATATCGAACCAGTTTTGGTTCTGTACAGAACCAAAACTGGTTCGATATGCCAACTGTTCATATATCCTTTGCTTAATAATGATTTGAGACAACCTCGTATGAGCTCTAAACTTTCGGCTAAAACCCCCTCAATTTATGTTTAATTCTGTTAATATTTAATGTTAATCTTTATAAATTTATTTGATTTGAAATAAATAGTGTTTAAACAAAAATGAAAAAAATAATCGATGTCTGACGAATAATAATAATAATAAAGGCTAACGATGGTTATAAGTCACCAACTTTGTTGGTTGAAGAAGGCGTTCCGGCAAAATACGTCATATAGGTTTTAAACAGGTTAGAAATATAAGCCTAAAGAGTGTTTTGATTCTCAGGCAATCCCCCATTGAATTTGAACCCCTCATTGGACATTTTTATTGCCTTTCAGTGTCATTCAATATGAGTTCAAACTCAGGGAGACCCGAAACTTTTTACATTTTTTTGTATTTATGTATATTTATTTAGTTGTATTTCCCATATGTTTGCCTTGTTGCAGTTTATGGGAGAGTGCTATTTGTATAATATGCACTTTGTATATTTATGTGTGTAAAACGACAGCCGAAATCCACTATATGTTTGCTCACTTTTTCAAAACAAGAATTAAAAATTACCCCCCCCCCCCCCACTGATTTGAAATAAAATTGCCTGAGAATCAATTAAAATACTTTGTGTGGCCTAAACAAAGGTCTGTTTCGAGTGTGTCTTATAAAATAAAATACCGAGCTCCCAGAAATAATATATCTTTCATTACTCACCTTGTATACGGTTTTCTGAAATATCCGTAAGTATGTTTTGAAAGTGGGTCACGTATGTCTGCCATGGTATGACCTATGGACCTGGGACCAACACCAAATGAGTCGACACTCGATAGGGGATCACAATATGGGTCACGGTCACTCAGTTCAACAAAGGGTCACTGAGTGCATTTTTCAGAATTGCTGGAAATCACATTTTTTACCCCTAATGCATTCCCAAGGTTCATACATACATTTTTATGTTGAAAAAGTGGGTGTGGCCAGAAATTTTGAAAGTGGGTCACGCTCATATCTCAAACATGATATGACATATGGACCTGGGACTAACACCAAATGAGTGGAAACTCAATGGAGGTTCACAATATAGGTCAAGGGCACAGAAGTCACCTAGGGGTGATTGAGTGCATTTTTCAGAATTGCTGGAAATCACATTTTTTGATCTCCTAATGCATTGCCGCAGTTAATACGTGTACGTGCATCCTCAAAATATTTTTTAGGGAAGGTGGGGTGGGCGGGGGCACAAATTTTGAAAGTTGGTCACATTCATATCTCAAGCATGGTATGACATATGGACCAAGTGAGTCAAAAAACACTGTGGAAGTTAATAATTTGGGTTCAATGTATTAGGGTCACACAGGCCTCATTATGTGCAGCTTTTAGAATTGTTTAAAATAGCATTTTATGACCCCAAATGCATTTCTGGAGTTCATAGATGTATTTCGTCTCTCAAAATGTGGGCAGAGTTGAAAATATCCATTGTTGTATTGTTGTATGCCTTATAGAACACATTTAATGCTATGCACAAAAGTTATTTCCGGTTTCTTGAAAAATTTAAACTGAATCCTGAATGAAAATCTTTAGATGCTGTTAACGAAAGCGTTTTTGTGATTTCTTGAAAGATATTTTACTCCCCGAAAATAAGTTTCCATAAATTCTTTTTTGTACATGTTTAGTTTAAGTACTGATACTTTCACCATTTTCAAACAGACTCGAATTTACTGGTCGTAGAACATTCTGTGTCTCGTCTTTTTTATTTTTGCTTGAAAACATAGATTATGGCCCCTCATTGGAACGAACTCGTTTTTTTAAAGGGATAAAATGGAGTATTTAAAGGGAGTATTTTAACGCTCTCACGATCTTAATATGGGTCCCTGGAATATTATGTCATTCAACTCGAGAATAATGATAACCCTTTCAACAATGTTGCTCTAAACACAAGTGGGCATCGATAGGATGTCACTTAGCCTTCAATGCCACTTCGCCTTCAATGCCACTTCTCCTTCAGATGGGCTCTTGGGGGCCTTTACGGTCTTTTTACGTCTGTATTCCAACATTACTCGCAATATATTTTCCAGAGGTACTATGTTCCTTAACATTTTCTGGCTAATATGACAGATCCGAAGATGGTGGAGCCAATGTTTTTAAAGTTGCTTATGTTCATTTTTGCTGGAGGTTCAAAATTGGTGTACCTCAATGCGGTCAGCGGAGGTCATTATTGCATATTTTTTTCAGGATTATTAGGAATTGCAATTTATAACAACTAATGCAGTTCTGAAGATTGTACATGTATCTCATCACTCAAATAAGTTGCAGAGCCAGTAATGGCAATTTCTGATTCCTTGATCGAATCCTTTAAGGTGCTATATAAATAAGAGAATTTTGTTTATTTCTAAATCCCCACCTCTGATATTCCTTAAATTCAAATTACATATACCTAACTTATACATCGAAATGAAGGTTGAGATGGATGGAACATGAAACACATATGTAATCAAATCATATAGCTGACAGCAGGCACCACTGGTTCCTGAAAGTCTGCTGCCATATTCGTACCAGAATTGATAATAAAATAATATTTCCGGAGAAGATCTTGTGGCAAAATTTGCTTCACATATCCAAGAACAAAGCTAGGCATTTAAAACACTTTAGAGTGTAGCGATAGGACTGTATTTGGGAAAAAGGACAACACTGTCTGTATTTTTCAATTATAAGCCAAGCCTTCACTTTTGGAATTTACCCCCATGAAGCCTGTCGCTGTGTTTTGAGGGATTTTGATGCCCTAGCTTTGTTCTTGGATATGTGAAGCACATTTGGCCACAAGTTGTTCTCGTGGAATATTATTGTATTATCATTTCTAGTACGAATACTGTAGCAGGCTTCCAGGAACCAGTGGTACCTGCTGTCAACTATGTGAATTGATTGCATATGTGTTTCGTGTTTTATTCATTTCAACTTTCATTTTGATATATAATTTGTGTGTATTTAATTTGAATTTAAGGTGCTATATAAGTAATGAAATTTTGTTTATTTTGAAATTCCCACCTCTTCTATTCTTTAAATTCAAATTCAATATGCACAAATAATACATCAAAATGAAGGTTGGGAGGTATATTGAAAGAGTTGACAGCAAGCACCACTGGTTCCTGAAAGTCTGCTACCGTATTCGTACTTGAACTGATAATACAATACTGTTTCCTGCGAATAACTTGCGGCCAAATGTGCTTCAGAGGTCCAAGAACAAAGATAGGCATTCAAAACACTTTGGGATGCAGCGATATGACTGCGTTTGGGGAAAGGACAACACTGTCTGCATTTTTGTTATTGAATATGGATTCCATGTTCCATAGACATGCGCAAATCACTTGATACCACGAATTCCCATCAAAAAACAAAATCGTAATTCTAAGAAATTTCAACAGGTGTCATGATATCGTGCAAATAATATGGCAACTTTGCGACCAAATACGGTAGCTTTGTTATTTTATATCTGAAGCACATTTGGCCACAAGTTGTTCTCCTGAAATATTTTTTTATTATCAGTCCTGGTACGAATACGGTTGCAGACTTCCAGGAACCCATAGTGCCTGTTGTCAACTCTACGAGTTGATTACATATGTGTTTCGTGTTCTACACATCTCAACCTTCCTTTTGATGTATAACTTGTGTATATTTAATTTGAATTTATGGAATACCAGAGGTTGAATTTCAGCATAAACAGAATTTCATCACTAATATAGCACCTTAAATGCTGTGCACATATATGCCTTTTCTGACTTCTTAGAAATTGTTCTTATTCTTGTGTGAATATCCCTAAATACTGGTAACGAAAATCCATTTCTGATTTGTTTAAAAATATTTTACTCCCGAAAATAATCCTCCATGAATTCGCTTTCTATATAGTTTTTTCCTAAGCCTTTAACCCTTTTCACTCAGACTTGAATTTACTGCATGCAGTAAATTCTGTTTCTCTTGTTTGATTGTATTTATTTATTTATTGGTGTTTCTAGTCACAAACTTATGCACAATGGCAAATCGTGACCGCGACAGTATTACGGGTGGAGGAAGCCGGAGTACCCAAAGAGAACCACCGTGCATCGACGAGCAACGCCAGCTCCTCAACATTCTATCTCTGTTCAAGCATCGCTCAAGCAGGTTGAAGATATGTGCACCATCGACGTGCAGTACTCCTCAGTACACGGCGCCATAGTGCCTCCATGTAGGCAATCGGGTTAAAGTGCCATGCCCAATGACACAACGAGGGTCGTCCCGGACAGGGATCGAACTCGGGACTTCGAGCATAGAAGTCCAACAGTCTACTACTGAGCCATCGCGCTCCCTCTCTGGTTTGATTCGAAAGTTTATTTGTTTCATTACGAGATCGCGTGTGGTTCGAGCATGTATTATCACAATAATAACGTGGTCAAATAAGAAGCCTACAGTTATAGAGCATCATTACTTACCCAGTAGATCACTTTCTGAAATATTTAGTACACATTTATATTATATACAGTTAAAACCAGAAGTCCTGTCATGAAATGCGCACAAATAGCACGTTGATATGCGCGTTAATGTGCGCGTTATGGCCCATGTAAAGCTATCAAATTCTGTCCATATGGCCTGTGCACAAGCAATGTTTCAGCCAATGGACCTCCGGGTAACCCGGAGGTCCATTGGCAGAGACATTGCATGTGTTTGCTATGAGTAACCAGGAGAACCTGCCGTGCTTTGGATCTCATTCGATATGGCAATTGCGCGCAATTCCAACGCGCAATTAAGCCTAGATAAGCACACTATTCGTGACAGGACTTCTAGTTTTAACTGTAGGTTCACAACGTAATTTTACCTGCGAAACACAAGAAAAAACAGAGTAGACACAATATATTATATGGAACAGTTGACGCACGCGGGCCTCATCAGTCTGCACTGACGTGTGCGTCCTATTTGTTCGTCTCTTTGACATCTGATATATGGAAGTAGCATAGCACGTATGAATCGTTCCCCATTACCCGGACTTTTGCCGGTGCAGCTAGTGTTAAATTGCCATAGGAACCTGACTTTTACCGGTGGAAATGTACGGCTCCTTACAGCTAGATCCGGCAAGTGGTGTAGCTACTGCATATATAGTATGTTATGGTATGTATAGCAATAGCGAACGTAGTGAGCATAATGGTAACGTGTGTGTATGTGTGAAAATATAAGATCTAAATTTAGAATATTTCAGAAAAATATATATCCATGCAATCCAAAAATCTGTGTCCGGAAGTAAACACCATGGACGAAAAATAGGAGTCGAAGTTGATCAAATTGTATTGTTTTCATTGGTAGAAATCGAATTAGATTTCTGAAAAAGGAACAGATGAACGTGCAGGAATAGCGTCACCCATAGATATCGGATATGGCGTCATCTGGCATGTTCCGTCAAAAATCGAAACCACAACAACACAAAAGAAACGCAAGTTGCGCTGCATTTGTCGTTCATTTTTTAAACTTCAATTGCTTGTACAAAAAAAAATCAAAATTGTTGGTCACAAAGTCGCACGCTTGTTAATAAAATATCTAAGAACAAGTGTGTCTGCAAGAAATTCTATAATTTCTTGTATTTTCCTTTCGGGAGTCGTTTAAAAACGACGAGTCGATGTTTTCTCGCATTTCTCATTTCTGACGCTCTTTTTTGTAAACAAAAGGTTTACCCCTCTCGTGCTTAGGACGATTTCCGTTGGAAGATACGTAATATACAATTAAAAGAGGGACACAATGGGATTCCTGAGACTTTGCTCTTCATTGCAATGCATTGTAGACTACTTTTCGGATCGTAATTTTTTCCCTTTTTTCTGACGCAATAAAATTTTTTGAACGATTTTTTCCACTTTAATATTTATCAAGAAGTTACGGTACCGGTACCTGGTAATGATATTTCGAATACGAACTTTTCATTTTTGAGGTTTTGAAGTGATACAGTGTACAGTAACTTACACCCAAGCACCTGGCTGCAGTGGAAACTCCACAGAAAATTGTTGCTTCTTTCGGATTGACCCACTTTTGCGTCACGCGGTGCTTCTTGTAACGTTGTACACCAATTTTGGCTTGGAAAGACGGTTTGCCGTCTTCGGACTGTGAGTGCAAGAGACAATTATCAATACGTGTACACGCAGTGTTGATACATTTTGTTTTTGAATATAAAATCATTCAGTAAATAGTTCATGACTGATTCCTTCGAAAGATAAGGAAGATCAGAAGGTGAACTACTGTCGTGTTTGATCAGTGACCGAGTTTGATCAAACAGTCAGTCTTCAGATCCAATTCCAAATGCATTTGCAATTTATTAAGGCGACCAGCTAAATCGGACTACAATTTCTATCTGATCCTTTTTACAGGACGTTTAACAATCCAGTGGCGGTGCCCACTGGAGGGAGATAGCTGTCCCTCCCACCCCCCCCCCCCAAAATCAAACTTCAAATTTCTATCTCACCATGGTTTTCCCACCCAATTTCACACCGCAAACGACACACAACAATACACGTCATGTCGGGTGTTGTAGAAATGTTCAGATATCGCTCCCACTCCCAGGGCCTCCAAATATAGAAATCTTTCATGGGGAGAACTCCATAATATCCCCACTCACTCGAGGGGGAGATCCCGTTCCCTCCGCCAGCTATAAGGCCTGCGGCATTTGGGAGATTCCTTCGGCATCTTGACCTTGGACCCCCCCACCCCCATAGCTTACCTAAGCCTCAGCTCCCCCCCCCCCCCCCAAAAAAAAAATATTGAAATCTTGGCGCCGTCACTGTACATAGCGATCAGTCGGTATCAAGAAAACTTGTGATGGAAAGACAATGTGTTGATCAAATTTGCAGAAAGGGCTACATAAAATTAAGCTACATAATGTTCTAACCAACTTGCAAGTTAAAAATACAACCACATATTTGGGTTCGATGGGGGTAATTGATGCCCCCCCCCCCCCAAAAAAGACCCTTTCCAACCTACTTAGAACCTGAAGTGTTGAGGTTGAATGGGTGAGTGTATTTGTTGCACCCCCTCTCCCCCACCCCCACCTTTCAGAAAATTTCAACCTGCTTAAACTACATGTACTTGAAAATACAAGAAGTGATATGGAGGCAGAGTGTGGGTATTTTAATTAATGCCTCCACCTAAATCCCATCACAGATTGCTGAGTTATGAAATTTGAAAGTGATAAAAAGTCAGAAATCTTCGCAAAAAAATTGGGAAAACGATCTTTTCTTGCTGCTAAGAATTCACCATAATTAGGAAATTTTCAAACACAAAAAGAAAAGATGCAATCAGAAATTCACGCTTTCAAGACCATGAAGAAATATTTGAAAGAGGTGACAGCATGCACGTGGAATTATTCATCAAATTGTTAATTGTACTTTCTAAGGGTACTGCTAGAAACCTCTGTGTGGATGGTGAGGGCGGGGCATAGAGAATAAACTAGAATTTCACAACAAGACCATAAAAATATACAGAGTCGTGGCAAGTAACTAGATTTTTTGGAGAATAGTAATTACTGTGAACACTAGTTTGAACATATTGGCTGTGGTGATGGGTGTTGGGGGGGGGGGGGGGGTGGAAATTGTAATTTTAAAGGACCATAACAAATTATTTGAAAAGAATGTTATGATGGGCAACAAAACTTTTGCCAAATTGTATTTATTGATGTCGGAAGTAGAAAATCACAGGGCTGTGATGATGCTGGATTATTTTCTTACGACTACGGTCTAAATCCTCCTAAGCAAGTCCCTGAGTGAAATCACAGCATACCACTCTGAATTTATTAAGGTTTTTGCAGGATACTATTTTTTTAGAAACTCCTGTATAATTATTCATTTATTGTTGTTCAAGGTCACATACTTATGCACAATGGATAATCATGACCGTGGCAGATTTACGGGTGGAGGAAGACGGAGTACCCGGAGAGAACCACCGAGCAACGACGAGCAGCTGCTTGCTCCCCAACATCGTAACTCCGCAAAGCAGCACAGGCATGGTTAGATTGGTTGAAGACATGCGCACCATCGACGTGCTTACACCTTAGTACACGGCGTCATCGTGCCCCCATGTGGACAATCGGGGTTAAGTGCCTTGCCCAAGGACACAACGCGGGAGTCTGAATCGATCGCCCAGACGGTCACCCATCCGAGGACAAACCGGGCTCGACGTTGCTTAACTTCGATGATCTTGACGAAAACCGGTTACCGCAACGCCAACGCGCCCCCAACTACTGTATAAGAACCTGTAAATGTTCAACTCATAGACGGATTGCACCCCAGGGATTTGTGTTGTAACTTTTATTGTTTTGTGAGTTCTGTTCTCAAAAAGTGTGCACAATAATTGTTGTAAAGGTTTGTGAATCAATGGTGATCTGCTCTCTCCAGGATGTATTTCTTCTCCAACTACATGCTTCTCCAATTCCCTCCTCAGTCGTCTCTTAAACAAGCCTTCAGCCTGGACAGACTTATCGGTCTGATTCAATAGGGTCTTGCTCACCATAAAGGTGTTGAGGAATTCTATTAGCATCAAACTGTAGTTCTTCTTTTCATTGCATGGGCGGGTCAGTGAAATTGGTGGTGTGTTGGCAGTGTGGTTGAGGGTGGAGAGCTGGGGGTTGTTGAGAAATGTGGTGACTGGTGAGAGCGATCTGTATTCCATATTCTAATTCTATATGCATATTCATCCATTGACCAATGTCCTCATGTTTCTTGTGTCAACATTATTGGGAATATGAGAGGGGGTATACTCCTGTGACTGTCATCCATATAATAGTATGGTGAGGACTA
This sequence comes from Pictodentalium vernedei, assembly GCA_031216915.1. Classification (NCBI taxonomy): domain Eukaryota; kingdom Metazoa; phylum Mollusca; class Scaphopoda; order Dentaliida; family Dentaliidae; genus Pictodentalium; species Pictodentalium vernedei. The sequence goes on along the minus strand of CM062290.1, from coordinate 447,299,644 downwards.
ATAGTACAGGGTGGAATATTATACTGAAGTTACAAACTGACTTCATAATATTTCTAAGTGCCATATCTTGGATTAATAACCTCAACATTCCAACATAACTCCAACTATCTACAGCTATGGAAGATGTTAAGAATTTAGTCCAAAACAGTGCATTATGAGAATTAGACTGCAGAGGAATCATGTATTTTCCCGACTGATGCGCCATTGCATTCTTCTGTTGTCTTTTTCACTCAAGGATTTATTGTCAATCCCAGTCAGCAGCCTCTTTCGGATTTTGCACTGCTTCTCAAATACACGTGCATGATATTACAAAACAAATAGTTGTTAGTTTGAACAATGAATAACAGTACAAAATGGAACCTAAATGAATGAATGTGCATATTTATTAAATAAAAAATTTAATTGAATTATATTTTGTCACCTCATGCAATAGGAGACCCATTAGTTCAATATGAAAGAGTTTTGATTTTATTTTCCCGCTCTGACCGACTTAGATCCCGTAAAACTGTCACGGTCACGATTACCTATTGTGCATAAGTATGTGACATTAAATCCAATAAATAAATAATTAATTCTAAAGGCGGTGGATTCATTACTTAATGCTATGTTGTGATCAGTTTTGGTTATAAATGGTAAATTTAATACCTATTTTTTTCAAATTATACCCCTGGCAAATAAACTGCTATGAATATTGCCATGGACATTCTATTATTATTTTTTGGGCACAAATTTACTTTTTTCTAAGGTGTTCAAAATGGTTTTGGGTACGAAATCACTTGGGTACGAAATGATTTTGGTGATGGGTACGGAATTACACACACCCAATGACATCCTCTGTATATTTTTTATTCAAATTTACAAAATACAGTACGTGGAGAGTGGATTGTAACAAAATGGCCCGTGGGGTGGCATTATCACCCAAAGTATTACTTTCAAATTCTGCACACACGGGCAAAAAACGCAAGCAATGCTTCAGCAAATGGTCCTCCGAGTGTAACCCAGGGATTCATTGGCTGGAACTTTGCTTGTGCTTGTTATGCTCTACAACAAATTTGCAATTATTGCTTGGGTGGAATCTCCACTCTGCGGGTGATTTAGTGATAATACACTTTATACGTTCTGTAAGTTGTAACTACGTTCGCACTTTAGGTAGCACCTATTTCATATTATATGTAAACACAGGGCCATGGGTATATAGTATGGGTGTGTGATGGAAAATTAATGGGAAAAGTGAGATTTTTCCCGCGAAACGCTTGACGTTGCTATTGCCGCCATGACGTCTTGATGCGCACGCGACGTCACAGAGACGTTGACCGCTGTTGTTGTCCACTGTACATTCCGACATAACGTTATTCGGGTCAGGGTATGTCGGGTTTCTCGTAGGGAGTGATATGGTATTAGCGGTATCTACCCCTGCAGGTCCCCTGTTAGTATTTGGTACTCTTAATCGAACTTCATATTACCCTATGACGTGTATAGGTAGTACGTAATGCTAGTCCAGGCAGTCATTCTTGGTGAGCAGGAATGGTTGAACGGTCTGTTGGTCTGTTATCTCCTAATACTAATCCGTCGACTACGTTTGAAGGGGGTATTGGTAGTGCGAAATACTGCCTACTATGGAAATGACATTAGCCTTTGTGGTGGTTTGGCATTTAAGGACCGATTCGGGGGTGGGGGGGGGGGGGTGGGTGGTCGCGGGCTAATGTGGACTTTTGGAAATTAAACATAGAGCTTGTTTCGGTACTATTGGGGAAGGGGGGGGGGGGGGGAGCGGCGGTGATGCCGATATTGGACTGGTGTGGTTTGGCTCCTGAGTCCAAGAAAAACATTCAGGCCTCCTACTTCCAAGCTCAATGCCACGGCTTCATGGCTCCTATTTGACTCCTAATTCATACAGGGCTCCTATTTCGTGCCTATATCTTATCCATGATTTGTGAAATGGCAGAACAAACGTTGAAGAGTTCCAGACAGGGAAACAAACTGGGCGGGTGTATACGAGATAATAAAAGTCCTTTCAACATTCAATACATTTTATTCTGTACAACATAATAATATTACAATATACATTTATTTGACAAAGCTCGATTTGATTGCGTTTTTAAAATATATACGACTAATTAATGACCATGAATTTTTCACATCAAGAGTGCAGCAACAAAACAGCTGATGATCAGAGTACATCTAAACTTCTGTTTGGATCAATACGAAATAACTCTCCTATTAAGATTCGATTCGAGATTCGATTCGATAATGATATCAGAGATAAGATTCGATTTAAAAAAAAATTGTTCGCAGATCCCTAATTTCCCTGCCGCCTTCGTGTAGGTTTACCAACCGTTCAATGCTGCAATAATATCTTCGCGCTCATGTACACTTGGTCTTCCTGTTCATGACGTGATGGGGCTTGCGTTTGAAGAAGTGAATGGAAAACTAAAATTGTACATTTTCTTTGAAGAGGTTAATGGAAAACAAAAATTTTCAAATCTACATTTTTGTACACTGATATTAGTCTCGTGTGGTTCATGTTTTCTATAATATTTTTGCTACAACGTTGAAGCAGAAGCATTTTCTACCTCTATCGTTAGCGAACTCCCCTTCCACCCAGTTGACTATATTCATATAAGATGTGTCGAATGAACTTTTCATTTGTTGAATATCAAATTTTTCAGTTGGAAATGTCACTCCCCCGACATCGTAAGTTCCATCAAAATTATTAATGTCCATCAGCACAAGATAGCCACCATGTTTAATTAAAGATGTGATATTCTGAATGGCTATTCTATATTCCTCAGGAGTGTCAACCGCTGAATTCACACACCAGGCGGTTGTAACGGCGTCAAACTGCCTTGGCACTGGTTTGTTGTTTCCTTGTGCAACGTCGCAATGAAGAGCCCCTGCAATCTTGCGCACAATTTCCCTTTCTTTTCTTCAGGTTTTTGTCTGAAAAATAAGCCACCTTGGTTGAGAAAGAAAAAAATCTTAAAATGATTAATGCATTGCATCTTACAGCTTAATGTTGCAGTATTACGATGTGACAAAGTAACAAATGTTTTCTTTTTAGTTTGGAATTTCGTGTGTGTTGCCTCTAAATTGAGTCAAATGTTCAAACAAAGACAAGTAAATAAACAGAGCCCAGTGCCCAAAGTCAGACATGCAATCACTGATTCCAGTTTGGTGCAAAGATCCGTTGCAAATTTATCTCTTCCTTTTTACAAACTTGTTGACAGTCATTGCGTCCATTTGTTCAGAGGTAGCTGTTTGTGATAATATGCTGCGCCAGTCTATATATAACAAGTCACATGCTTTGATCAGTCACCTTGCAATCACAGCTCAAACTGATAATTTGACATATAGAAGCAGCACTCTCCACTGTCTGACGCGACGTGACCCTGACTGTTGAAAGCGTCGTTAAATTCCAACAAACTCCTTGAGAAAATGGCCGGCACACGCACTCATCTAAATTGGTTTCCCAGAAACAGATAATTTTGTTCATCTATGCAATTGAAAGTTTTTTTCATTTTTAGCCCGACTGTTTACAGTCGAGGGTACGGTCACGACTTTCGTCCGTCTGTCCGTACGTCTGTCCGTACGTCTGTCCGTCTGTTAACATTTAGAGTTTTGGTTAAAATTTGTGGTTAAAGTTTTTTAGTGGAGGGGGGAGGGGGGGTGGTAAAGTTTTTTTTTCTTTTAAATTAATATTAATTACTATTGATTGTATCATTCTCATTATGTTTCATGTTATTTTGGGAAATATTTAACTTTGTTTGTATGGCAATTTGACTTACAGCTTCCAGGTTAAAGTTTTTGGTTAACGTTTTTTTTTTTACAAAGTTACACCTTTAATTCTTCAATCAGATTAGTGCAATGTCGCTGTTTCTCATTTGGGACAATGTCTGCTGTCTACTGAACCTTTCTGCAGTGATTCTCATTAATATTGGCATGATTTTAACCTCTTCTAAACTTGTTTTCAGACTTAGTTTCTTTGCACTGGAAATTAGGCTTTGCCACATACTTTCTTACTTTAACTCTTGCATAGTCAATACAACTTAATGATTGCTTTACATCAATGATTACTTTTCTCGGCTTTAGGAAATATTTAACCGTTTTTGGCAGTCAGTTTTACTTAGTATTCCCATCTTAAAGTTTTGCTTTTCAAGGTTTTACCTTTCATTCTTCAAACACCGTGTTATTGTTTTTTTTCGTTTGGGGCAAGGCCTCCTTAATCTATATAATGTGTTTTCAAATAACATTGGCATTAATTTAACCCCTTTTCAAAACTGTTTTCGAACTTAGTTTCTCTAAATTTCAAATTAGGCTTCTAGCACATACTTTGTTACTTTTTTTATCCCCCACCAAGGGAGGGATATAACATAGAGCTCCATCCGTCTGTCTGTCTGTTTGTCCATCCATCTGTCCAAACTTTCTTTATGGCATAACTCGAACAATAGTTCACAAATTTCAATTCTTTTCAGTATCTGTCTCTACAGCAGTAATGTATATGTCAAGTTTGATGACCACCATTATCCAACGTTGAAGTTATTGCCCTGCTCCTCCCCCTCCCGCACCCCGCCAATTAAGCATTGTTTTTCTTTGCTCCAAAATGCATTTTGAAGTATTTAGAGTGACTACATGCAGAGAATTTTTTTTAACTCCATACCCCTACCACCCTCCACTCCACCCACCCCCTCCCGGTGCCAATTGGGCACTTTTTTCTTGGGTCCAAAATGCATTTTGACGAATTTAGAGTGACTACATGCGGAAAAAAATTACTCCTATACCCCTCATCCTCTCTCCTACCCCACTCCTCCACCCCCCCCCCCCCCGGGGGGGGGGGGCATTTAAGCAATATTTTTGCTTGGGTCCAAAATGCATTTTGAAGGATTTAGAGTGACTACATGCGGAAAAAATGTTGACTTTTATAACACCACCCCTTCCACTTTCCCCCCTCCCCTTGAGGACCCAATTAGGCATTTTTAGTCAGACTGTTTACAGTCAGGGCTATTCATGACTTTCATTCGCCGTCTGTCCATCTGTCGGTCCGTCTGTTAACATTTAGAGTTTGGGTTAAAGTCTGTGGTAAACGTTTTTTTTTAGTGAATGTTACAGGTTTTTTTTCTTTTTAATTAATATTATTTGCTATTGATTGCATCATTCTCATTATGTTTCAGGTTATTCTGGGATATATTTAACCCTTTTTGCAGTCAATTTAACTTCCAGGTTAAATTTTTTGTTTAAAGTTTTTTATTCACAGACTTACACATTTAATTCTTCAAACAGTTTAGTAGAATGTCACTGTTCTCATTTGGGACAATGTCTATACTGTCAGCTGAAGCTTTCTTCGGTGATTTTAATTAATATTGTCAGGATTTTGACCCCCTTTTAAACATGTTTTCAGACTTAGTTTCTTTGTATTGAAAATTAGGCTTTTACACTTTGTTACTTAAATTCTTGCATGCTCAATACAACATAATGATTGCATTAAGCCCTGTACAGACGAGCAAATTTAATTTGTCAAAGAAAATGTTGCAAATAAAATTTGTGACATTGTTTGCTTCTCGTGTGTACAGTTAAAACCAGAAGTCCTGTCATGAATAGTGCGCTTATCAAGGCTTAATTGCGCGTTGGAATTGCGCGCCATTGCCATATCGAATGGCATCCAAAGCACGGCAGGTTCTCCTGGTTACTCATAGCAAACACATGCAATGTTTCTGCCAATGGACCTCCGGGTTACCCGGAGGCCCATTGGCTGAAACATTGCTTGTGCACAGGCCATATGTACATAATATGATAGCTTTACATGGGCCATAACGCGCACATTAACGCGCATATCAACGTGCTATTTGTGCGCATTTCATGACAGGACTTCTGGTTTTAACTGTATGCAACGGTACATTTTATTTGCTGACGGTGCTGCTTTGTACATAAGGTGGCGTAGTCTGTCTTTTTCTTATTTTTATCTCTATAACGTTCACTTTTTATATTCCATAGACTCTCCTTACTTTGCAACTCTTCCAATAGTAAATATACAGCATTGCCAGACCACCACATTTTTTTTAAATCGTATACTATTCACTAAAGTCTTCTCTAACTTCGAATTATTATACCGTGGTGGATGATACAATACTTGTTTACGTATTTCTATGCATGCGAAGTTTCTCCGTGCGCAGAAATATGGCGCATTTGTTTGTTCAATATCTCAGACGTCCAGATATTGAACAGAGAAATGTGTTCGAAGAAAATGTGACAAATTTTCTCGTACACACGACCAACTTTTATTTGCCACATTTTCTTTGACAAATTAAATTTGCTCGTCTGTTCGGGGCTTTAACGTCAGTGATTTCTTTTATCGGTTTTAGGAAATATTTAACCCTTTTTCACAGTCAGTTTTACTTAGAATTCCTAGCTTAAAGTTTCGGATTAAAGTTTTGCTTTTCAAGGTTGTACCTTTTATTCTTCAAACACTATGTTAAACGTCATTGTTTTTCATTTGGGGAAGGTCTGCTGACGCTGTATACAGAGGTTTCAAATAATATTGCGTTAATTTAACGCTTTTCAAAACGGTTTTCGAAGTTCGTTTTTTTAAATTTGAAATTGGGCTTCTAACACATACTTTGTCACTTTTTGTTCTTGCATGATCAATACACCTTTTAATAATTGCATTTACAGACCCGATTTTCTACTTGTATGCATCTTTTTTTCTCATTACCTGAGCTTCACAGTTTGAAATATAAGAAATGTCTTCTGCAGCACACTTCTGTTGTTTTACAAACGTAATACAGATAGGAAGGAAATGGGAGTGAGGGACTTTGATGCTGTCTCCAAAACTTAGGGGGAGATGGGTGGAATCAATCCACCTCTCCCTCCTCCCCATGTTATCCAGAAGATAAATCCAGTTCTAATTATACGATTCTCTTCTAATTTGATATTACTTTTTTATACGCCCATTTGTAAAAACGGTCATATTATGTAAATGGTCCGTCCGCCCGTCCGTCCGGGCAATAATACGACACTTATGAGCTTTTTTGGCCCATATAGCCATTATGAGCTTACTTCCATATTATGAGCTTACGTTCAAATATTATGAGCTTCATCTTTAAAAATATTATACTTATGAGGCAAGAATCGAGTTGTAGCGATTTTTCTGGGTTTATGTTAAGGTTTATGGTCAATTCACGGCTGCGGTTAGCGTTTCTCCCTCTTCAGGTTTATCTTGGAGGATCTAACCATGTCTATTCCCACCAAACAATTTCCGAAGAAACGACTTTTTAGCGGTTGTCAGAACGTTTTAAAATGATCAATTTTTCCGCAAAAAATTAAGCCCACAACTCCAGTTTTTCGGAACGTCCGTCCGTCTGTCAACAATTGGTTTCCGACCGATAACTCCAGTTTAGGCAATTATTCCCAAAATGCATTTTGAAGGATTGGGAGTTATTACATGCAAAAAAATTGACTCTTATAACCCAACAATGTTTTGTGTACTGCATCTTTAACCCTTTGCCTAACACAAGTTGAAGCCAACAGTACAAATTATTTTTCTGAAACATCAATTTTTTTCATTTTTGTCTTCTAACCTTTGCTTATTAGTCCTTATTGGAACAAGCTCATCAAGCTTATTTCATTAATTGGTCATGAGGTATGTTTTTGGGTAGAGAAATGAAAAAAAATGAAATTTGAATAGCAATTTTTGTATATCACGACTGCAATATTGCAGATTCGTTAGCTAAACGGTTAACAAAAAATGGCTCAGATTATTTTGTGCCTGAGCATTGCCATTGCCGGGACAGTCGGTCTGTATGCGTGACATCACTCTAGTTTGTGATTCCATTATTGTTTGTGTGTGTTCTTGTGTAACTTTTGCCATACGATTTGGGAACATTTTGTCTTTTATCATTTATTTTTGGACACGCTACTATTCCAAACACTTTACCTAACGACTGCCGCATCCACCCGCGTAATATACAAATTCAGAAGTTGAAAAAAATATTTTCCAAATACTTTCAACAAAACGGGTTATTCCTGTTCACCCAGCCCACTAGTTTTAATTAACTCCTGGGCGAAGGTTATAGTCCGTATCATGACAGAGAGTTTATGTTTCATCGCCGGACTTTATGGATGAGTTGATTCAGAGAACTGACAGTTCTCACAGCACCGAATTTTGATTTAAGAATTTGATTTAACTTTCTTTCAGTTATTAACCCTTTGAACTCATAAGTCCAATTTGTCGTCCCATTTTTGTGTTAACCCTTTACCTAACATGAAAAGCAGACTTCACTTGCAAACAAAATTCTTGAATAACTAATTGTTTTCATTTTTTGTCTCAAAAACATAGAGCTCGTTCCAAAGATGGGTCATAACCTGTGTTTTTAGACAAAAAATAATGAAAAAATAATAAAAATTAATTGGGATTTTTGCGAATAGCGCTGGATGGTTTTGGCCGTTATGTTTGGTAAGGAGTTAGAATAAGAGGTCTACACACGAGACATTGGTGATAAAATTATAACTACAGTCTGCAGCCAGCTGTAGACTGCAGTTATTATTCGCTCCTCCCTGTACATTTATATTGGATTGACCCATCTCACTGTAAATGTACACAAAGGTAATATTATTCCAGGAAACGATTGTTTTGTTCGTTTTTGTCATTTTCTACTAGCCCAGCTCTCTGAATTTACATTTAAATTCCCACCTGAACAAACCAGTAATTTGAATAAAACTATGGTCGGCATTTCTTTGATTAAGAAAACTTTCACACTCTTACTAGAACAATAGCGGCTGAGTGGACAGGAAGACCCTAACAAAACCATATCATGTTCCATTGAGGGGATCACGTGATATTGCTTTGGACATCACTCGCTTTGGGTACGCGGCTAACAAAGAGAAAGAGAGTTGTAAGCATTATTATTTCACCAAAACAGGTGGTGTTTCCTTCACATCGCAAGAAATGGACGCTGACGTTGAGGTACCGCTCACAGAAATTTGCATCTTCTTGCACGGGGGGAACATCCTAAATGGAGGGCATGTGTTTAAACCAGTGCCATGTAAATTGAAAATGCACTTTAGTATCAAGAACGTGACAATATTGGGCTGTTTGGTAGACAACGGTCTCGACGAAAGTTCTGGTTACTGGGTTTGAGTATTATGCAGAAGGGTAAATCAAGGGAAACAGTGGCTTCGAAAAATGGCTATTTTGGTCTCGTGGTTTCAGGAAGTTGATCCGCTGTTTGTTACTAAAGAGGAAACGGAAATTTTTTTTTAACAAATTTTCGAAACCGGGGATGTTATGCACCAGGGTCGGTTGGTATGAACAACTGCAAAATTCTCTTTTCCGGGCCACTCGGTGAAAATGGATAGTTTCAGCATTTTTTCGTGATTGAAGTCTTGCATTTGGTAGTTTGTTTATTTCCACCTCATTAGCCAGTGCATTCGATTTAGAAAATGTAAAACATGTCATGGTTTTTGACAGCAAAGTTCGACATGATTCCTATTTTAAGAGACAAAATGGCATGTCATTTTGGAAATACCTGGAACATTGTGGAGTGGCACCTGCGACGTTAAAAATCCTCGGAGGGTGTTATTGGGTATCATATTACGTTAACCCTTACCTAACACAGCTTTTTTAAAATAAATTAAATTTTACATTTCTCGAAAAACAATTCTCACAATTTTTAAATGAAACCATACAAATATGGAGACCATTAGAACCGAGCGGCTCGGAGAGCCGGTTCTAATGATATCCTTATTTGTATGGCTTCACCGAGATATTTGTAAGATATTTTAGGCGGTGGTAGGGTTATTTTGATCAATTTCCTGTCCGTTTTTACCGCTCTGTCAGGTAAGGGGTTAACCTCTCAATATTTGTTTATTTGACGTCAACTTTAAAAATCACTTCAAGCTCTCGTTGTGATCTCTGTACAAATACTGGATTACTGGAACGCTCATTGGTCACATACTGAAAGTGTCTCCGCCGCATGTTGGAGTGGGAGAGTGGCTAAAAATGAACAATGTTCAACAACAGCAACAAGAAATTCTTGAAGGTTTATACATTGACACCTCGCAATGAGCGGTCGCTTTTTAAAGAATATAATTTGGTGTTGTTGATGATGTGCACATTTTTCGTGGCAATGAAAATTGAATATTTACAACATAGTTTAGCTATTATTGACTAAAACGACCGTCGAGATTAGAAACTTGATATAGTGTTATCAGTTTTCATGAAAGGTAAACGCCATAGCGTTTGATGAAGAGAATGTTGTTAAGCTACATAAATGTCATGACTTGGGAGGAGTTACCGCGTTTATTGATTTTACGCCATCTTGATAGGGGTAGTTTCAGTGGCAAGATTTTCCGCCGACGTTCCAGTAATCCAGTTGTTTTGAGATAAGTGGTAGGGGGACGCTCATGACTGTGTAATACCAATTACTGCCCTGATAATAATATGCAACACCATCGAAGATCATGTCATGATTGTGTTAACCCCATACAGTACATGGAGAGTTGATTATTACTAAATCACTCGTGGGGTGGTCACAAAAAATCCTTGCCTGGGGAAAAGCATTAGAACGACGAACAAAGTTTCAGCCAAGGGCTTATCCGTGCTTGTCCCTTTCATGCATTACCACAACGACCGACTGTTATTGCCTGGGTGGAAACTTCACTCCACGAGTGTTTCATTTGCAATGCACCCTCCAAGTACTGTATACAGGTTCCCAAGTTGGTTAATCTTGGGGACATTTGCGGCATGAAACTTTGATATTCAGACATCAGTGTGCAGAGGGTTAAACGCCTAACAATTTAAGACCCATTTACCAACGTTAAAGGTGATATAAGACCAGGGCTTTTCACACACGGCTCATTTAAATTTTTCTTTTTCGATATTTTGTCCCTACAAAACATAGCTTATAATCCCTCATCGAAACGACCATCCTGGAGCCAATACTATAAAACGTTTGCAACTGTATTGTCTGGAATTGTATTTTCTACCTATTAATATAACTGACTAAAATGAATCATTAGCATTTTAAAAGATATGGCAATTTGCCAACTGGCAAATTGCCAGATCATTGAAAATGCTAATGGTTCATTTTAATCCATTTGAAGACATAACTAGAAAATACAATTCTAGAAAATACAATTGTAAAAGTTTTATAGTATTGGTCCCAGGCTATGTTTTATTGAGGCTTCAAAATGAAAGTGTTTAGTTATTCAGTATAATTTGTGTTCAGAAAGAGATTAGACAGTCAGTGTGCTCTGCCAGGTAAGATATAAATGACTGTATTCTCAATTCGTGAAACTACTCCGTGTGATCATGGGACTGCCAATATTAGATTGCCAACAGGCAACACAGGGGGTGTCAAAATTAATTCCCGTGGGGCCACCAGAGGTGGAACAGAACTTGTTTACGATGGCAACCAAGTTCTGTTTAACTGGTAAAAGAAGATCAACGCCTGGTTTGGTAGCCCTACAAAGGGGCAAGCACTTAAATGACCGAATAAAGTTGCAAGTGTTGTCGTATTATCATGCTAGGTCAAAGGTTAAGCTTGTAAAACGTACCCTTTTCCTTCTCGTTCGATGGCTTCATAGAAAAGGCACTTCAGATCCTCCTTGGTACTACCTCGTCGCCATTCCTCAAGAAATATAAGATTGTTTGAGGAAAAATCACTGAGGTATATCTCATCGAAATATGGTGAGGCATACAGGACTGAATTGACATTGGGACCAGTGCCAAGATCAAGTAGTTTTTCTCCTTTCACATAGCCTGTAATATTAAAAGGGTATATTTATTATACAAAATGGTTTTATGTCGGAATGAGAAAAGAGTAACATTGTACTAAAATACTTTTCTCATTCTACTCTATTCACCCCAAATACATCTTTTTGTCCAAAATATTCAGGGCATACAATTCATGCGAGAATTAGAATCGAACCTTGCAAATGATTCTCTCAAGAAAAATAATAAGAATCAACTTTGATTGTTGTACTCTGTTCATCAGATTCTTGTCAATGATTCTGAAAGTGTCCTTAAACGACTGTGAAATTCTACTTATTTTTGTCTTCCTCATTATAACGTAACACTTTAATTTAGCAGTGTGTATAATGAAGTCTTGGAAGCCTATAAACAGCCAAGACTTCGCTACAAACCACCAAGGTTCTGAAACTTTGTTTAGCAAGACCACCGAAAGCCTGTATGGAGGATCATGTGTTGTACAGGCACACGTGAGACAGTAAGCCCACCAAAATTGAAACTAAACCCGCAGGAGTTAACCCTTTACCCAACGAATCGCCCGCATTCGCCCGCTTAATATGCAAATTCAGCAGTTGAAAAAATATTATTTTTCAAAATATTTCAACAAAACCATATCATGTGACCCCTCGTTGGAACGAGCTCGTTCCAACGAGGGGTCACATGATATGGTTTTGTTGAAATTTTTTGAAAAATTTAAAAAAATGATATTTAATATAATAAATTTTGATATCGTCTGTGTTGGGTAAAGGGTTAAGCTCTTATACATATAAAATATGAGGTTAGTAAAATAGTAACACGGGTTTCCCTCGCAAATTTGCATGGCAATAAAATGTGTTTTTTTTTGCTTTTTGTTGATAGTACTGTTGTCAAATGAATTGCTGAGTGCCCTTCTAATGATTGCTTTTATAGACGTGAAGGCGTGTAAGAAACACAGAACGACACACGCGATCGGCCTCTCGTTTTATCCTTCCACGCTGGCCCTCGTGCCATATTGATTAACCCATTCACACGCGTGTGTCGTTCTACGTATTTATAATATGACTACCACAAATAGCTTCTCAATAACGTTCGTAATTCCATTTCGCAGGAAAACGAGGCTGTCATTTTTTTCCATATCACATCATGTCTATCTCAAACAAGGGTCAGGGGAGTGTAAAGATGTTCGAAGTGACAATTTCACAAACGTTAAACAAATATTCGAATGCCTTTCAGATGCGTAGCCATGGGGATCATGGGAAGCCTTGCCCTTCAAAATCCCTACCGCCTCTCCTAAAAATCCTGAGTTCTACGATTTGCAAGGGGATTCAACTAATGAAATTACAGATGACCCACCACTCTTGACGTTCGGCATCAGTGGCATATTTTTCAAAATTTCTGAAAGATATACCCCCAAACCTCAATGTGAGAAAGACACCAAATTGATACCTTTCCCTGACTAAAGACTTCGATCTTCGTCATATGCCAACGACATAAAGGTGCTTTTAATCCCCCAAAGATCCATGCGCTCGCTCCCCTTCAATATGGACAGCTGGATACGCGTGTGGAGCTTTTGCATTGAACACGTTGGACCAGCATTTCATAATCTGGTATACACCGAATATTTCGTCACTCGATTTTTTTCAAACACCCACTTCTTTGGGTAGATCGGGTGACACATAATAGGTCTTCAAACCCATATTATGTCACATTGACATTTGCGCAGGAGAACAAATTTCACGATGGGTTTTCGACAGTGGTGAGTAAATCTAACCTTCGGGGCTGGAGATTTGCGCCAGACACTCTCCAAGACTCGTGTGTAGCTCAAATATCTTGCTCATCTGGTGAGATTTCCCAATTCTGAATCTACACCCATACCGATGAAAGATGATAATAGTCCATTTCAACATTGCGTAGGTTTGGTACCCAGGTAGGCCTTAACTGGTGGAGTGCTAAATTATTTTTCAAAGGTGATTTGCAACAAAGGGCAGCGTTAGTTCAAACGATTTTGTTCATCAATAATTGTTTTGTTACTATTTATTGGAGAGTGCCCGTTGGCACTCTCCAATGAATTGTAACAAAATGTAATATGAAAATTTCTTTATCAACTTATCTCCTGCTGCACAGACGGTGAGCTAATGCACACAGTGTGAATCCACTAAAGTGGCTTTCAGTACTTTTCTGTAGAGACCTTATAGGGGCATCCAGCACCCTACCAGTTAAATGGAACTGAGATTTACAAAAACTGGAACACGGATCATATCGCCATGTGAAGCTTCGGAAATTCGATTCGATGTTCGACATCGGTGGTCTGATTCGAGGTAAACATCGAATCGGCTCCCTGATTCGTATATTTTTTAGTCGGGTAACTCATGTTTTTTTTGCTCACCTGGTCGAAGATCACAGGGAGTGTTATTGATCATTTTTCATCCGTCGTCGTCCGTTCGTCGCCAATCGTACGGCGTGAACTGTATATTATTGTATTCTCATAAACTATTGGTCCGAATTGAATCGAATTTGATATGCATGTTCCTAAAACGTCTATTCACATTTGTTCAAATGAATTTGCCACACCCGGTGGGGGGGGGGGGGGGGTGCACATGGACATAAATCTATGGGTGGATAAGATGAATGATTGTTCAGATGGAGATCCCCAGGGCACCCGATGCCATGGAGGTGGGGCTTTAAGACAAGGTTTTTAGGATTTTGAGGGATTTTATGCAAATCATTGAATGATTTTTTCTTTGTTTTAAAATGAATTTTGAAGGGTTTTGAATGATTTTTCGTAAAAACAATATTTACCCAACAGACACCTCACCCCACCCCAACCTTGCAAAATTAGATTAACACCCAGAGGCTGCATGTGACTTTGGGAGTGCAAAAGGGATACGTGCTTGCACAAATGCACTAAGTTCAAAGACTGGCGCTTGAGAAAATCATTATCTTCCATCTAGAGGTCACCCCGAACACGCATGCGAGGTTTCAAAGTGATACGATCATAAATGTGCCCTGAAGGGCATGTGAAAGGAATGTATTGATGTCTGACTAAATTAAGTTCGAAGGTTACTGCCAACGTCAAGATTGTTTGACGGAAATGGAAGAGAATCGATAGTTCCCATCTAGGGATCACACCAAACAAGGATACCAAGATTCAAAGCGATCCGATATAGGGCGTACCAAAGGAATATATAGATGCCTGGCTAAACTGAGTTCAAATGTCGTTACCAGCGGCAAAATATTTTGACTGAAAAGCAAGAAAGTCGATAGCTCCTATTGAGAGGTCACCCCCAATAAGCATACCAGGTTTTAAAGCGATCCGATCATAAATGTGCCCTGTAAGGTCTGTCAGAGGGAAATATTGATGCCTGACTAAACTAAGTTCAAAGGTCGTCGAAAGCGGCAACAGTTTTTTTCGGAAATGGAATAAAATCGACAGCTCCCATCCAGAGGTAACCCTGTAGGGCGAGCCAAAGAAATATATTGATGTCGGACTAAACCAAGTTCAAACCGTTGCCAGCGGCAACATTTTTTGATAGAAATGGAAGAAAATCGATAGCCTCCATTTGGGAGTCACCCCAAACGACCATACCAGATTTCAAAGTAATCCGATCATAAATGTGCCCTGTAGGGTGTGGTAAAGGGAAATATTGAGGCCTAACTAAACTAAGTTCAAAGGTCGTTGCCATTTTTTGACGGAAATAGGAGAACATCGATAGCTCCCATACAGAAATCACCCCAAACAAGCATACTTTCGTCAGTTTGAGATAAAAACGAGTGATGTCACGAACATTGTTTCGTGGCGTTCCCGATTCGATTCAGATTCGATATCGATGTTAACATCGGACCCCTGATTCGATTCGAGGATACAAAATCCGATTCGCAGATCATTCCATAACCCACCACACTCGTTACGTTACTGGTTTACAAGAAAAAAGAAAATAAACGCTGATATGTAAGAGCTAGTTCTCTCAGTGTGTAAGCTCAACAATTCGTTGAAACATCCAAACTGCGCGTGCATCGAGTCTACACGATACATTTTCATACACGCACGGATTTGGATTTGTGAGAATATTTTCTTCAGATCCTTAAAATAGATCTTTTCAGCGAATAATATTATCCCGTTTAACATCTACGTAAAGAAGGAAAGCTCATTGTATGTTGTTGGCAGTGTTATCCGCCCATACAATTGCCTGATATTTAAGCTTCAACCAAATAACAATGGCCATGTAAAGAAAGACATCTGCAAACAGTACCCGAGACCGCCCATGCGCTCATTCTGAGAGTCCCGAGGCTGATCTTGGAGTTCAAAAAACGGCTAGCTGCTCGATAGTTCTGCTACGAATGGCAACCTAAAAATACCCCTCTAACCCGTCCCTACATAGTTTTGCCAGGCTGAGAGATGGCAGGGTTCATTTCCCACAGGAGTAGATCCAAGTGTATCATCCTAAGCAATTGTAAACTATTCTTGTTAATTGGCGCTCCCTGAGTTCTCTTCATGGTCTCAAGTGTCAAGAAACATAACTATAATAAAATGATGGAAAACATATTGAGTACTTTGACCAGTGGCGGGTGTTACGGTATTTCAAACACAAGTATTAGGTCATGTCTTACCAATAGTTTATAATCATGCTTCATACATTAAGGACTCACACAACCGGGTCGTCGGGTTTTCTGCTCATAAAATAACCGCGAAACAGAACTTTTTTCCAAGGTATACTATTAGTTACATGGTGTTTTAGCAGGGCACACGGGGCTGTGTTACACTTCCTAGATCCGTATTTCCTGTGGCTATCAACTCCTGAGGCTGAAAGCCGAAGAAAATACGAATCCAGAAGGGAAGTAGAGTCCCGTACCCCTTTCTGAAACACCGTGTGACGAATTTATTACCCTGCCCCTTTAGTGTGTCGAGTTTTATTTGACCCTTTACCCAACGAATCGCCCGCATCCGCCCGCGTAATATGCAAATTCAGCAGCTGAAAAAATATTATTTTTTGAAAAATTTCAGCAAAACCATATCATGTGACCCCTCTTTGGAACGAGCTCGACGAGCTCGTTCCAAAGAGGGGTCACATGATATGGTTTTGTTGACAATTTTTGAAAAAATTTTAAAAAGATATGTAAAATAATTAATTTTGATATCGTCTGCGTTGGGTAAAGGGTTAATTATATAATCCACAAACGTGTGTTTTATTACATACTTCCCAAACGACATTCCAGTGACGAAAACCCAGATAAAAGTAATAATCAGAGAAACTGAAAGAAACATATCATTCTCTGTTACTGAACAAGGACTATTTGGAGTTATTTCCCTTTGATTGAACTCAGACATTTGGGAGCCTTCAATTCAAGGACATTGGGAAACGACGCGTTGTTATTAGTGTGGGACATAAGTTGACGTTATAAGTGTTTTATTCGATACAGTGGTGCGTTGTGTGTCTCAAAGAATCGGGAACACTATATTCAAACTTGTACAAGTGCTTTACTAAGTTTCACTGAAGAGACAATTCAAATAACGAGATAGGGTACATGTTTAATGAAATCACATCGGATCTGTAGTGTAGAAACACCACAACAGGATTCCTCTTCTTGACAGTAAAATGGGACATTGGGAGTATGTACACATGTTTTATCTCAAGTTTTTGGAATATACACATGAAACAATATTGTTCTCATTTTGTTTGTGAGTCTGAATGTTTATTATTACAGACGAAAATGTTGGGTGAAAGGGAAATCGGCGAAGTGTACTAAAGAATTCTGTACACCCCTTTTAGCTGTCACGTGATATTCTCATACACCACTTCGAACTTCATACCGGGTGCATAGGTTACTGACCAGTCAGGAAGCTTGTACAATTTTAACCCTTTACCCAACGTAACGGCCAAAACCGGCCAGCGCTATTCTCAAAAATCGCCAATTAATTTTCAAAATATTTTCATTTTTTGTCTCAAAAACATAGGTTATGACCCCTCGTTGGAACGAGCTCGTTCCAACGAGGGGTCATAACCTATGTTTTTGAGACAAAAAATGAAAAAAATTAGTTATTCAAGAATTTTTTTTGCAAGTGTCGTCTGCTTTCTACGTTAGGTAAAGGGTTAAAAGGGTAATAATATTCCACTCGACCAAGATACATTCTGCTTTGCCTATGTACAAACCCTCCGAAAAGACGTCATACATCCAATCTGATAAGAATTGTTTGGTCTGTTGATAAAACGTCCCATTCCCAGCTTTCATTTTGATGTAAATATTAGCATCAAATTTGTTGAAAAGGTTTTGTCTTTGTTTTGAATCCATGGTCTTCATACGATCTACAAAAGGAAATAGCACTATAAATACACACAGATATCAACACTGTAAATTTCCAAGATGCAGTCGTGCGACTGCAGCTTGCAGTTATTTTTATCCTCAATGTACCATCTGTATGCACGAGAGCAGGGCTTAAAATTCGTCTGGCATCACGCGAATCTAACATAATTCTCGCGAAATATTTTCACGCGAATCCATTTAAACCATGATATGAAATCCCCCGTGGGGACCCGGGAAGTAAAGCCAATGATTGAGGTGGAAATCCTCTAAAATGTGCAACATGAGGTATAAATGATTGAAAACCCTTGACTTTATATCCATGTTGCGGTCATGATTAGCCATTGTGCATAAGTATGTGACCTTAAACACCCTTAAATAAATAATGATATGAAATTCTTCAAAAACTAGCTGAATGTTGGTGGTGAGATCACGAAATAAGTTGTCAAAATCTCCACCCATGATTTACCACATGTTTCACATTTTCTTGAGTTTGGTATCAAATCAAGTCATGGCTGCTACAGCAGCCATGACTTGATTTGATACCAAACTCAAGAAATATGAATAGACAGTTTTTCATAATTATATATTTTATGATAACCCAGGTCAGAACTTCATCATGAATCAACGACATCATACATAAAGTGAATCCAAGCAGTAAATTAACGCGAATCTACTTGGATTCGCGCCAGTTTAGTTTGCAGAATCATTACGAGAATCGATTCGCGGATTCGCGTGTAATTTTAAGCCCTGCGAGAGTATGTCCACCTGCTTTATCATATGCCAGTTAAAGTGACGTGAACAATAAGTTCGGTTGATTCATATATATATATCCCTTCTTACCATTCTCTTGTGTAACCCAATCTAGTCTTTGAGAGGCAATTGAGTCATAATAGATATCGGTCGGGGGAAGGGTGAATATTTTCATAGGTCATTGGTAAGTTGTGTTTGAAACGGGGGGGGGGGGGGAGGGGGGGCAGGTGGTACCATCTAATTGATCCCACCGGGGTCCTATTTTCTCTCGGTGGCACTGTAAACCGTACCTGATTTCTTCTAATGTCATTTTGCTACATTCATATTCACAGCTTAGTGGAAGTTCTATGACGTCAGTGGCAATTTACGTAGATACGCATTTCCAGCACGAAAAATAATCGGTAACGTATACTACTCAAGTTATTATTTATTGGTGTTTAAGATCCCTCTCCGCTACTATGGCTAAGAGATGTCACAACCGCAATAGGGACATGGAGTCTAGTATAGGCAATCGTGTATACCTGGGCTGCTCACTTTAGAGAGAGCTTCAGTCTTAGGCGTTGCTTTCCGGGTCTAATTTTACCAGTAAAACTAAACTTGTCGGGCTAATTTATTTTTAGGGCATATGTTGTTGCACTTTTTTCATTATTGTTTTCACCTAATGTTATTCCTCTATTTCACGAAACCTGTCATACAAACGCTTCTGAAAATGTTGCCGACTTATTTCTTTTTGTCCTACCTCTGTCAGGAAGCAGGGAATTTGTTATTGCACTGTTTCATTATTTTTCCACCTTGTGCTGTTCTCTCTTTTTTCTCGAAAACTGTCGTACAAAAGTTTCTGAAATGCTGCACACGTATTTTCTCTAACCTGAAATTGATCCTCTTTAGAATGCCATCTCTGAACTCTCCTTCTGCTAAAGTCCGACTGAAATAGTGCGAGTGCTGACCTTGTTGCTCAGAATTCTCAATGAAGTTCAGCTCACATTAACTACATATTTGAAGCGTGGCGTGACGCAACAAACTTACCGCACAGCATTTTCAACGTGAACCTCTATCGACTCCGAAAGGCTCGTGTGTAGTAATTCTGCAAATTTGAGCAACTTCCAAAAGCAAATTTTCTTCATTGCGAGGAGTTTGTGACAAATATATTGGTATAGTTAGACGCAGCGATTGTAGAACAGAGTTTCTATTAAGTTTTTCTGGCAGATTCAACCAACCAGCATATCGATTTCTAGAATAAGTCAAATGTTTGAAAAATATCGACATTTGTCAACTTTCCCAACTGCTTTCTGTACGTTTGGAGAGGGTTAACTTCGACACTTTTGTTTCCTGCTTGTAGAATAGCTTACTAACCAATTTCGAATTTGTTTTTATAAGTGTTATAAGTTCCAATATCTGCTTTAGCTGTTTAATGAATAGTACTGTCAGAAAAACTTCGATTTTCAATACTTTTTGCACTATATTTGACTCGTTGCTGTTACAGAGAAAGTACATACAGTTAAAACTAGAAGTCCTGTCATGAAATGCGCACAAACAGCACGTTGATATGCGCGTTAATATACGCGTTATGGCCCAAGTAAAGCTATCAAATTCTGTACATATGGCCTGTGCACAAGCAATGTTTCAGCCAATGGACCTCCGGGTAACCCGGAGGTCCATTGGCAGAAACATTGCTTGTGTTTGCTTTGAGAAACCAAGATAAACTGCCGTGCTTTGGATGCCATTCGATATGGCAATTGCGCGCAATCCGAACGCGCAATTAAGCCTAGATAAGCGCACTATTCGTGACAGGACTTCTAGTTTTAACTGTAGCTTGTATTACTTTGCAAAGATGTATTCAGCCTTTATAGAGCAACAATATTTCTGTTATATGTTCCCTGTCACACTTTATCCAACACCTGCCATTGCTACCAAAAATTGGTACAGTCTGAAAAACTTTCTGTGCTTTGTTCAGTTTTCCGAACTCCCTTTACCCTATGGGAAGGATATTGCGCTTGTTTTGCATAGCAGTATTTGACCATTTGATACTTTTGTACGTCTTATGACGTACGGAATCAAACAGCGCGTTGATACTTTGTGGTCATTTGTTTTGTTAATATTTTTCGTTTTTTTATTCAAGATTTAACCTCAATTCCAATTTTCTCCCGAAAAGTGCTCAGTGACAACCGTTGAGCTAAATGTTATCGCAGCTTAAAATACTAATATAATCCTGCTGTCAAGACTGTTGAATGCTCAAAGCCACTATCAGGGCTTTCAAAAAATGAGGATACCAGAGCAAGAGCCAACACGTTACTTGCTTAAATTTCATATTCAGTCAAACACAAATTATATTTTGTTTATATAAATTTGTTTTATTACAAATTATTGGTGAGTGCCTGTGGGCACACTCCAAGAATTTGTAATAAAACAAGTTTTGAATAACAAATGCAGACGACCAAAAATAATATAGCCATCAACAAGTATTCACTAATGTAAAAAATATCTTGTTGATTGTACTTTTCGACGTTTGACGTCGCATTTTGAAAAACGTTGAAGAAACTGAATTCCCAGTGACGTTTGAACGTCAAGATAATTAAAGTTTCAAAGAGTTAAAATTTAAAGGATAACGCAATTTATATATATGTTTTAATGTTACGTTTTATCCAACACCTGTTTAGGCTGCTGGAGTAGTACTGTTGGTAAAAATTCAGCTTTCCAAGAATTTTGCATATTTCTGGTCTCATTTGTTCCATACAGATATGAAATGATGCTAATCGAGTTGGACGATAGTATTCGGAATTTACTGCACAATAATTATTTTGAAAGTTTAAAAATCTGTTTTAACCTATTTCCTGTTCTGGGTGCCAAACAAGAGTATAGTCACAAAACTTAAATGTTCGAAAAACTGCATTTTTATGTACACCTGTTTTCAGGAAAGAAAGCAAATAACAATCAATGCTTTCCATCGTTCAAAAATCAACAAAACTTCTGTAAGATACTGGATTTGAAAATGAACTCCTGAAAACTATAATGCCAGAAAACGATTTTATTATATGCCAGCCCAGGGGGTGAAGGGTGGGGGCCCAAAAATTTGCAAGACGTGACGTGGGGGTGGGTGGGTCTCTTGAGTGCGCCAAAAATGTGCATTTCCAACTTGTGCAATTTTTTGAATTTTTTAAAAGTATATCAATATATCAGCTAATATATACAAACATTTGTGTTTCAAACCTTAAGAAGATGTTGTACATCACACTCTTAACATAAATACAACATCTGGAGGATTTATATGTGAGAATATTGGGCTTAATCTGGGAAAAAGTCACACGTTAGTAGGGGGTTGGTGTCTTGTTCGAAATGTAGAAAATGCGCAGACAATATTTTGGGAAAATTCTCTCTGATGCACTAAATTCAACCCAAGTTATTTATTTATTAATAGAATTTGTGTGGATAGAAGAGGAAAGTAGCAAACACCTGAGAATACTGACAGAACAATTCAAATGAAAATTTGTTCCCGTATATGTACACCTGCTCTGGCCAAGCCTGATAATGAACAGCTTGTCATTTGTAGATTGGGGCCCACAGCAGCCCACAGAGGTTTAAATTGGTGGTACCAGTTTAAGAACATTACGAACCCCCCCCCCCCCCCCCCCCCTATACACAGCTGTGCCTACTAAGTTTATGAGATTATTTTGGATTTTAATGGGAGAGTGGAGGGTGTCTGATAATGGTAGTAGAAAATTTGCACGTAGGGGTGGGTGGGTGTAAAAAGGAGCTGAACAAAAAATAGGACGTCACGTCTTGCAAATTTTTAGTGCCCCCCCCCCCCCCCCCCGGCCAGCCTGTAAATTATCGCAAGTTATCTAAAAGAAATTTCTAGATACCCATCGACTCGATGGATATCGAGGAATATCCCTCAGTAGCTTCCTAAATGACGTCACGCTACGCCGTATCACGTCGCCTTGAAGGATCGACCAGCTGAACTTTGTTATTGTTTTGAAACGTACGCATTTGGGGTCGAATTGGCCTGAGACTTGTGCAATAAAATGTCTCGTAGCATATAATAAACAAGAAAATCTACTCTATTTTAGTCAGTATCTGGAAATATCACATGAGTGTTGACCTGAAAGTTTTATTTTTTACGAGCTTCTTAAATGACGTTACGATTCGGCGCATGATATCGCCTTGAACGTCGCCTTGAAGGAACGATCAGCAACGTTTTGCTATTGTCTTGAAACTGACAGTCGAATTGGGCTGAATATTGCGCAGTAAAATGCCACGTAGCATATTAAAAAAAGAAGACAATCTACGCTGTTTTAGTGAATATCGGGAATTACAAAATTCGTGTGGATCTGAAAGTTTTATTTTTCACACGCGCTCTCGATATTCACTAGAACAGCGTAGATATCCTCAAAAATTAAGAAAGTTTTGCAGTTTGTCTGCTCATTTTCTCAGAAATACTTTGCCAGCTGCATTCAATGATCGCAGATCAATAATTTTCCCGCTACCTCATGTGGGCGTTAATGTTAATCCCTTGCCCATTTTGACTGCCAGTGGAGAGTGTGGTCCAAAAAACTTAAAATGTCATTTTTCAATTATTACCGGTCATAGAATAGTATTTTTGAAGTATTTGTTTGCAAGTGTATGAGATCCATTACTTTTTATCTTCTGGGACAAACCAGTAATTCTAGAGAATCATAAATATTGAAGTTTTTTATGTGTTGTTCTTTTTAAATTCACGTCATTTTATTTTTAATATCATCTAATATTAAGCCGTGGTTGCACATTTAACAGCAGGGGTTTGATTTGATCGCGAGAAAAAGCGAGCAATTCATTAGAAAAATGTTAATAATAAGACGATACTTACTGATCTGCTCCCACCTGTCACAGAAACGCCAACTGTCAGTGCAGAAACAGTATGCGGAACCCATAATTTTCTTTGCATACGAATATCTGTGCTTGAAAATGTATGCACGTTGTACATTAACCCTAAAACCTTTCTACATTCTGCAAGGTGAAACATTTGCCTGTGGACCAACAGATGAGACAATAGACATCGAATCGGTATTGAGATTCTCAGATAATTGAACCTAAAAACTCTAAAGTACAATTGGGTCTATAGGTTATTCGTACTTTAGGATACTCACTTAATAATCTATTCAGTTCTCTTTAAATTACAACACTATCACTTTTTCTGGCTCAGTAGAAAAGATACGTCTTATCGCTTCAAATCCACTCAACAAGAGAACGGTTCGACCAATCTTCGCCAACTCATCGCTTATTATCGTACGTTCTCGGCGAACTCCGGATTCCTCACGATGCTTCCATCCGGTTGAAGGTGATCGGCCGTACCGTCAATGCAATTTCACAACACTCTTCCCCGTTCTAAATAATTTATAGCAATTTTGAAACTTCAATCCGGGAGAGTGTGTTGGTTAAAAAGTTGAGTCAAATTAATCTAGACTGCAGCAAATTCTGAAAATGGCCGCTGCTAACAGTCCAATTATTTAAGAAATATTCAGTATTAAAACTCAAGGTCTCTTGTCGGATAACCCTTCAAGAGAAAATTACTTGTACGTTAAGAAATTTGTACACTAATTTAAACAAGATCTCTCGTTAGATAAACTTTCAAGAGAAAATTACTTGTACATTAAGAAATTGGTACCCTAATTTAAACAAGATCTCTCGTTAGATAAACTTTCAAGAGAAAATTACTTGTACATTAAGAAATTGGTACCCTAATTTAAACAAGATCTCTCGTTAGATAAACTTTCAAGAGAAAATTACTTGTACATTAAGAAATTGGTACCCTAATTTAAACAAGATCTCTCGTTAGATAAACTTTCAAGAGAAAATTACTTCACAGTGCACTTAGTATCTCCCCCATCAGATAGCCTTATGAGAGAGTTCCCCGGTAGTATTTTACTGTATGTTGTACACCACTCTTGCATTCGCAGAAGTGGCTTCCAACAGATCTTTCGGGGACTCCCCTACTCTGACCAAAGCAACTTCATTGGCCACCTCTCCAATGACTTCAGGGGTAGTCCATTTCCTCCTACCCATGGGGAAGTAGGGTGCATCTGTTTCCAACAGCAGTCTTTCAACTGGAATGGCAGCCACAGCTCTTTTCATTTCCGGTGTAAAAACTTTACACAACCCTGTGATGCCAAAAAATGTATTGGGTCGGAACCTCAACCAGGTCTTAACGTCACTTTCCAACCCTGTAAAACAATGTAAATGAATCACCTGACTGCTGTGGGTAGCTTCGAGAACCTTGAATAGAGCGGTACTCAGCACATCGTGTGACATTAGATGGCCTTCAGCCCCACGAATGTGTAAAACCAAGGGCTTATTTTTGGGGGCCAACTCTAACAATTCCCCAAATACCCTATCCTGCTCTTCTATTTGGGCAGATCCTGCAACATATGAACGATCTAGTCCAATTTCCCCAAATGCTGCTACCTGGGGTGAATTTACCAATTCCTTCAGCTGCTGTCTCTTTTCTGTGGTAAGGCTGGGGTACTTTGAAGGGTGACACCCAACTGCCAGTGGCTGGGCCACCTGCTGTGGATCTGTTGGATAATCCTCAGGATCACAGATAACATTCACTGCAGCTTCTAACTTAATCTGGACTTGGGGTTTCACCTGCCCACGGGTCCTTTCCAACATACAATTTAAACTCATATTTGGTAAACCGAATTTATGTTGGATCCTATTAAAATGATAATGGGAATCAATAGCCGATGGTACCTCCCCCAAAGGCACTCTGGCTGTGATAACCAAGGAACCTTTGATTTTTTTTGATTTTCTTAAGGGGGCTACTTCAGGGTCCACTACCAACTGTCCCAGCACACCTTCCATAACGGTTGGGCGCTGTAGTTTTCGTTGAGGCCCTGCCTGAGACTCCACCCCTTGTGACTCCCAAGTACGTTTTTTCCCAGTACCTACTTTCAACTCCTCTTCCCCCTTAACATGTTTTACCTGAACTTTTGCACTTTGGGTCATCCTCTGTGCAACAGGAGTTTGGATTTTTTCTTGAACTTTTGCACTTTGGACCGTCCTCGGTGCAACAGGAGTTTTAATTTTTCTAATAGTGGTTGTTGCTTGGGGTTCTGATGTTCTTTGGATAGTCCTCTGAACACTTTTCTCCTTTTCAAGAGCTGACAAGATCCAGGCTGCAGCAGCCATTGGATCATCAGTCTCATGTGGATAGGTCAACCCAGCTGCCTCCACCTGAGCAGCTTGCCAAAGAGTTTTTTCTATCTTATTTTTTCTGCTCCTATCCACTAGCAATCTAACTTTCCAAAAAGGAGATCTAGACCTCATAAAAATTCCCTGACCTGCTATACTTGCTTGATTCAGTGCCATGCAAACTACCTTCCAGTGAAATAAACAGCCAATACAATTCAGCTGTGGTAGTTTTATACCTTCTTTAGGAAGAGGGATTCCTAAATCTTTAGCAATGGCCTCTATGGTCAGATAATACCCACTATCAGATGGTAGGGTAAGGGAAGCTAAACTATCTGTTGTGGCCTTATCTTTTTTTAAAAATTCTACGAGGTTCTCCAGAACCACTACATCAGGGATTACTTCCCTGGCCACCTTTGTCCATCCTAGGACATCTCTTGCCAACAGTACCATATCTTGAACCATTTTCTGCCTTAAAGGCTCAGGGGTGATGGTGTTATGTTCCACCCACCAAGATACAGGAAAATGATTTCCAATAAAGTGTCCATGTGTGTCTGTTTTAATGGCCTCTGAACAACTCTTCAATGGACACACTTTATCTTTTTTTGAATGATGACCTCCTTGGGTAGACCTCAGAGAATCAGTAATTGGACCACTTTTATCCTTTCTTTTTAAATGCTGACCTCCTTGGGTAGTCCTTGGAGAATCAGTAACTGGACTACTTCTGTCCTTTCTTTTAGCCCCAGGAGCCTCTGTCTGTCTTTCTGGTCTTGCGTAGATAGTCTTTGCAAGACTGGGGTATTGCTCCTTTTTACCTTGATCACGAACAAGAGCAGTCTTATTCGTGACCGGTAAGGCCACAGTTGGCACTGTAAACACTCCCCTGCTGTCCAGGATCTTATCCATGGATTTAATTTTTTCCTGTGCCTTAGTAGCACTAGGCATGCTACTCATTTGGATATTTCCACTAGGAAAATATCTGATGTCCCTCGTAACTGGAGTGTAAGATGGGGCTGTATGCTGTGGTCTTGATCTTATCTTAGGAAGAGGACCCATTTTTTCTCTAACCCAACCTTGGCAAACTAACTGATCCAAAGCCAAGGCAGTTGCATCTGTCATCCACAGCCTATTATTTTCCTTCTTGGCCATTTGGTACTGTTGTAATAAAATGTTTTTAATTTCTTCTAGGGACCAACCGGTTCCTAGAAGAAGGGCCATAAACCTGCTGGCAGGGCGGATTAAAATCCCCTCCTGAGTTTGTCTCAGCAGTTTCTCCCGCATTAACTTGATCTCTCTATCCTCTGATTGCGGGCCCGCCCCAGGTGCTATGGCGATACTTTCTGCCAATCCAATGAGATTTTCCTTTTGGGTGGCAGAAACACCAACTTCAACTTGGGGTTGGACAGTAGGTGATGGCCCCTGTCCCACTGCCCCTGATACATTTGGATAAACCTCATGTATCTCACTTACAGTTTCAGACACATTTGGATCAACCTCGTGTGTCTGTGGCCCCTCCTCTATCTCCATTGCTTCCTCAAGCAGATATTCTTCATGTGTCGGCAATGGAAGAGGAGTTTGTAAAGCCTTTTCAAAAACAGACTGAACTGACACAGTTGGATCACCCTCCTGTGTCTCAGCTGAGGGAAAACTAATAATCGGATCTAAACATTCAGACACAGTTAGATCACCCTCCTGTGTCTCTGATAAAGTATAAGACTGTTCTGATACCTTTGGATCGCCCTTGGGTGACAGCAACCAATCTGCTTCTGTATCTTGACATAATAGATCCAATTCATATTCTGAGTCTGACATGATCTAAAATGAAAAGAAAATCAACAATTAGAACACTTGTATTCATCGATCGCAGCTCCTTGCTCAGCAGTAACTCCTACACATTTTCCATGAAACCATTCCAAACAGTGATCACACTGGATCATAAACTGACCACTGTAAGGTTTTCGACAAATGCAAAAATTCGAGGTAGATCTTACCACACTGACCACCCCTGTGTCTTTGAACACTCGAAGACACCTGGATAGCCAGGGAGGCAAAACTCTATCATGGCATTTTTTTAATCTGTCATGATTCACTACAATAGCTGAGCTTTTGAAAATAACTTTAAATAAATATGGTGTATACACCTCACCAATTATCCCTGAACCTTTCCAGAAAGGTGGTAATTTCGTGCATTTCCCTTTTTTATTTGCGGTTTCTAACATATAAACTACATCACCAAGTTCATATGTTTTCTTATTCAGAGTGAGATCGTAATTTCTTTTCATTTTTTTCGTTTCTGACTTCAACTGATTACGTGCAACTTCATGAGCCCTTTTCATTTCAGCTTTCAAATTTTGAACATATTCAGGTATTTCTCCTTGTTTTTTATTCTCCTTGAAGTTAAACACCAGATCGCTTGGGTGATTAACCTCACGACCCAGCATCAACTTATTAGGCGTGAACCCAGTTAACCTGTGAACTGATGAACGCAGTGCCCCAGCCAATTGGGGAATAAATTTGTCCCCATCTTTTTGATTTTTATCAACAAAACATCGAACTGCGTTCATGAGGGTTCGATTTTGACGTTCCACTTGCCCATTAGCAGAAGGTCTGTACGGGGTAGTTCTGGTTTTATGTATTTGTAAAAGTTCACAAATTTCCTCAAATAACTTACTTTCAAAACAAGGACCTTGGTCCGTAAGAATTTGAAACGGGCAACCAAATCTTGAAAAGAACTCACTAACAGCTGCACAAGCCATAGTTTCAGCAGTTTGGTCAGGTAATGGGATACATTCAACCCATTTTGTAAATTGATCAGTCATCATCAAAATATATTTGTTTCCTTTTTGAGTTAAAGGCAAAGGGCCCAGGAAATCCAAGTGGACTCGCTCCATTGGATTACCTGCATGGAATATCGTCATATTCCATTTAGCTGTTCTGTTAGCCTTCTTGCCGACAGAGCACTGTGGACAAGATTCCACATATAATCTAATATCCTCACTCATTCCATACCAATAAAAATTCCTACATGCACGATACCTGGTACGAGTCTCGCCCTGATGTCCAGAAGCAGGTATATCATGTGCTAAGGTCAAAATTTCTGACGCACAATTTGAAGGGACCACTAAAACTTGATCTGAACAATGCTTTTTAACTTTATATAAAAGATTATCTTTCATCAAAAATCTCTTACGATTCAGCCACATGTATTTAGTAGCCACACTACAAATGAAAAGTTCACCCTCAGTGGGTTCCTCACCAGTTTCCAACCAGGTGATAATAGGAGAAATATCAGGATCACTTCTCTGTGTCCTTTCCATTTCCCTAAGCGAACCA
The DNA here is from genome assembly GCA_031216915.1 of Pictodentalium vernedei. NCBI lineage: Eukaryota > Metazoa > Mollusca > Scaphopoda > Dentaliida > Dentaliidae > Pictodentalium > Pictodentalium vernedei. The sequence continues at coordinate 447,270,378 of CM062290.1, read as the reverse complement.
ACAGCTGATAAACTCACAGCATCACTCCCAGTGGTAAGGCTCCTAAGCTGATGACCATTATTAATCAATTCAATATCGAATTGGGTATGGGTCCACCCTGTGTCTGGACAGATAGTACCGGTACAAGATATCGTGTCATCCCAACCCTCTCTGAAATCCCAGGGTATTCCTGCAATTTCAGACTGTGGTTGAGAATTGCTCATATTTTCAAAATTTACATGCTGTATCTCCGTATTCACTACAGCTATTGATGGATCTTCCGATTCTTCAAACTTACAAAAACCTTGAGTCAGTGGGACCACATAGTCCACCTCTTCTTCAAACCTGGCCCAATTTGCATGTAAACGGATGCAGTGCTTGCATCCGCCACATGGTAAAATTGAAAGATCACATCCTATCTTATATTCTGAACACACATTGTCTAAGGGAATTCTGGAGAAAGCGTCTGCGTTAACATGTAGTTTCCCAGGTCTATGTTGGACCACCATGTTATATTCGCTTAATTCCTCCATCCACCTAGCCACTTGGCCCTGTGGATCCTTAAAACTCATAAGCCACCTAAGGCTGTTATGATCTGTTCTGACAATGAAGGGTCGGCCTAAAAGATAATGACGAAACTGTCTCGTGAATCTGACAACTGCCAGAAGTTCCTTTCTGGTAGTACAATATCTCATTTGTTGAGGGGTTAAGGCAAAGCTACCATAAGCAATAACTCGTTCAACACCATTTTGTACTTGCGACAGTTCTGCCCCTAATGCCCAATCACTGGCATCTGTGTCGAGAATAAAGGTGTCGGTATGGTTTGGAAGAGTGAGGAGTGGTGGGGAAACCAAGCAAGCCTTGAGGTTTTCAAATGCCTCTTGTTGCTCTTTACCCCAATGAAAAGGTTTCTTGCCAGTCAAATCATACAATGGTTTAGCAATCTTGGCAAAATCTTTAATAAACATTCTATGATAATTTACTAAACCACAAAAACTTTCTACCTGTCTGGTATTTTTCGGAACAGGCCAATTTTTAACAGTTTCCTTGGATTCATCGTTCAGCTCGATGCCATCTTTACTGACTATCCTTCCAAGGAATTCAATTTTGTGCTGACAAAACTCGCACTTTTTGGGTTTCAATTTGAGCGCATACTGACGAAATCTTTCAAATATGCTCTCCAGATTTTCCAGATGCTTTTCAAAAGAACATCCACCAACAACTACATCATCAAGATAACTAAGGGCGGCAGTCCAAGTTAGTCCCTGAAGAACTAAATTTATAACCCTTGACCAGGTATAAGGACTGCCTGAGAGACCGAAAGGCATCTTAACAAATTCCCAGCTACCATGCTTTGTACTGAATGCTGTCTTGCACCTATCCTCATTTTTAACATTAACCTGATGATAGGCGCTCATGCAATCAGCTTTTCCATACCACAAATTTCCTGACAACCAATCGAGGCTCTCATCAATCCGGGGTAATGGATAAACCTCATTTTTGGTAATCGCATTAATTTTGCGGTAGTCAATACACCACCTCAGCGATTTATCCTTCTTGCGGACCAAAACTGGAGGTGATGCCCATTCACTCAAACTCGGTTGGATTACACCTGCTTCCAACAACTTCTGCAAATGGGATTCCTCCTCATCCACGAAACATAGTGGTGTACGTCTCATGGGCTGGCGGATCGGTGGATGGTCTCCTGTATCAATGGAATGCTCAATTTCTTTGAAATGACCCATATCAAACTCATTTTTAGCGAACACATCTCCATATTGGGTCAGAAGTGTTGCCAATTGAGTGGCTTGTTTCCGATTAAGGTTTTTAGCTGACCTCAAAAACAGATCTTTTAAATGATCAGGAACTTGCTTTACCACGTCCACTTTATTTATCTTATTAAAATTATGTGGAGCTTTAACTGTCGTTACGTCCGTTCGGGCAGTATTCACTCCAGACACATTAGTATTTCCAGAGTTTACATTTTCTATAATTGTTTCAGCCTCGTATGCATGCCCGATTAACTGATTTTTACTTAATTTAATGTTTCTAGTATTAACATTAATTAGGCATATTTTGGGTTCCGTTTCGCTTGAATGCACCGAACGCAGGCCAATTAAAGAAAGTGTTTCAATTGGTTCGGCCACATAATTAGCCAAAGTTTCATTCAATTCACATTTTACTAAGATGGCTGAATTTGGTGGAACAATTGTGTCATGCAATAAGCTGATTCTAGCGATTCGTGTGGAGTCATTGACTTTGGAATAAGTCGGAATTGTAACATTTCCGATTTTTAAGAAATCTTTATTTATGTCCAGAATGGCTTTATGCTTGCGCAGAAAATCAATTCCAAGCAATACCTCATCTTCAATAGGCGCAACATAGACACACTCCCTAAATGTAAGTCCACCCATACATAGCGATAGGGGTCCTACATAACTTCCTGTCATCTGTCCATCTCTAGCGGCCGTATTAAAATGAACAGTCTTAATGATAGGAGGTGCCGGTGTTAAACGCTCAAAGAAGCGGTCTGACAAAACTGTCACATCAGCAGCTGTATCAACAACTGCGTGAGTTATTAAATTTTCTATTTTTAACTCCACATGAATTGCCGAAGGTGACTTAACACGACGTACGGTTAAATTGTCATCAGTTGTAGGAAATCTAAATGTGGTGAGGTCATTTAGTACATTTGGTGGGGGCAAAATCAGACCTCGCGATTCGGCCCCTTGTCTTTTGACGAACTTTCAAAGTGAACTTTTCTATCCCCACTACTGCCTCTATTCTTCGCTACCCTTGAAGGGCACTGAGATTTGTAGTGTCCCATTCCCTTACATAAATAGCATTGAACAGATTTGGTAGGGGATTGCGAAATTGGTTTTGTATCTTGTTTTTTTCCTATTGATCTTCCAGCAGCTGTTGGATCATTTGGAAATTTCATAGTTAATAATGAATTTAGTTTGTCAAGAATTTGCTGAAATTGTTTGTCATAACTTTCAGCTTTAGCTTCTAAGGCAAAAGTTCTCGACTCTAAATAACTAAGATCAGTTCCTGATTCATTTGTTTGTTGGGAATTCTCCTTCTGTGGAGATTTTTGCCAACCAGATGACTGATTATTTTTTCCACGGAACTTTGAACGTCCGCGTTTTGCATTAGAAAATAGTCTTACACGTGTGGGGCTCTCGTCGCTGTCGGAATGGCTCAAACTTTGACGAGACGAACCACCATGCATAGCTAACTGGTTATACTGATGCCATTTTATTAATTTTACAGCCTCTTCCAAATTAGGTGGTCGACAATTAATAACATGTTCGGCTGCTTTCACATCAGTACAGCCATGACAGAATTTAAATACTGCTTGCTGTGTAACAAATTTTGCTGGACAATTCCCAAATGCATGTGTAGCCAGAGATAAAACAGTTTCAGCCCAGTCTTCTATACTTTCATCTACTTTTTGATGAGCGTTTTGGAATTCTAATTGAGTGGTTTCTGGGGTACTATGATCTCCAAAACGAGCTGCTAGCTGTTTCAGCTGCTCATCAATCGTCATATTTAAATTACTTTCAGCCCATAATGAATAAACAACACTTGCCTTACCATTAAGGCACAAACATAAAATATCTTTTTGTTCTTCAGGAGTCCATCTTTCAACTAAAGAATATCGCCTAAATTTCGTTTCGAAGGCCTTCCATGACCCAGTGCCATCAAAATTTAGGCCTTTAGGCAAGTATAACCTATGATGATTTCCTCGGTCAGTGTGTTGGTCCTCCCATAGCGGTTGAACCTGAAAATTTAGATTTTGACCTTGGATTTGAGAAACTTGTGGTTGAGATACTGCCATGGGCTGTGGTTGGTAAACTGAAGAACTAGGGTAATTTTGTCCTACAAATGGATCATTAATTTGAGATCCTGTTTGGGGATCTACTTGATAGTAAACTACATTTGAAGGATTTGGCTGCAATATTGGATTTGTTACAGTAGACTGATTAATGTAATTTTGTTGGCCTTGAACCTGAGAATTTAGACCTTGATTTGTCATTTGCACTGCTTGTCTATTCATGGGCTGTTGATTATAAACAGGCTGATTATTTGTTTGAACACCAGAATTGACATAATTAAATTGGTTCTGGTTAGGTGGTAACCACTGAGGTTTCACATTTGTCACAATAGTTGGAGTTGGATTCTGACACACCCCTTGGTAATTAATACCTGTAGTATTTGTCTGTGACCTGTTATGTATTACATTAGTTGGGTGATACCTCACTGAATTCACTAAATTTTGGGGTGGCGCCTGGTTTGCATATGCGCCCCCTTGTGAATTTACTAAATTCTGATTAGTTATTAATAAACCGGTAGGATTCGGTTGCACAAGATTGCCTAATGCTCCCTGATGGTCCCTACTGGCTTCTGATGCCTGAGCCTGTTGATTAATTGAAGTTGAAAACTTTTGATTATTGTGCTGGATAATTCCTTTAGGTACTCCATAGGAATTACCAGTCGAAACAACTTGATTCGTACAAGATACCCCTCTTGATATTTGTATTTTATTTTGTAAGTTTCTCGAGAACTGGCTACTCTGATTCAACGTCATCTGTGTATTTGGTTGACAATTTGAATTTATGGCATTGGGCGGTCCAGATACTGTGTGTGGTACACTACTAGTACCCCTAATTACATTGGGTTTGGGTTGACCTTGCCCATAATTAGGATTACTTGCACTCACACTCAGGGTTGTCTGATGCACATCCCATGGACTAGCAATACACACATTAGTTAGTGCCGAAGTAGTATAAGTAACAGCACTTCCTCCCACAGCCGACTGCTGCCCAGCCAATGTATAATTGGGTAAGCATCTCATGCTGTGAGTGAAAGTCCCTGCCTCTCTAGATTGAATGTAAGTACTACTACTATTGTTCTGAGGCATGGATGTGGCATTATTTACTAATACCTGAAGTTGCGGACCAGATCGAACCATCTTACCTGTGCCTTTAATGCCTTGTTTTATTTCTGTAACACTAGCCATTTCTGGCTGTACAGAAACCTTTCTTCTCACATCAGGTTTTGTCTTGAGAACACTTCCCTGAGATAACAACTGCATCTCTGCTCTCCTCATTCTACTCAACAAAATTTCACTCTGCTGTTTACACTCTTGATACTCCCTCCGGAGTGCAAGTACAGCATCTTGGCTTGGAGTCTGATAGTCATCCTCCACCCCTGCCACATCTGACTGATATCTTGTTGGGTCCCTGTTTACAATACTGACATTCCGTGGCCCCTGATCAACCACATCAGTATTACCCAGGTTGAGCTGATCAATTGGATAGCCCTCATTATTCTTCTCAACCTGATTATTACCCTGATCAATTTGATCAGTCTGGTAATGTAAATATCCTTCAATATTTTCATTATTGAATATTCTACTGCTATTTATCACTTGGGTACTTTGCAACTGGTCCTGCAAATGTCCAAGTTCAGCCTGATCAGCCAGGCTATCCTGTCCTGGAGACATTTGCCCAGATGCTTGCCTACACAGTGAACCTGGAGAAAGTGCATAAAATGAATCATGATCTACTGAGAGATTTGCCTGCAATACCTGATCTCCACAGTATGACTCATTTTCAGACGGTGGGGGAGTTAGTCCCTGGGGAGAAGCCTGTATAATATCATCATTGTCTGGGGGATAATTTATCAACTGTAAAATTCTATTATCCACCAATTGAGGATTCAGTGGTTGCGATAAATCAATAAATCGCCACTGCTCATTTGTTCCTCGAAAATGGGGTATATTTACAAGATCCTCCCTAGTTAATACTCCATACGTCATTCTGCATTTAATTATCTCCCTAGCAATGCTCTCTGTTACCTGAGGGATCTTCAGAAGTTCACTGAATGGTGCAGTGTTGACATTAATTCTACTAATACTAGCCATTTTTGTTATTGCTCTTAGATAATCTTGAAGCAAAAAAAAAAAAATCTAAGTAGACGTGTTGACAAACATTCAAATTATCTGAAATATATAAATTTCCAGTTTGAATTTCAACCAGATAAGCCCTATTAAAATTCAAACTGTCTGAAATCTACAAATTTCATTTTCCTACTAAATTAATTCTTAGGTATTTACCTACAATTTAGCACTGAAAATTAAATCTGAATGTCTACAATCAAAATGGCGGATTTGCCATTCGAACTAAATAGTCGATGATGTGAGCATGCTGTAACCCGAGTGGCTGGGTTCTTACAGGCCCGTCGCCAATTAAAGTACAATTGGGTCTATAGGTTATTCGTACTTTAGGATACTCACTTAATAATCTATTCAGTTCTCTTTAAATTACAACACTATCACTTTTTCTGGCTCAGTAGAAAAGATACGTCTTATCGCTTCAAATCCACTCAACAAGAGAACGGTTCGACCAATCTTCGCCAACTCATCGCTTATTATCGTACGTTCTCGGCGAACTCCGGATTCCTCACGATGCTTCCATCCGGTTGAAGGTGATCGGCCGTACCGTCAATGCAATTTCACAACAACTCCACAGAAAGATATGATTAAATTTTCACTGAACCTCTCCATAAATGGAGAATGGATTCACCTATTTCACTTTAGACAGGACTGTGCGAGACAGTGTTAAAATGGTTAATTGTGAAGCGCCTTGGCCACGAGTCTCGCCAATCTCTTATTTCTGAGTAAAACATTGTATTGAGTGACAAAAGAATAGAATAGGATCACCGACCTGTTGTCCTTCATACAAATGTAATTACAAACTATCATTGCAGTAATATTTTTGTTGGAGCGATTCGAATCTTGTTAGGACATGAAGTTCGACGTCAGGCACTTTTTCGGAAGGGCCAGTATATAACTCTTTGTATCAAGTCGCCAAAAAGCCCGTCCATATCCGCATAGCTTGCATGTGAACTTTGATTTGCCGGGAAACGAGTAGAGTCACGTTTTTTTTCAAAATTCATATCCAGTATGTCTTAAACAAGGTCCGGGAGTTCCGAGACTGCACTTTTCAAACACGAAATATGAAAATGAGTATCTCTGGGCTGAACTCTATGGACTATCATTACAGTGTATAACTATCTTCTATTTATCACAGAAACTTACATCACTTAATTCTACATGCCGCATTTCACTTGACATTAGAAAGAACGTATATTTTTCAAATCTCCTTTGCGCTGCAGGATCAAGTTAGGATGTCTGAATTTCAAATGGCACAGGCTTGGGGGTCGAACCACTGCTGAGACAGCTTACTTCAGCACAAATCGCATGGCGAAACTATACCAAAGCACGCACCCCCACGCGATCACAGACAGATACTCAACAGCCGACTGATGAAAATATACCTAATCACGGTAGCCGAGTGCTGAACCAGCATATTTTTACCTCATTTTCAAAATCAACTATCAACTGGTCATGTCACGTGACCCAGTGGCGCCATGTTGTGTTGTCGTGGTAACCCGCGTGAGCGGCCATCTTGTGACGTCATCTCGATAGTGATACGTGGTGTGAGTGCGCATGCGCAGCGCGTGTTGTTAGGGTGATACGTGTTTCCGTCGTCCATTTTGTATACTGGAGGCCGCCATTTTGGTTTCTATTGTAGCGCGTGGTTGCTATGTTACCCAATTTTCTGCAATGGGACGGGTGTATGTTTGGAGGGTGTGTTCGATTGAACAGAAATAATTTCCCGATTCGGAGAATTACCACAAACAACCCGACAAGTTGTATTATTTCGAATTCTTTCAGAATACTCTGCTTCTATCTATATATGCAATAATTTTCGTCTACCTGACCATGTTCCTTTGTTCTGAAATATACTCCAGTAGCGTAGAAGAGCCTATCAACTGGAACAGTTTTGCTTATTGTTACTATATTTAGCAATGTCTGGTCTATTCTTGTTAGTTCTGACCCTATTACAAGTACTCTTGTTATTCTATTTATATAGATCATTTATATAGATTATAACTAACCAATCAGATTGCTTGATTTCCCATAATCTGTATGCAGAGTTATCTCCCTTGTGTATAACAAAAGCCTATATCATTCCCTAAGCCAATAAGCTATCGAGCAGTTACTGATGAACCATTGCTCGAACGACTCGAAGCTCATCGAACAAATGAGCCATCGAGCAGTGGCTCTTTCGAGTGACTCGCACATACTGCTCGAATGACTCGAAGTCTACCGAGCAAATGAGCTATCGAGCAATTGCTCGTTCGAGTGACTCGCACATATTGCTCGTCGACTCATTTCAGTATTTGAGGGTACCTATGGCCCGGTGTTGTATTACTTGAGGATACCTTTTATAGGATTCTTATCTTAGGATACAATTACCTGTACCACAAGACATACCTACCCCAAAAATCCCTTATAAGCTATCGAGCAGTTACTGAAAAGTCATTGCTCGAATGACTCGAAGCCCATCGAGCAAATGAGCTTTAGAGTAAATGTTCGTTCGAGTCACTCGAACATACTGCTCGAACGACTCGAAGTCTACCGAGCAAATGAGCTATCGAGCAATTGCTCGATCGAGTAATTCGCACATATTGCTCGTCAACTCATTTCAGTATTCGAGGATACCTATGACATGGCTAAGTATCAGTTGAGGATACCTTTCGAGGATGCTTCACGTATTGTCCAAATAGAACAAAGAACAAGATTCCAGCACACCTATTTACAATTTACAGGCAAACGTGAAGTGTGTGTGACAAAATAGCGGTACTTAGAAAAACAACTCCCAAGTAGCCTGTTTTCATCACACACACGATCACCGAGAAAGAGAAAATGTCCTCCTCAAAACCCATACTTTCGCAGAAACAGCATATTTGTACCTCATTTTCAAAATTTCCTTTGAAATCAAGGGGACCTTTCATGATCATGACCCCAAATAACAAGTTCACAACATTTTAAAAAGCCTATTCAAAATAGCAATTATTACAGTCCTACACCCCAAACGCCATAACATAGCACTAATATAACAATACGCAAGGCCAGGTAATACTAAATTAAATCATCGTACCTTGAGTGCAACAAGGCACCATGTGCAATGCTTTAGCATTACAGATAACACAGGGCTTATATTTCGACGAGAATCCGAGAATCGATTCGCACAAAGATTCTCGCAATAAAACCGACGAGAATCCATGTAGATTCTCGCTGCACCTCTGCTAGGATTGGCGTGAAAAGAATTGAGTCAATTTAACCCTTTTTCTAGCACAACGGCAACAAATTAACTAATAGAAGGCTAACATGACCTGAAATATCCTGACACTTTGTCAATAAAATTGCACAAACATGGTTGTCATTGGAACCGGCTCATTGAGCCGGTTCCAACGACAGCCATATTTGTAAGATTTTATTGGTAAATATTGTTCATTTAATTATTTTATTATTTATTGTTTAAAAATGATCACAATTAGTTTTAAAAAATTAAAAAGGTGAGTTGGGTAAAAGGTTAGCATGTGTTATCGTATACAACAGTGGTTGAACCATGGTGGCGTCATGGGATCCTGGGACACTCATAGTAGGTATGGATTCTCGCAACCATTTTCATGAGAATCCAAATGGATTCTCACAAATTTAGACAAAATAATATGACAATACGCAAGGCGTATAAGAAGGAACCCCAAAGTATCCAACATATTGAAATATTTCATTCTACAACCATTACTCCAAAAACATTTTGGTTTATTCAGTCGAATTCCTGCAATTGTTTAATTTCAGCCAAACAAGAATACGTTTCACAGTACTAAATATTTTCCCATAGGCGACCATTATAACGTTCAGGCGAAAAAAAAATATGGTCGCATCATTTTAAATTTAGCATTCAAATATTTTTTGTCAACTATAGCCCTTCAGACAACCTTTTAATGATTTTTAAACAGGGGCCATGCAACAAATAACAGAAAAACTAACAGAAAGGGAAGTGCTGGTCACTTGTTCATATTTCTCAGGGAATTCCCAAACAAAACACACCAATAGTCAAACAAATTTAGGTTCTAAAAGTCCTCAAATCATCCTCTTTATTCATCTGGAACATTCAACAGTAATGCAAAATGTCAGTAGACTTCTTCAAATGTTTATTGAAACAATATATTTCCCCAAGACTGCTTAGTTTTGGGAATTACATAATTTCCGAGCGCAACTTTTCGAGGCATGTAAATCTAATTAAAATATTTACAACAGTTATACCTATGAGCAAACCCAACCCTACCAAAGATACATTTACCCCTTTCATGTGATGAAAGAGTCATTTCTGCAATAGAATTCAACTTTTGGCTTCTGTCCAGTCCAAAGCATGGGAAATTTGTTCTTTTGAAGAGAACTGTCCAATCTGTGTCAAATAGGCTTAAAAACTGTTATTGCCTCAGACAGAATTTCTACTCTGTTACCCAATAAGTTGGGAGGGATAAGAATTCACAGCTTTCTTTGAAACTACCCAAATCCCCAAATAAAACTAAAATCTGCATCAGCACACAAAACCTTTTCACAAAATCTGTTTTAATTAATCATACAGCAAGATAAATAGGGCCCCACCACCATGAAACAATATGTCAATTTTGTTTCAAAATTGGGGTTGTGCAGGGCTTATAGTTCCTCTAAATTTGGGAGAATCCATTTGGATTCTTGCGGAAATCGATCCGAGAATTCAGACCTGCTATGGGCCAGGATCCTATTAGGTCAGTATGATTGAACCCCTGTTGCATACTGATAATACATGTTAACCCTTTACCCAATACAGCTTTTTTAATTTTTACAACACCAACTACTGATTCCCCCCCCCCTCCCCCCTGGGCCATTAATCGCTCACCTGACCAGGTGGTTCAGAGAAGTATTTTGGGTCAGATTCAGTTAGTCAAGGTTCATGGACACTACATAGGAATAATGTTATGAAATTATTCATAATTCTATTGTCCATGTTAGATGATTATTAGCATAGGTCTTCCTGATTGCTTCCAATTCTGACAGCTGTAGACAAGTACTGCCAAACTTCCAAGGGTTGTTGTGTCGCTGCACTTTGAAAGGCAAATTTTATGGAAAAGCTCTAAGGAATGGATTTGAACATTTATGAACAACCTTGAACCTAACCAATCCCTGCCCAAATATTAAGCCACAGACCTGAAATGAACAAACTCAAATCTGCCCCCCCCCCCCCCCTTCCTGCGATACCAAATATGAAAGGGTTCTGACTGGCAGGAACCAAACTGGAACAAATTTACATCTGACCTCCCCAGAGATGTTGTACACCAAATATTAAAGCATTAAACTAGTGGGTCTGAAGAAAAAGATTTTTAAAGAAATTTTCTCATGTTGCTTTGAGTTAATTTGCACTCCCATAATGAGCCCATATATTAACCCATAGATTTAGCTTGAACAAACATGAATCTGATCCCCTTAGAGATGCTGTAAGCCAAATACGAAAGGATTCTGACTGGTGGATCTGAAAAAAACGAGTTTTAAAGAAATTTCCTCATACTGCACTGAGTTAAACTTTGGGCTTCAATATATAGACCAAATATTAACCCAGAGACCCGATTCAAACAAACTTCAATCTACCCTCCCCCCTGCCCCCCCCCCCCCCCCCACCCCCCCCACCCCCACTGGAAATGTTGCATTCCAAATATGAAAGCATTCTGACTGGTGGATCTGAAGGAGGTTTTCAAAGAAATTTCCTCATGTTGCACTGTTGCTATTTGGGTGCCCATAGGGAGCCCAAATATCAACTCAGGGACTTGATTTGAACAAACCTGAACCTATCCCTCCAACCCCTAGAGATGCTGTATACCAAGTATCAAAAGATTCTTATACATGGTTCTGGAGAAGATTTTTTTTCAATTTTGGAAAACAATTTATGCATGCTATCAGAGAAATGCTTGGGGGCCCCCTGTGGGTGTGGCAACGTTATTTGAACAAACTGGAATTCATATATGATAAGGAACATGAATATCAAATTTGGTTCAATTCGGCTCAGTTGTTTATGAGGAGAGGTTAGTAATGTAATGTTCACACCGGACAGGATGGACTGATGGTTGACAGACAGAAAGTCATCATTTAAGCGCCCCCTGACTTACAGTCAGGTGAGCTAAAAATCAACAATATTCATCAAGCGTAATAATTATGGATGTTACTAGAACCGGCTGATGAGAGCCGGTTCCAATGACAGCCATATTTGTACAAATTTTATTGCCAGTGTCACAATATTTCAGGTCATGTTAGTGTTGTATTGGTTAATTTGCTGCCTTTGTGTTAGGTAAAGGGTTAAACTGACTCAGTTCTTTTCATGTGAATCCTAGCAGCAATGTTACGAGAAGCTACATGGTTTCTCACTGGTTTTGTTGCACAGATCTCTAAGGGAATCGATTGTCAGATTCTTATAAGCCCTGGCTGAGGCTATATAATCCACCAATATCAATAGAAAGTGCCATTTTATCTCAACAAATGATGTCAAATATTCTTTTACCTAGTGATGAGGTAAATTATAGCCCTGGATGTACATAACCCCCCGCCCCTAAGCTCTCAGTATGCATTTTTTCCTAAAACAAGAGACCCCAGGGGACCTGAGGGCGCCCACCTATACATGGTAACCTAAATATCAACCCACAGAATTGATTTCAACAAGTTGCATCTACTCCTCCTAAGAAAAGCTTATACCAAATATCCAAAGATTCTGACAAGTGGATCTAAAAAAAATGATTTTTAAAGAATAATCCTCATATTGAACCGAGTTATAATTCAGGCTCCCACAGAGAGCCCATATATGAACCCAGGGACTTGGCTTTAACAAACTTGAATCTCCCCCCCCCCCCCCCCCCCCAAGGATGCCGCACACCAAATATCAAAACATTTCAACTGCTGGATCTGAAGAAGAAGATTTTTAAAGAAAATTCCTCATTTTGAACTAAGTTACAATTCGAGCTCCGACAGTGAGCCCAAACATGGACCTAGGGACATGGCTTGAACAAACTTGAATCTAGCCTCCTAAGGATGCTGCATAAAAAATATCAAAAGCATTCATCTGCTGGACCTGAAGAAGATTTTTTTAAAAAATTCCTCATTTCGAACTATGTTACAATTCAAGCTCCCACAGTGAGCCCAAATATGGACCTAGGGACATGGCTTTAACAAACTTGAATCTCACCCCCCTAAGGATGCCGCACACCAAATATCAAAACATTCCAACTGCTGGATCTGAAGAAGAAGATTTTTAAAGAAAATTCCTCATTTTGAACTAAGTTACAATTCAAGCTCCCACAGTGAGCCCAAACATGGACCTAGGGACATGACTTCAACAAACTTGGATCTTGCCTCCTAAGGATGCTGCATAAAAAATATCAAAAGCATTCATCTGCTGGATCTGAAGAAGATTTTTTAAGAAAATTCCTCATTTCGAACTAAGTTACAATTCAAGCTCCCACAGTCAGTCCAAATATGGACCTAGGAGCATGGCTTGAACAAACTTGAAACCACCCCCCCCCCCCCCCCCCTAAGAATGCTGCATACCAAATATTAAAACATTCTGACTGCTGGATCTGAAGAAGAAGATTTTTAAAGAAAATTCCTCATTTTGAACTACATGTAAGTTATCATTCAGGCTCCCACAGTGAGCCCAAATATGGACCTAGGGACATAGCTTGAACAAACTTGAATCTCACCCCCCTAAGGATGCTGCATACGAAATATCGAAACTTTCCGACTGCTGGATCTGAAGAAGATTTTTAAAGAAAATTCCTCATTTTGAACTAAGTTATAATTCGGGTTACCACAGTGAGCCCAAATATGAACCCAGGGACTTGGCTTGAACAACTTGAATCTCACCCCCTGAGCATGCTGCATACCCAATATCAAAAGATTCTGCTGCTGGATCTTGAGAAGAAGATTTTCAAAGAAATTTGCCTGAAATGCACTAAGTTCAAATTTGGGCTCCTATCCTGAGCCCAAATATGAACCCAGGGGGCTGATTTGAACAAACTTGAATCAGATCCACCCCACAATGTTGCATATCAAATATCAAAAGATTCTGTCTGCTGGTTCTGGAGAAGAAGATTTTTAAAGAAATTTGCCTGAAATGCACTAAGTTCGAATTCAGGCTTCTATAGTGAACCCAAATATGAATCCAGGGGGCTGATTTGAACAAACTTGAATCAGATCCACCCCACAATGTCGCATACCAAAAATCAAAAGATTCTGCCTGCTGGATCTGGAGAAGAATATTTTTAAAGAAATTTGCCTGAAATGCTTCTATAGTGAGCCCAAATATGAATCCAGGGGGCCGATGTGAACAAACTTGAATCAGATCCACCCCACAATGTTGCATACCAAATATCAGAAGATTCTGCCAGCTGAATCTGGTGAAGAAGATTTTTTAAGAAATTTGCCTGAAATGCACTAAGTTTGAATTCGGGCTCCTATACTGAGGCCAAATATAAACCCAGGGGGGCGGATTTGAACAAACTCGAATCAGATCCACCCTACAATGTTGCATACCATATATCGAAAGATTCTGCCTGCTAGATCTTGAGAAAAAGATTTTTTAATGTTTTTCCAATTGCCTACAGTGTTAAAAAGTGTTTTCAAAGTCCCGAAACTGTACCCTATGATAAAACCGATGGCAATTTTTTGGACAATCCTTTCTGTTGGTCATAAGGAAGCTTCACACCAAATAAAAATTCTCAGTGCCGTGCAGTTTTGGAGATATGGCGTTTTACTTTTTTCGATTTTTAGCTCCTGCGGTTTCCATGGGGCTACAGAAAAAGAAAATTTGGCATAAATTAGGTACTTGTGACCCAATAAGCCCTCACATAAAATTTGATTCAAATCAGCCTCTCGGTTCGGAAAATAGAAAACGACGCCAAATATAGCCCATCAAACTTCGCTTAAAGAAATCCAAGTCTACACCTTAAAAGGAAGTTGCATACCATATATCAAGTCTCTGCTACTGCTGGTTGATGAGAAGATTTCGGTGCCCATTGGGGGCATGGCACCACCCAGGAGCAGGAGGCAACTTCATTTGAACAAATCTGAATTGGCATTAGGTAATAAACATTTACCCAACATTTGAATAATGTAAAGTTAACGCCAGACGGACGGCGGACAGATGTGATCAGTAAAGCTCCCACTGAGCTTTGCTCAGGTGAGCTAAAAAACTTTATTAATTTATAAATAAATTGATGGTGACATGAATTTCCCATTATTTTTTAATCACATTCTTGTTTCTGAACACATTTCACATTGTGTTTGATATTCTGCAATCTTTGTAAGAAAAAGCCTAAGTTTTCTCAGTTAAGGCACCTCGAGTCATAAAACAGTGATTTTTTCCAACAGAATGACCAGTACCTGCTACTGTGGTGTCTCATGACACTGTTAAAATTCCTAAAATCATCAAATATTGATTCATTAGTGCTGTGCTTGTGCTGCAAATATCCACAAGTGCACTTTCACTATTTTGGTTTTAATCCCCACAGGCATGCATTCTGTCAAAAGGAGTGAAATTGTAGAAAATATGTTCACAAAGAAGACAAGTTACAGTACAGTCGCTGTGGACGGGTTGTAATACACGCGTAGGCAGTGATGTCCACTCATGCATTTACCAGTCAATAAAAATCATCATCTACAAAATTTTAATTGATGAAGCATCGGTTTGTACCTGGTGCTTCATTATTTAAATTTTTGATGATTATACCTAGAGTTAGTGTTTGGCATCAAATATTATTGTATGAATTTGTATCCGTAGAAATATTGCCCATCCATGGAAAGTGAGCAGTACACTGCCACTGTACTGTATTTGTGTGTGTGTGTTTGTGTGTGTGTGTGTGAGGGGGGGGGGGGGGTAGGTTGGAGGGTGAAAGATAGCTGCAAAGTATTTAAAATGTTGACCCAGGCAAATGAAAAGCAAAGAAACATTTCATCCGAAGGGCAGACAGACAGACAGACATGCAGTAACAAATTTGGGAAGCCTAAATAAAAGTAGTGACTAACTTAAAATGAAACATATAGATAGAAGAGCCAGGGCAATGTTGTCAAACAGAAAACAAACAAGAGCCCCCAGAGGGCCTGATGGCATTCACCTGACATGGTAGCCTAAATATCAACCCAGGGAATTTATTTGAACATTTAGTTGCATCTGCCCCTCATAAGAAAAGCTTATACAAAATATCCAAAGATTCTGAGCGGTGGATCTAAAAAAAAAAGGATTTTTAAAGAATATTCCTCATATTGAACTAAGTTATAATTCAGGCTCCCACAGAAAGCCCAAATATGAACCCAAGGACTTGGCTTGAACAAATTTGAATCTCACATCCCTAAGGATGCTTCTATATACTAATATCAAAAGATTCTGACTACTGGATTTTAAAGAGTATTCCTCTTATTGAACTAAGTTGTAATTTGGACTCCCACAGGGAGCCCAAATATGAACACGGGGACTTGGCTCAAACAAACTTGAATCTCACCCCTCTAAGGATGCAGCATCCCAAATATCAAAATATTCTGAAGAGTGGATCAGAAGAAGATTTTTAAAAAATATTCCTCATATTGCACTAATCTAATCATAGAGAACCCAAATATGGACCCAGGGATTTGATTTCAACAAACATGTGAATAAATCTTCCAAAGATGTTATATGCAAAATATGAAAGCCTTTGGAGCAGTGGTATGGGAGAAGAAGATTCTTTAATGTTTTTCCGATTACTAAAATGATGACTCCGCATAAGTCCTGGAAAACTTCCCTATGATAAAACTGATGGCAATTTTTTTTTTGACCATTCTTTTCGGCTGTTCGTAAGGAAGCGTCACACAAAATAAAAATTCTCAGTGCCATGTAGTTTTGAAGATATGGGCGTTTTAAATTTTTTCTATATTTAGATCCTGCAGTTCCCACAGGGCCACAGGAAAATGTTTTGGCGTAAATTAGGTACTTACGACCCAATAAGCCCATCATATCAAATTTTCTTCAAATCAGCCTCTCAATTTGGAAAATAGAAATTTTGGTACAATTCGGGCTCCTACAGGAAGACCAAATATGAACCCAGGGACTTGGCTTTAACAAATTTATATCTCACCTCCCTAAGGATACTGCATATATCAAAACATTCTGACTGCTGAATGTGAAGAATACTTTTGAAGAATGTTCCTCATTTTGAACTAAGTTATAATTCAGGCTCCCACAGTGAGCCCAAATATGAACCTAGGGACTTGGCGTAAACAAACTTGAATCTCCCACAGTGAGCCCAAATATGAACCCAGGGACTTGACGTAAACAAACTTGAATCTCACACTGGCTCACACCGATTAATCGACTAACCACTGATCAATATCTTGATTGATAAAAAAAGTAATTGATTGGTTAACCGTTACTTTTGAAGTACGGTACTATATGGCAGGGTATTTGATGGCTGGATTCACATCACAAAATGCTATACAAAAATGTCCAATTGCTAACCATTTTTCTTTCATATTGGGTAAGCTTATATTCACTATTTATCATCACTTTTTGAAACCAAGATGGAAACTGTTAATCAAATTTTTAAAAACAAAAAATACCCTGTATGGGTTAACTATGGAACAAACTTGCTCCAAAACAGGCAAACATTGTCACACTGGCTCACATCAATTGCATGAGACAGGGAAATGCATGCCAGTTACGTGCCAAAATACTTGTCCACTTGCATGATCATTATACAGTTAAAACTAGAAGTCCTGTCATGAAATGCGCACAAATAGCAAGTTGATATGCACGTTAATGTACGTGTTATGGCCCAAGTAAAGCTATCAAATTCTGTACATATGACCTGTGCACAAGCAATGTTTCAGCCAATGGACCTCCAGGTAACCCGGAGGTCCATTGGCAGAAACATTGCTTGTGTTTGCTATGAGTAACCAGGAGATCCCGCCGTGCTGTGGATGCCATTCGATATGGCAATTGCGCGCAATTCCAACGCGCAATTAAGCCTAGATAAGCGCACTATTCGTGACAGGACTTCTAGTTTTAACTGTACTGTATCAGTAGCTGAAAACGGTCATTCTCAACCCTTCACCAAATGCAGGTAGCAGACGATACTTGCACAAGAAATTCTTGAATTACTAAAGATTTTCAATGTTTGTCTCAAAAACATAGCTTATGCCCCCTCCCCCCTCCCTATTGGAACAAGCTCAATGAGCTTATTCCAATGAGGGGTCATAAGCTATGTTTTGAGACAAAAATTGAAAATATAATAAAATTTGAATCGACATTTTGTATATGGCGCTGCCCGGTTTTGTCCATTATGCTGAGTAAAGTTTTAATTATATAAATGGTCAACGGTACAGCAATTATTCAGCTACCTATTGGGGAAATTGATTAATCGGTTAACCAAGGTTAACCCATGCGATTAATCAATCACGAAAACCCTTTAATCGTTTCAGCTCTAAAATTAATTTAATTTTATTAAATTTTATCTGATGAAAAAATGCTTATAATTTTGGGGGAATGGTAAATATGGATCTTCTTGAGCATTTGCAAGAACATCACAGGAATGAAATCACCGTTCTCGGCAATCTGCAAAACCCTGGTGAGCCAAAATATAGGCTTGGCTTGAAGAAACTTAAATCTCACCGGCCTAATGATGGTGCATAGCAAATATCAAAAGATTCTGATTGGTGGGTCTGAAGAAAAAGATTTTTAAAGAATATTCCTCATACTGCACCAATTTCAACATTTGGACTCCCATAGAGGCCAAATATGGACCCAGGGATTTGATTTCAATAAACGTGTAAACAAATCTTGCAAAGATGGTATATGTGAAATCTGAAAGGTTTTGGAGGAGTGAATTGGGTGAAGAAGAGTCTTAAATGTTTTCTTCATTACCCACAGTGTTACAGAACGCTGACTAAGCATTTTTTCAAAGTCACGAAAAAGTACCCCATGATTGACCTGACAGAAATTTGCTTAGACAATTCCATTCTGTTGTCCCAAGGAAGCTTCACACCAAATAAGAATTTTCAGTGCCATGTAGTTTTGGAGATATGTGCGTTTTGAATTTTGTTCTATTTTTAGCTCCTGCGGTTCCCATGGGGGGGGGGGGGGGGGTGGGAAAATATTTTGGGGCATAAATTAATTACTTACGATCAAATAAAACCAAAACTTAAATTTGGTTCAAATCAGCCTCTTGGTTCGAAAAACAGAAATTTTGGGCGGGGCAAAAATACATGCCCTCCAATAATGAAGGCAAATAAAGACCCACAAACTTCTTTTGAACAAAACTGAGTCTACACCTCAAAAGAACCAGCACACCACATATCAAATCTCTGCTACTCCTGGTTCACGAGAAGATTTTTTTAAGATTTAGGCAAAATTTTGGGGCATGGCCCTATTGGGGGCAGGGCAACTTGATTTAAGCAAAATCAAAATGCAATGTCATAACAAACAAGCATCTCACATTTCACTTAAATGATTAATCAGTTCAGCAGTTTTGGAGGAGAAGACGCAAACACCATGTTCACGGACGACAGACGGCAAGTGATCACTACACCTCACCCTGACTGAAAGTCAGGTGAGCTAAAAACTCAGTGGACCATGAGTGCTGCAGTTGGGCGAGATGCTTGGTTCAAGGAGAAAATAAACTTGTAGCTGCTGGCTTTCGAAAGTGTTGTTAAAACCCAATAAATAAATAAATAAACAAGAGGCCCCACAGGGCCTGAAGCGCTCACCTTGAACAGAACACGATATAAACAGAGAACAGAACATGATATGAGAGTCCAAGAATGAATCTACATAAAGCAATCCATCTCCATAGGATACACTGCAAATCTTTGAGCCCCTCAGGAGTGACAAAAACAGTCCAAGCATCATGCCTTTTCTTTAGTTGATTATGATGTAAAATGTGGAGCTCCCCTCTCAAGCACCTTGATACAACCTATGCAGATTATTACTCTTCACCTCTTGAGGGTACTGAATAAAAAATGTCTAATTCTTCAGCTACTTGGCCAATTCCGGCTCCCATAGGGAGCTCAAATATCAACCCAGGCACTCGATTTGAACAAAGTTGAATCTGATCTCCTTAGAGATGCTGTATACCAAATATGAAAGCATTCTGACTGGTGGATCTGAAGAACAAAATTTCCTCATATTGCACAAAGTTAAAATTTGGGCTACCATAGTGAGCCCAAACTTTAACCTACAGACCCGATTTGAACAAACTTGAATCTCACCCCCACACCTCCCCCCTTAGAGATGTTGTATACCAAATACGAAAGTATTCTGACTGGTGGATCTGAAGAAGATTTTTAAAAAAAAACTTCCCCATACAGCCCTAAGTTAAATTTGGGCTACCAAAGGAAGCCCAAATATTAACATAGGGACTTGGTTTGAACAATCTTGAATCTGATCATCATAACAATGAGGGTACCAAACATTAAAAAATTCTGACTCGTGGTTCTGAAGAAGATTTTTAAAGAAAATTCCCCATAAAATTTGGCCTCCTGCATTGAGTCCAAATAGGAACGAATGGGCTTCATTTTAACAAACTTGTATCTGACCCCTCTATGGATGCTGTATACCAAATATCAAAAGATTCTGAACATTGGTTCTTGAGAAAAGATTTTCTAAAATGTTTGCAAAAATGCTGCACCAACATTATTCTGATGCCCTCTTCAGAACTCTCTAACAACAACAGAGGGCATTTTTTTTATCATTCAATTCTACTGGTCCCAAGGATGCTTCATACCACATAATAGTTCTCTGTTCCAAGTGGTTTGGGAAACATGGGGAGTTTGAAAACATTTCTATTTTTTGCTCCTGGGGTTCCCATGGGGATGCAGGGGTTTTTTTGCATGAGGTAAGTACTTATGACCCAATATTACCACGATACTGAATTTCATTCAAATCGGACCATCGGTTCGGAAAATAAAAATTTTGGGTGGTACCAAAAATCTAACCACTGCCATTACAAAGCCAAATATTGCTTCACAAAGTACGTTTGAACAAGCGTGATTCTACACCTCAAAAGGTAGTTCCATAACGAATATAAAGTCACTGTACCCACTGGTTCATAAGATTTTTAAAATATTTTGGGAGCATTTTACCCCACCCCCTCTCTATGGGGCTGGGCATGTTGAGTTAAACAAAAATGTAATACCCATTTGGTACCATTACTCACACAAACTTTAACTTGAATTGACCAAAACATGGTGTTGATGGATGACAGATGGATAGACAATGGATGGAGAGTGATTAGATAAGCCCTGCTTGACTTTGTCGAAGTGAGCTAAAAAAAAAATTAAACGGTTCATGTCCGATATTTTACTCATGTTATTAAAATTGATAAATTTGTCCCTGGAGTGCAACAAGGTTTATGCTATACATGTAGCATTGCAAAGCCTTCTTGCACTCAAGTGATGGAATACACCTCCATCCAAGCTATTCTGTAGATTATGAGGCCTAAAACAAACCAAGAACATGAACTTATGCATGAATATTATTACAATGAATACACTGTCTTACACAAAGGAATACCACACAATCCAGTGTAGACTGATTTCAAAAAGTCCTCCGTAGTGGAAGGGCAATTTTAACAAACATACAGGCCCAAATAAGCTTCATACACAGAGTAAAAATTCCACAAAATTAATAAACATTCATATATGTTTAATAGGAATTAGGAGTATTGTAATTAAAAGTCAATTGTGTGGTTGTTTATAAACTTATATTACTTTGTTATCAGGTGTTAAAAAATATGAATATTTGTAAACACACCCACCCATTTAGATTAGTCCCTGCCCATAGCAGTGACACAGACATACAGTACAGTTGCTGGTCATAATCCTTGCATGGGCAGTGCATGATGTCCATGCATGTTTTTTCCAGGTAATAGAAAATCATCATCAATAAAATTTTAATTAATGAAGCACCGAATTGTATCCTGTGATTCATTAATTAAATTTTTGATGATTATTGCTGTAAACAATGTTTGAAAACTAATATCATTGCACCCACAGAAAGTGACCAGTACACAGCAGCACAGAGTCAAGGTAATTGTGTTTTACTGTCTTGAATTTCAAATTTTGTTGTTTTTTTTTTGTTTTTTTTTGGGGGGGGGGGTGCACCAGACCCCTCCACTGATGAGAGGGTCACACACCCTCTTGTCCTCACCCCTATCTCACTGCTATGTGGCTCAGGTGATTCTGTGCATCATATTCTTTATGACTCCCACTAGATACATGTATTACTCTTGCCCCTACATGTAACTTAGATATCCTGGCTTAGCACCAGCATAATGGTAAACTAACATCAAATTGTGTGTGCTCATGTACAGTAGCTAACATATTGGAATAGTATAATGAGCTTTGTCAGAAACTTTATCAAGTATTGATGACAAACAACAATTTTTATTACCAGTACCTGGTGCCAGTAATAAAATAAGATTTGCAAATATCACCCTGCGTTTTTGTCAGCTATTAACTAACATAAAATTGTGTGCTTCATGAAAATTATTTCGTTACTACCTGTTAAAAATTACTGTTTCTTGTTTTGCTCTTTTAGAAAAAGAAATCACTCCTTTTCTGGCGGGCATACTAAACACCGAGGCAACCGAGGGATACCAAGGTGAAGGAAAACAGGAGAGAAACGGGTATGAGGTGGTGTGTTTTTTTTTATTATTTATTTATTGGTGTTTAAGGTCACATTTATCTGCACAACAGCTTATTGTGACCATGGCAGTTTTATGGATGGAGGAAACTAGAGTACCCAGGAGAACCACTGAGCAATGGCAAGCAACTGTGAGCTCCCCAACATACTACACAAGCACGGTTAGCCTTGTTCGAAGACAGGTACACCAAGAACATGCAGTATGCCTTAGTACACAGCATACCTTGCCCCCACATGGGTAGTGGGGGTGAAGTGTCTTGCCCAAGGACACAAAGCTGTTGCCGCAGATGGGATTCGAACCGAGGATCTCTCGGCTTGCAGTCTGCACCTCTACCTACTGAGCTAATGCACCCCTGATGGTGTATTCTGATTGTGTAAATAGATTTAAGCAGTACTAGTATGTGATTGGTTTTAATGCCATATTTGAGAATTATGGGTGCTGAAGTAATAAGAGTGCGCTGAAAAATCTTCCCTTTGGTATTTAGTAGGTATCTTGGTAATGGTAAAGTAACTTCACCTCAGTAAGCAACAGTGTGAAAGCTGGCAGCCATCTTTAATATCGGGACGCCGCACCCAAAAAACACTCGTTCTCATCCCAAGGTGATAACAAAGGTACCCAAGAAGTTTCATGAAGATCGGTTCATAAATACAGCCTCCAGACTTAGTGTATTGACATGTGCACTTACAGTGTATAAGTAGCACTGAATAAATTAAAGGTCATCTAATTTGCATAATTTCTGCAAGAGAAAAAAACCTGTATTATACAGTATTTTTTTGTGATGTACAGTTAAAACTAGAAGTCTTGTCACGAAGTGTGCGCTTATCTAAGCTTAACTGCGCGTATGAATTGCGCGCAATTGTCATATCGAATGGCATCCAAAGCACGGCAGGTTCTCCTGGTTACTTATAGCAAACACGGGCAATGTTTCTGCCAATGGACCTCCGGGTTACCCGGGGGTCCATTGGCTGAAACATTGCTTGTGCACAGGCCATATTTACAGAATTTGATTGCCTTACTATGGTCATATCGCACAGATTAACACGCATATCGACCTGCTATTTGTGTGCATTTCAGGACAGGACTTTTAGTTTTAACTGTATTCCATGTTACTAAACATTCATACAAAAATTTATTCAAATCAGAACTTTCATACAGAAGTTCTGTACAAAAAACTGATCGCACTAATTTTAGTACAAATTGGCTGCTAGTGGCCATCTTGAATTTCGAACTGCACCCAAAAACACTCGCTCTCATCCCACCGTTATAACAAAGGGATCCAAGACGTTTCGTAAAGATCGGTTCATAAATACGGCCTCTAGCCTGAGCCGTATAGAAGTTGTGTACAAAAAACTGATTGGACCTAATTTGGGTACAAAATGGCCACTGGCAGCCATCTTGAATTTTGGATCGCACCCCAAAACACTCGTTCTCGTCCCTAGGTGATAACAAAGGTACCAAGAAGCTTGGTGAAGATCCGTTCATAAATACAGCCCCTAGCCCGATCCGTATTGACATGTGTACTTACTGTGTATAAGTATCACTGAATAAATCAAAGTTCATCTAATTTGCATAATTTCTGTACAAGAAAAAAACCTGTATTTTATGTGATGTATTCCATGTTACTAAACAATCATACAAACATTTATTCAAATCAGAACTTTCATACAGAAGTTCCGTACAAAAAACTGCTTGCAGTAATTTCAATACAAAATAGCTGCCGGCAGCCATCTAGAATTTTGGACTCCCCCCAAAAACACTCATTCTAACATTATGGTGATAACAAAGGTACCCAAGAAATTTCGTAAAGATCGGTTCATAAATACAGCCTCTAGCCCATCTAGCCCAAGTTGTATAGAAGTTGTGTACAAAAAACTGATTGTACCTAATTTCAGTACAAAATGGCCACTGGTAGCCATCTTGAATTTTGGACTGCACCCAAAAACACTCATTCTCATCCCAAGGTGATAACAAAGGTACCCAAGAAGTTTCATGAATATCAGTTCAAAAATACTGTACAGCCTAGCCCGAGCCGTATTCACATGTGCACTTACTGGGTATACATGTAAGTAGCAGTGAATAAATTAAAGTTCATTTAATTTGCATAATTTCACAACGAGAAAAAAACCTGTATTATATGTGATGTACTCCATGTTACTAAACATTCATACAAACATTTATTCAAATCAGACCTTTCATACAGAAGTTCTGTACAAAAACGCTGATTGCACTAATTTCTGTACAAAATGGCTGCTGGAGGCCATCTTGAATTTTGGACCACACCCAAAAACACTCGTTCTTGTCCCACGTGATAACAAAGGTACCCAAGAAGTTTCGTAATGATCGGTTCATAAATACAGCCTCTAGCCCGAGCCGTATTGAATTGCTGTTCCCGAACAGACGGACAATGGGCCATGACATAACCTTAAATTTGACTTTGTCAAAGTTGAGCTAAAAATGGAGAGTATCCAGAGTATCACAAAACAAAAACCTATTTGTAAAGGACTCCTCCTTTCAAGGACAATGGGGCAGTGTTGTCATTCACCTCCATGCTGCCTTGAGGCTGCATTTTGAATTCCTGTGTTTGTTGTTCTAATGAAATATTATTTTATTATTATCAGTTATGGTACAAATATGGTACCAATAGCACACTTTCAGGAACCCCTGATGTCGACTGTGTGTCAGTACGTGAGGTGCACACATACTTTTGGGGTTCTATACACCACATCCTTCATTTTGCTATATAATTTGTGTAAATTTATTTGGAATTTATAGAATTTCAGACTTGGAAATTTCATAGTATTGTTTTTGCCTTAGTTATGGTGCTTTATAAGTAATGGGCAATTTAGTTTGAAAAAAAGGGGTTCATGAATATTCAGTCACAGGAAGATTCAGCCCTCATACTTTTTCTGAGAATATTCGGTTCCCAATTTCATTCATGCCCCCACCCCTCTCTCCTGTTAACCCATATAATGAACATCCCAAAAGACATTTTAATATCTAGATATTTATGCTTGTTCGCAACTTATTATGGACACAAATGGACACAGAGTCAAGGTAATTGTGTTTTACTGTCTTGAATTTCAATTTTTTTTGGGGGGTGGGGGAGGGTGGGGGGTGGGGGAGGTGCACCCGACCCCTCCACTGATGAGAGCGTCACACACCCTCTTGTCCTCGCCCCTATCTCACTGCTATGTGGCTCAGGTGATTCTGTGCATCATATTCTTTATTACCCGGCCCCACTCCCACTAGATATTACTCCTGCCCCTACATGTAACTTAGATTTCCTGGCTAAGCACCAGTATATAGTGGTAAACCAACATCAAATTGTGCGCTTATGTCCAGTCGCTAACATACTGGAATAGTATAATGTGCTTTGTCAGAAACTTGATCAAGTATTGATGACAAACAGCAATTTTCATTACCAGTACCTGGTGCCAGTAATAAAATAAGATTTGCAAATATCACCCTGCGTTTTTTCAGCTATTAACTAAGATAAAATTGTGCGCTTCATGAAAATTATTTCGTTACTACCTGTTAAAAATTACTGTTTCTTGTTTTGCTCTTTTAGAAAAAGAAATCACTCCTTTTCAGGCGGGCATACTAAACACCAAGGCAAACCGAGGGATACCAATGTGAATGAAAACTGGAGAGTCTAAACGGGTATGAGGTGGTGTGTTCTTTTTATTATTTATTTATTGGTGTTTAAGGTCACATTTATCTGCACAACAGCTTATTGTGACCATGGCAGTTTTATGGATGGAGGAAACTAGAGTACCCCAGGAGAACCACTGAGCAATGGCAAGCAACTGTGAGCTCCCCAACATACTACACAAGCTGGGTTAGCCTTGTGCGGAGACAGGTGCACCAAGAACATGCAGTATGCCTTAGTACACAGCATACCTTGCCCCCACATGGGTAGTGGGGGTGAAGTGTCTTGCCCAAGGACACAAAGCTGTTGCAGCAGGTGGATTCGAACCGAGGATCTCTCGGCTTGCAGTCTGCACCTCTACCTACTGAGCTAATGCACCCCTGATGGTGTATTCTGATTATGTGAATAGATTTAAACAGTACAAGTATGTGATTGGTTTTAATGCCATATTTGAGAATTATGGGCACTGAAGTAATAAGAGTGCGCTGAAAAATCTTCCCTTTGGTATTTAGTAGGTAGCTTGGTAATGGTAAAGTGACTTCACTTCAGTAAGCAACACTGTGAAAGTCGGCAGCCATCTTTAATTTCGGGCCGCACCCAAAAACACTTGTTCTCATCCCAAGGTGATAAGAAAGGTACCCAAGAAGTTTCATGAAGATCGGTTCATAAATACAGCCTCCAGCCTTAGCGTATTGACATGTGCACTTACAGTGTATAAGAAGCACTGAATAAATCAAAGGTCATCTAATTTGCATAATTTCTGCAAGAGAAAAAAACCTGTATTATACAGTATGTTTTGTGATGTATTCCATGTTACTAAACATTCATACAAAAATTTATTCAAATCAGAACTTTCATACAGAAGTTCTGTACAAAAAACTGATTGCACTAATTTTGGTACAAAATGGCTGCTAGTGGCCATCTTGAATTTCGAACTGCACCCAAAAACATTCGCTCTTATTCCACGGTGATAACAAAGGTACCCAAGATTGTTTCGTAAAGATTGGTTCATAAATACGGGGTCTAGCCTGAGCCGTATAGAAGTTGTGTACAAAAAACTGATTGTATCTAATTTTGGTACAAAATGGCCTCTGGCAGCCATCTTGAATTTTGGATCGCACCCCAAAACACTCATTCTCGTCCCTAGGTGATAACAAAGGTACCCAAGAAGCTTGGTGAAGATCGGTTCATAACTACAGCCCCTAGCCCGAGCCGTATTGACATGTGTACTTACTGTGTATAAGTAGTACTGAATAAATCAAAGTTTGTCTAATTTGCATAATTTCTGTACAAGAAAAAACCTGTATTTTATGTGATGTATTCCATGTTACTAAACAATCATAC
Organism: Pictodentalium vernedei; assembly: GCA_031216915.1. Taxonomy (NCBI): domain Eukaryota; kingdom Metazoa; phylum Mollusca; class Scaphopoda; order Dentaliida; family Dentaliidae; genus Pictodentalium; species Pictodentalium vernedei. The sequence goes on along the minus strand of CM062290.1, from coordinate 447,242,792 downwards.
ACAAATTTATTCAAATCAGAACTTTCATACAGAAGTTCTGTACAAAAAACTGATTGCAGTAATTTCATTTTCAGTACAAAATAGCTGCCGGCAGCCATCTAGAATTTTGGACTCCCCCCAAAAACACTCATTCTAACCCCATGGTGATAACAAAGGTACCCAAGAAATTTTGTAAAGATTGATTCATAATTACGGCCTCTAGCCCAAGTTGTATAGAAGTTCTGTACAAAAAACTGATTGTACCTAATTTCGGTACAAAATGTCCACTGGTAGCCATATTGAATTTTGGACCGCACCCAAAAACACTCATTCTCATCCCAAGGTGATAGCAAAGGTACCCAAGAAGTTTCATGAAGATCAGTTCATAAATACAGCCTAGCCCGAGCCGTATTGGCATGTGCACTTACTGGGTATACATGAAAGTAGAAGTGAATAAATTAAAGTTCATCTAATTTGCATAATTTCAGCAGGAGAAAAAAACCTGTATTGTATGTGATGTACTCCATGTTACTAAACATTCATACAAAAATTTGTTCAAATCAGAACTTTCATACAGAAGTTCTGTACAAAAAACTGATTGCACTAATTTCTGTACAAAATGGCTTCTGGAGGCCATCTTGCATTTTGGACAGCACCCAAAAACACTCGTTCTCATCCCACGGTGATAACAAAGGTACCCAAGATGTTTCGTAAAGATCGTTTCATAAATACAACCTCTAGCCCGAGTCGTATTGAATTGTTGTTCCCAAACAGACGGACAACGGGCTAAACACAACCTAAAATATGACTTTGTCAAAGCTGAGCTAAAAATGGGGAGTATCCAGAGTATCACAAAACAAAAACCTATTTTGTAAAGGACTCCCCCTTTCAAGGACAATGGGACAGCATTGGCATTCACCACCATGCTGCCTTGAGGCTGCATTTTGAATTCCTGTGTTTGTTGTTCTTATGAAATATTATTTTATTATTATCAATTATGGTACACATATGGTACCGATAGCACACTTTCAGGATCCGCTGATGTCTGATGGCGATTGTGTGTCAGTGTGTGAGATGCACACATACTATACACCACATCCTTCATTTTGCTATATAATTTGTGTAAATTTATTTGGAATTTATAGAATTTCAGACTTGGAAATTTCATAGTATTGTTTTTGCCTTAGTTATGGTGCTTTATAAGTAATGGGCAATTTAGTTTGAAAAAAGGGGTTCATGAAGATTCAGTCACAGGAAGATCCAGCCCTCACACTTTTTCTTAGAATATTCGGTCTCAGTCGTGGTCGAATGTCATCACCTCTTGAGGTCAAATCCTCACAGAATTTTTTTTTAAAAATATTCTATGCATTTTTTTTATTGTTTTATGTTAAGGATTTATGATTACTAATTATGACAAAATTACAAGTGCGATATTAAACAAACCTTAATGAAGCTGGAACAAAAAAAACCTCCCCGAAACAAGCTGTGAGAGGTTCTCAGCTCGAATCCCAATTGCGGCAACTGAAATAAGGCGTACTGCACATCGATGGTGCACTTGTCTTCAACCAATGCTAACCCTGCTTGCTTGGAGTTACAATGTTGAGAAGCTGACAATTGCTTGTCATTGTTGCTCGGTGGTTCTCTCTGGGTGCTCTGGCTGGGTTCCTCCCCCAGTAAAACTGTTGGGTGGCCCTGGCTGTAAAAATTGTTGTTAAACCCAATAAATAAAGAAATCAAATTTACTGAATCCAAGACCTTTGAATGATGGTTTTGATTGGGGCCTGGGGGGGGGGGGGTGGGGGGGGGGGGTTATACAGTCGTGCCCACTTAAATGGATATATCTTAATTGTATACAGTTGAAACTAGAAGTCCTGTCCCGAATTGTGCGCTTATCTAGGCTTAATTGCGCGTAGGAACTGCACGCAATTGCCATATCGAATGGCATCCAAAGCACGGCAGGTTCTCCTGATTACTCATAGTAAACACAGGCAATGTTTCTGCCAATGGACCTCCGGGTTACCCGGAGGTCCATTGGCTGAAACATTGCTTGTGCACAGGCCATATGTACAGAATATGATAGCCTTACTATGGTCATAACGCGTAGATTAACGCGCAAATCGACGTGCTATTTGTGCGCATTTCATGTTAGGACTTCTAGTTTTAACTGTATCCCTGTTAATAGAATATAATTTCCCAACACAAAACCATTTACCTCCAGTACAAATTTGACCTGGTAATTGAATATAGGTTATAGAGTAATCTCCTGTTAATTGAATAAAAAATCTTGTAACATGTTGAGAAATTGCCCTGACTCTTCCCAGTTTTCCTTTGGTTATAGACCAATTTGGCCTCAGTACATTCAATACAGGCATTTAATCTATTATATCTTGTTTGACAGAGCTCATGGAGCTCTGTCAAACAAAATATAATAGAATAAATGCTAAGTTTATCTCTGGAATACAGGAAAGTGACACAATCCCTGTTAATTGAATACTCCTGCTAATTGAATAATGTTATTGGCAAAGTGCCTCTTCAATTAACAGGGTTCCTCTGTACAGCAAAAACAAATATCACAAACTAATAATGAAACTATGTACTTGTGAAATTTTCATGTGGTCATTCTACAAAATGTTTTAGCTGGTACAAAACAGTTTTGAAGGTTAAAGAGCTCAGTACTTAGGGGTGAAGGCTGCAAGCCAAAGGGTCCTCTATCAAATTCCACCTGTGGCAACCACTTTGTTTCCTTGGGCAATACACTTCATTCCCACTGCCCACGTAGTGCCATTGCGTACCAAGGCATACTGCATGTCAATCGTACACTTGTCTTCAACCAATGCTAACCCAGCGTGTGTGCTGTTTGTACATTAGATGTTTGTAATTGCTCTGTGGTTCACTCTGGCTTTTCCCACCTGTAAAACTGTCCGACATGAAGTGACCCTGGCTATCGAAGTGTCATTAAACCCCAATAAATAAATCAATAAGAATCATGTGTCCCTATTCTGGAGAACAGTTTGGGGCAAATTGCCAAAGGATGGTTTGGGTTAGATTAGTATCCAGTTTGGGTCAAATTGTTGGAGGACAGTTTGGATGCAATTCTCACGAATTCCAGTCACTTTGGTCCCAAGTCATTTTGGCCCCAGTCATTACAGCCTCAGGTCAATTCAGCCCCAATAAACCAGGTCATTTCGGCCTCTTTAAATATTTTCAAATATTGTTTGAATTTTAACATTTTTCTATTTAATTTTTTTTCAACATATATATCTCTCAATTAGATATTCAGGTATACATGATATATGTCTAGTAGATTTTCTTCCATGATGAATAAATAGAAGAAAAGTTTCAGCACATCGAAGATGCACATGGACTATGTGGGATTTGAAATCACTTGTGACCTGAATAATTTTATTTGCTTATGAATCTATGAGACCCGGAAGCGAGGGTAAGTAATGTGATTTGGTTTGAGTGTACGCCTTGGAAGTGGGGCAATGGGATCAGACCCCCTTGGACATCGAACTGGAAGGGGACTAGGAATTGCGCATAACTACAAGGATTCTGCTCTGTGTTTTAGAAAATGTGGACATATTTATGGTAGTATCAAAATCGCAGTTTGATGGTTGTTTCAGAAAAAAAGAAAGAAAAAGAAACCCTGTGAACCTCAAACTGGAAGGTGACTAGGAATTGTGCATAACAATATGAATAAATGACTGCATATTCCGGTACTTTGCAAAATTTCAAAGTAAAATAATTTCTCGTACAGATACAGATAGCATCTTAAATGTATGTAAAACTGAACACATGGATAATTTTTAATGTCATGTATAACTGTTCTGTACACTGTGTAAATACAAATAACTGAACATTACTTAATAAAGGTAATTACCCATTATTTCTAAACATGAACTATGCACTGATCTTTATAGATCTCTACACTTAAAATGGTGCCGAAATGACCAAGGGACCAAAGTGACTAGGACAGAGATGACTTTGAGGTCGAATTGACCAGAGGACGAAATGACTTGGAGCCGAAGTGATTGGATATCATTCTAACAGATGAGAGACGTTAATTAGGCCCTGTTACAGAACACATTGAATGTGAATTTACAGCAGAGATAATTGCTCGACGATATATTATATTAATATTTTTTCAATAAATATCGAACAATCTATTAATATTTTTTTTAAGAATTATTTTCAGGAGTTAAAACGAATATCGTAGCGTATCTAAAATATCCTAACAGATGTGTACTGCTTTTCTTTTGGATGATTCTTCCCTGGGCCTAGTTCTCCCCAGGCTGAATATTTCCCCAGTTCCCGAAAAAAGATGACATGCCATTTTCAATGGTGGTAAATATCCAAAAGGGTTATTATTTTCCATTTTTCAGTTTTTGAAACTACGAAGCACTGTTCAGAAATACAGATGCACCAAAAAGTAACACATTATTACTTTGTTTTGGTTTCTAACGGGACTGAAAGCAACCTATCAGTATCACTTTTTCGAATTACACCCATTTCGTCTGCTAACCAAATCGTCCGCTGCAATTTTACCCAAGTCGTCCTCTACAATTATACCCAACACGTTCGAAACTCGTTCGCTGGGGGAAAGTATTCAAGTATTGCATTTTGAATCATTTTTTATTTATATAATAATTTTATTGTATAATTTATTGTATATTACCTATTGTAATATATCTTAATGTACCTCCATTGTAATATATCTTAATGTACCTCCTTGCATTAAATTTCATATATGTGTATGAAATTCTGAAAACAGAAATGTCAGAACAAAATAAACTATCCAGCCATCTAATAAATTTTAATTACTGCTTATTCAATGGATTACCAATAAATATTATATTATTACAGTAAAAGTTCTTAAAGTATATGTACGTTATATTAAGTTCCACAACATAATCTTATAATTTTGCAATTTTTCATTGAAGAGCTCCACCGGCACCTTACAGTGAATAATTGCAAAATTATTAGCATAAGTATTATAAGAATTAATTATATTAAGAAATGCAACAAAATTTGTTATATTAAGTTCTGCAACATAATCTTATAATTTTGCAGGTATTCATCGAGGGGCACCGTCGCTTTACAATGAATAATAGCAAAATAATTAGCAAATCTATTATAAGAATTAATTATATTAAGAAACGCATCAAAATTTATGGTTTATTAAATTCTGCAACATAAACTTATAATTTTGCAGTTATTCTTGGAAGAGCATCACCGGCGCTTTACAATGAATAATCACAAAATTATTAGCAAATGTACTAGTATTATAGGAATTAATAATATTAAGAAACGCATCAAAACGTGTTATAATTATATTAAGAAATGCATCAAAACTTGTTATATTAAGTTCCATAACATAATCTTATAATTTTGCAATTATTCCAGGGGGAGGGGGGGGGTCCTGGACCAAAAATTTGCAAGACGTGATGTGGGGGTGGGTGAGTCTCTTGAGTGCACCAAAAATGTGCATTTCCAACTTGTGCAAATTTTTAAAAACATATCAATATAATTAGATCAGCCAATATATGACATCATTTGTGTTTCAAACCTTAAAGATGATGTTGTACATCACACTCTTAACATAAATACAACATCAGGAGGCTTTATATGTGAGAATATTGGGCTTAATCTGGGGAAATGTCACACGTTAATAGGGGGTGGGTGTCTTGTTCGAAATGTAGAAAATGTGCAGACAATATTTTCCTTGACAAGCGGACGACTCGGCTTGTGGACGAAACGTCCGTATACCCTTTTTTCAAACAAACTTTTCCTTACTTTTATAACACCTTAACATTCGGATAATTCAACAACTGAATTTCTGTTCATCTTGATATTTCACGAGGTACGTGTCAATGCATATCTGTATACAATCGCACCAATATAACAACAATTATCAGTTATATTATCGGTTATATGTACGTTTTTTCGATTGAGGTTATCACTGGCAGACAAGCTGCAACGAAATCAGGACTGAGAGTTCGATCTGAAATGACGAGATCATCAGCTGGGCATATTGACAAACCTCCAGAAGGACAGAACTCGAGTAATAATAGTAACACATTGGCCGGCCGCTGATTTGTCGCGGTTCTCGGTTGAGAAGGCCTGGTTACCCCTGAAGTGTAGATATGTAGGCCAATGTATCACGCAAAGCTTTGAGGCGAAACAAAAAACATTTGATTCCCAGAGGGGGACAGGCCAATTGCAATTGCATGGGCAATTCAACACCGGAAGTTACGTGGTTTTTTTACTGAAATTTACTGTGCACTTGAAAAATCAGATTGACGGCTATAGAGAATTCTGTTCTGGAACACATTTATCTGACTGGGTATGTGGAACCCTTTGCGGGCCTCCGGCCCGCTTGGGGTTCCTATAATTATGTCCAATGCGGCAAAAGGACTAGCGTAGAGCGTGCATTTGCCACATTTTATCCACATTGTCGAAAATACACATAACATAGCACGCGTGTGTTTATTACACGCCTTTACGTCTATAAAAGCAATTACTAGAAGGACACTCGGCAATTCATTTGACTGAGTTCCAATGTATTCTGTGTGCCAGTAGGCACATAAAACACAATGGAACTCGGGGACGAACTATCAACAAAAGGAACACATTTTATCGCCATCCAAATTTGTGAGGGGAACCCGTGTTACTATTTTTAGCTATCGCTAGAGATTCAAATTTTAATTGCGGTGCAATATTTGTGAACAATTCCTGTGAAATTTTGCTTCTATTTAAATATAATCCGTCAACGATCTCAGTTTTCATTTTCCGCATGACTTTGTGCTGCTGTAGATGGGGATTTTCGTAGAAAAGGCGTATAATAAAATATTTAACGCTATGGTGATAATGCCACTAGATTACATTTTACTTCATAAAGTTTAGGTAAAGGCAACGTTGAACCAATAGTACTCGTCATCCCAAATAACAAAAGACTAGACTTCAAATACCGGTCATACTACCTTCGATTGGAGCACGGTGGGTCAGTAGTTAGAGCATTGAACTTCAAACCGAGAAATCCACTGTTCGATCCTGACCAGGGGTAAATGCGTTGTATCCTTGTAGGAAGCACTTAATCCCAATTGGCCATGTTGTCGGGTGTCCTGCGCGTTGATAGTGCAGTCGCCTTCAAACAATGCTAACCCTGCTTATGCGGTGTTAGTACGTTCAGGCACCTGATTGTTGCTCATCGCTACTCGGTGCTTCTCTCTGGCTACCATATCTACCGAAATTGGGCGCGTTGTGTACCAAAGCGTACTGCACGTCGATGGTGCACTTGTCTTCCACCAATGCTAACCCTTCTTGTTTGGAGTTAGTATGTTGGGGAGCTGATAGTTGCTCACCGTTGTTCGGTGGTTCTCTCCGGGTACTCCAGCTTCCTCCACCCGTAAAACTGTCGCGGTCATGATTAGCCATTGTGCAGAAATATGTGACCTTAAACACCAATATATAAATAAATAAATAATCTTCCGAAATTATCGTTAAACCCAAATAAAAACAAAAACAAAACTACCGGGATATCGATAGCGTTAGTCCCCTCTCCCATTTGGTAACAGCCCAAACACACACACTGTCAAATATTCCACTATAACATATATTACAGGCAGCAACAGTAATAGGCCTACTTGTTATGCATTTTCGGATTTATTATTTTTATTTATCGGACAGTATTTAACTCAATTAGGTCTACAGTGCAGAACCATAAGCTATGCTAATTGTTTATTTTTTTTTTCCTGGATGGAATCAGTCATTCTATGTTGTTATGCTTGTCAAATATATAATCGTTGTAATTGTAATCATTGTGATTTGTTTTGGAAATACAAGTAGCCTTGTTACGTTTATAAACAATATGAGTATCAATGTGGCCAAGTTTATCTCATTGACATCATAGGTCGTTAAGCTTTCCATTCACGAATTCGCTGAAATTGCACACAGCAAATCAGACAGTGATGTGGAAAATTTAACCGACAAACGTTTACCCCCACCCCCTCCCCTCGCCCCCCCCCCCCCCCCTTAGTAGCCAGTACTGACCACTACATGCTATTTTAGTAAGGAAAATTAGTGTGATTTGAAATTCCCAAGTCTGATATTCCATTTCATAAACATAAATAAATATACACAAATTATGCATCAAAATGACGGTAATGATGTATAGAACACGAAATATATGCATTCAACTCCCGAAGTAACTGTTGACATCATGCACCAATGGTTCCTGGAAGTCTGCTACCGTATTCATACCAGAACTGATAATAAAATATTATTTCAGGAGAACAACTCCTGGCCAAAAGGCTTCAGATAGCCAAGAACGAAGCTTGGCAATCAAAATTCTTCAAATCGCAACGACAGCGCGTGTATGTATGTGGGCGTGTGTGGGGCACTGCTTGTAAAGTGAACTCTATTTGTTCAGACTGTCTTCATGCATTCTTCGAAGGTAGGCCACGATAAATACATGGCTTCCTATCGCCCTGATTTAGCCTAACTAGTATGTACTGGACTCAAAATCAGTCATGCTAGGAGCGAATCTCTCACTGACCACCATTTGCATGAGATTCTCCCCCACTCCTCATCCCAAATGCCTTCTCCCAAGGCATTCCGAAGGCACGCCTTGATAAATGCATGTAGTTGTCGTGACGCAGGGCTTCCCACCTCTTGTCTAGGCCGAATTAGTATGTAATGAATTCAAAGTTTATAATGCTCGGATCGAATCGGTCATCTTCCTCCATTTGTATGAGACACCCCACCCCACCTCGAATGCCTTATCCGAGGGCATTCCACAGGCATGCCTTGATAAATACATGTAATTGCCGCGAAGAAGGACTTCCCAAAACATTATTGTTCCAACTACATCATCTAAGGCCTGCCTTCATCGAATGTGTAAGACGCCCCTCCTCCCCAAATTAGGGAATTTTGTGTAGTTTTCATTATGAACGCAAAACCGCGGACACTCGTGAAGATAAAATTTTGCTATAACTACATCATCAAAGGCATGATATAAATATATATATAAATTACACGACTATTTTTACTTGTTTGAAATTATCCTTCTCCCTTTTGGGAATTCGAATGTCGACCGCCGATGATGGGCGAAGCCAAATTTGCTTCTTTTCCTGACCTTTTATCTTCAACCTCTCTTTGAGCCTCCGCCTTCTTAAAATTTTGGTTACATATCTAAAAATTTGGTGCCGTCTTGAGACATTCACAACTGTTATTGTGGAACTCTGAGGTGACGTCAGGATCATGGGGTATAAAATTAAAGCATGTCGGATTGTTTTTTAAATTTTAGTATGCTGCAGAGCTCTGAAAATTAGTAGGTAGCAGTTTTTAGTTTTTCTCGATTTATTGCCGTTTTGACGTTTTACGTCAGCTCAAAATGTAGACCTTTTGTCATATTTCATTAAAACTGGTAGTGCAGAATTTGTAAATTACACAGCTATAAAACTTCAGATGCTGTTTTCCAATCATGTAAAATTGTCTATCTCCCTTTTTCGAATTTTTGGAATATAATCTCGACAAAAAACATATCTACAAACGTGATGCCGTCCTCGAAAATTCACAACCCTTATGGTGCAACCTAGAGGTGACGTAATTGGGGTTCATAAGGTCAGTATTAAGTCGTGGAATGTTTTTAAATTTTAATATATTGTAGAGCTAAAAAAAATTAGGAGACAGCTGGGTTTGTTTTTTTTTTGTTATTCGATTTGTCGCCATTTTGACTTTTTACGTTCAAAGTTTAGGCTATTTTGGTCATGTCGCAACTCTATCTTGGTAATTCCAGGACCCGCATTGGCCTATATCAATTCCACAGCTATAAAACTTAACACATCGTTTCTGGTCAATTGAAATTGTTAACCTCCATTCTATTAATTAAAATTTTGACCCCAGATTTCCGCGATGTCAATTTTACGTTTTTGTGTTTACATTCTCTTTTCAACCTAATTTTTAACATTTCCCTTTTGAATTATAATCACAATACCCATCAGCTTTGTCTTCCAACATGGCGTTGGTCGGCCTCACAATGTTGGCCGTGTTTCGTTGAATGACTTTTGGAAGTTAACTTTGCGAGTTCAAAACCATTTAGTGCATTTTTGACAACATTTGGGAGCTAATTTCAACTGGCGGAATTTCATAAAACTGTTGTTGATTGGAGAAAATAAAAGCCTCACACAATTTTAGATAGGTTTATTTTAAGGTCGCAAATTTTACCGATTACATTGTATCAGAATGGTGTGCTCAATAGTTTTGTCCCACAATAAGTATGTACTGAGTCCGTAGTCACTCGGACAAAGCGTGCATCTGAAGCAAAATCCGTATACAGCAATTGCAGTATACAAGCGCGTGCATGGTTACGATGCGTTTAAGTTACTATTTATAAAACATAAAACATTACACGGTTTCGAAAGGCTTTTGCGAGAGAGCTTGTAGGTTTCTTTAAATTAAAGGAAAACACACTCAAACTAAAATTAATAAATTATTAAACCGCATTACTTTGATGTTTCAGTATCTGAATCACCGGAAGCATTAAAGTTTAATCAACACGTTGAAATGTTGAGCAAATGCACTCATTAAGTTTACCCGGGGATCGGGAAAGTTGAAGTCAGCCGTATATAGTTTCCAGCGAAACAACCTGCGTTTTCTGAGTGTGAAAATGAAATCTGAAACTAAAAGGCCAGTTAATCAAGTTATTGGTACTGCAGTTGAGAATTGTAGAATAAATCTATCCTCACCATTATGTTTATGTACAAAATGTTGTATAAGAGTCTCGCGCTTGTTTCTAAGGCTACACCTCGCCACGTGGGATGTGGCCTTAGAAACAAGAGCGAGATTTTGATACATTTGTACATAAACAAAATTGTGATAATATATATGTCACTAATTCATTGAAATTAATTTCTTGGAGCTTATCCGTCAACCCGAAGGGGTATCTATCCCACCGAGAGCTACACTACGGCCGCCGTGGACTGATCACTTTCCATGGGTGGGCAATAATTTTACGGAAGCAATAATATTAGATTCCAAACACTAATTATAGGAATGATCATCAAAAGATTAATTAACGAAGCACCGGGTACAACCCGGTGCTTCATTCATTAAAGTTTTGCTGATGATAACTTTTATTGCCTGGTAAACTCCTGTGTGGACATTAGTGCCCACGCGTGGATTACGACCAGTCCACAGCGACTGTACTGTATTCTGATGAAATTTAATTCAGGTCTCCATTGCTAAAATAAACGGGTATGATTGCGCTTTGAAATCTCGATGTACATGAGTTGTTGCCATGTGTTGTTGGTTGTTGATATAATTCTTCATGCTTGTTAGAAGTTCAGGTGTCATGCGCAATTCTAAAACCTAAATTGTCAGGTAATAAACAAAGAGGTCAAGCTCGAGAACGTTCTTCATCAAAACAACAGCAAAACAAAATGGCAGCATTTGGGAACTGTTGATAACAGGGATTAGAAGTAGTTTTTCTGCTCATTAATCTCTGGCTTAAGGGTTAACTTTGATACAACGGAAGTTGTATGGATAGGTTCAAAGCGGGGTTGTGGTGAAACACTCCCAACAAGCGAACATGTCATTTGGAATCCTTCCAGATCATTAAAAATTCTTGGAATTGAATTCAATTTATTTAGTGACAGTTATAGACTAAATAATTATACTAACAAAATGCAGAAAATCGAAAAATTACTAAGCGACTGGTCATTTCGTAACTTACCATTAATTGGAAAAATACCATCATAGAAACAATGTCTTTACCAATTCTGACAGATGGTCTTATGGTTCTACCAGACCCACCAAAAGAGATATTTAACAAAATTCAAGCAATTGTTTTGTAATTTCTTGTGGTCTGGCAAAGTCGAAAAGATTAAACGTACAACTATTATTGTCCTCTTTGAAAAAGGCCGAATCAAATTTCCCATGTTGAAATTTTTAACCATACTCTGAAAGTGATATTGGGTTAAGAAACTAGTGGAATATTAGAAGTGCTTGGAACTTAAAAGCTTTGGCACTTACACAAAGAAGGTTTAAAAGTGGTTGGGAAACATGTGGACACATTCTGGAAGGATGTTCTTCTGGTCTGGGCTCTTCTGAACAATAAAAGCACCACAATCCCTGCAGAAACACTGGGTGAAACTATTTTCATGAATAATCAAATAAAAGTAAACGGACAACCTTCTTTTCAATAAAACTTGGTATAATAAAATAATAAGGGTATTTACTTCGTAAATGGCCTAGTATCTGAAAATAACGGCCTCCTAACCTTTTCCGACTTCTCCAACAAGTATAACATCAACACCCCATTTACAGTTTTGCAGGGTATTATAAATGCATTACCCAAATCACAGAAAACTACGATTAGATCCAATAAAAAGTTGCCCATTATTCAGGACAGAAACTTTGACCTGTTAAAGTCTCCCGAGCCTTTTATTTTAAGTTTTTAAAATGCACACAACACCTCCTACTCAAACGCAGAATAGAATGAGGTTTTAGATATAAATCTGCACTCTGATGACTGAAATTGTATATATAAAATCCCATTTACAATCTCGGACGATACATATCTACAAAGTTTACATCTCATAATAGTCCAAAAATTCTATAAACTAATTCGAAACTTTATAAATGCAGACTCGCTGAAACGGAACTTTGCACGTTTTGTTGCAATACACAGGAAACAATACTTCACTTGTTTGTTTTTTTCTAATGTTATGTCGTGAAAACAGTTCATCTAAATTTTTTGGAACATTTGGGGAACAAGTGCGATGTTTAGTTTCCTTTAACCGCAGAATATGTTATTTTAGGCTACAGAAATACCCATACCCCTTCTAATAACACAACAGACTTCTATATGTTTATCTATAGAAAGTTTATTTATTCCTGCAAAGTGAAAAAGAGTCTACCTACCTACACAGGATTTATTGCACAATTAAAAAATTACAGAAATCTAGAACTCATATCCAAATATTCATACTCGAAAAAACGTACGAAAGAAAAAAACCTAAGATGGAATACAATCAGTTCCCTGCTAACTGGTTAACCCTTTTTATATCTTGTGTGGATCGAGTCGCCATGACCCTTTGCCTAGCATAACGTTTTTTAAAATATAATGACGCCTGCTCAAAAATGTCAAATTATTTTATTTCATTTCTTTATTTAGTTATTTTTTTTATTTTTCTTCCTCCTGGGGCGCATTTCGAACGAACACGACACGCTCGTTCCACTGGGGGGGGGGGGGGGGGTGGGTGGGGGGGGGCTGGGGTGGGGGTGTGTATGTTGTTTGGGAGGGGGTGTTGAAGGGAATCATGAAAATGTAGAGTGGTTGGCACATAGCTATTACGTTTGGCAAAGGGTTAAGACATCTCCCGTAATATTTGGTTTATACTTGTCGATTAGATACTAAGGTGAAGAGTAAATGCGTGCAATTCACAAATTGATGTATAGAATGGCTTGGTCGGTGCATTTCTGGCCGTGTTAACTGGTTGGGGGCTAGATTATTCTGGTGGTCTGAACTTGGTGTTCAAAATTTGTTTATGACAAGATATTGGGGGCGCGGTGGATCAGTAGGTAGAGGTGCAGGCTGCAAGCCGAGACGTCCTCGGTTCGAATCCCACATGCGGCAACCGCGTTGTGTCCTTGGGCAAGACACTTCACCCCCATTGCCTACGTGGGGGCACGGTGACGTTGTGTACTAAGGCGTGCTGCACGTCGATGGCGCACCTGTCTTCAACCAATGCTAAGCCTGCTTGTGTGGAGTTCGTATGTTGGAGAGCTGACAGTTGCTCGCCGTTGCTCGGTGGTTCTCTCCGGGTACTCCGGCTTCCTCCACACGTAAAACTGTCACGGTCACGATTAGCCTTTGTGCATAAGTATGTGACCTTAAACACCAATAAATAAATTAATAATCCGATCGACATTCCTTTGTCCGTGTATCTAGTTACAGCCAATAGTGGGTTCAGAAGGTGTCATACGCAACCGATAGCCGCTGATGTCACTCATTGTGGATACCTTATTAGAATGTTCACGTTGCAGCCGCGGTAATGTCGTATTTCAAAGTCCAAATGATCAATTATCCTTGTACGGTGTTGGCTTCTTTACTTGGCGCACATCGAGTCTGTCCTATTACCAGAATGAGTCAGTGCCAGGGCAGGGGGAGTCTGCGGGGAATTTTACGAGGAGGAGGGCAGGTAATACAATGGGGAAGGGGGTACTCTACCGGTATCTTTGTGGGTATTATCTCGAGGGGGAAGTCTCCGGGGTACGTTTCCTGTAGTATGGGCAGGGCATTTCAACTGAGCTGACCCTGTTTGTTCTATGCATCATATAGTGTCCGATATTCCGTCGAATTTTATAATTAAATCAAATACGGAGCGACTTCCTATTTACCCGGAAAGGGCGGGGGAGGGGCGAAAATTTCGAGATACTGGAGGAGGTGGGTGGGAGATCCTGGCCCGGAAAGACGCCTAACCCTTTACCCAACGTAACGGCCAAAACCGGCCAGCGCTATTCTCAAAAATCGCCAATTAATTTTCAAAATATTTTCATTTTTTGTCTCAAAAACATAGGTTATGACCCCTCGTTGGAACGAGCTCGTCGAGCTCGTTCCAACGAGGGGTCATAACCTATGTTTTTGAGACAAAAAATGAAAAAATTTAGTTATTCAATAATTTTTTTTGCAAGTGTCGTCTGCTTTTCATGTTAGGTAAAGGGTTAAGTGAGCAAAAGGTTTTGTGCTTGTTTAACCTTTTATTGTCAATTACATGACCAAACTGGCCACTTAAAACATATAAACTGTCATATTAATGGTGTAGATAAGTCCAAATCCTTATACATTCCATGTTGGTACCCGCCACTAATGCTGTCCAGGTGGTTGTAGGGGAGTCGTTGGCAAATTTGCATCAGACAAATTGAAATACATGGCAAGTATTTTCAAATATTAACTCTTGGATGTAAAAGCATGGTCTTGTCTCTGTCCTTCCTTACCTATCTTACCACTGCACGTTAATTGAAGGAGAAAATAGTCACAAAAAATAATTTCAGAAAGTTTATATAAACAAAATTTATAATACGACCTGATTGCCAGTGGTATAAAACAAAAAACAACTACCCCCCCCCCCGCCCCCTCCCCACCAAGCAAATGTTTGTTAGTCAGAGAAGCCAGCTGAATAAAGATGGCTGCTATGCAGTATCAACCACTAACCATTTATCACCCCATCAAGATATGCAGACATTCAGATTGTGAGTATGACTTACCTCATGTCACATGTGCATACCACAGAAATAGGGAAGGTGAATTTTTGCTATCCCTATTAGCTCAAAAATGAGAAATGAAGAGTGTTTTCTGTTCAGTAAAATTGCTAAATAATCTAGTACAGGCTAGAGTAGCAGGATAGGTATTACCTCACATTTATTCGGGACTTATTCTGACTTATTCAGTGACTTACTCAGACTTATTTGATAATATTTTGTTACTATTTTCATTCAAACTCTCGAATTACCCCCCCCCCCCCCCCCTCCACCCCTTGTAGCCTCAGAAGTTTATTAAACTGCTGGAATGGTCTTAAATATTAAGAAATGGAACAATTCCCGGCTAAACAGGGCAAGGTCTGCATTTTATGTGTGTGTGTTAGATTTCAAGGGGTGGGCCCCCTGAAAATGGTCCTGAAAAAATAATAAAACTTGCAAGTAGGAGGTGGTAGGTGTCTGAATGACGAAAATAAATTAAGAAATACGTTGACCATGTCACCTCCCGAGCTCCAGTATGTGAACAGGGGTAACGTGGACAATTTATTTTTTTAACACTTTACCCAACGAATCGCCCGTATCCGCCCGCGTAATATGCAAATTCAGCAGTTCAAAAAATGTTATTTTTCAAAAAACTTCAACAAAACCATATCATGTGACCCTTCGTTGGAACGAGCTCATCGAGCTCGTTCCAACGAGGGGTCACATGATATGGTTTTGCTGAAATGTTTTGAAAAATTTGAAAAAATGATGTTTAAAATAATAAATGATGATATCGTCTGCGTTGGTTTCGCACGGCTTAGTAATTAAAAAAAAAAAAATTACCATGCCACCTCTCGGGCTTCATGCGCTTGCACTAGGCGTCAATTATGCAAAACAGTACGAATTCGCGGGTAATCGAAAACACTTCAGCCAATCGAGCTGAAATTTGGAGTCTTGGGGTTTCTTGCCGTGGGAAATCTTTTGCTCGGATCGGTTCGCTTGTGTGGTATGGCATTGGCCTTCAAACGACCTTCGAATAGCTTTAGGAAATGATCCTAAAATAGTATTATGAAAACTATCGGGCCGACCGGGATGAAATTCTATACCTAGAGTTACTTTGACACCGGAAATCGGTTGGTTAGGTCGGTTGGCCCGTGCAAGATGGAAAATAGAGTTACTGTGATACAGGAAAATCTTTTAGTCTGTTTCGTTGGCCCGTGCGGGTCGGTCTTGACCTCAAAGTAACCTTGCCTTGATATCTCGAGAACGGCTGGACGACTGGAATTTGGTACGTACAAACCTCTCGCCACGGAAATACGTTTTATTAGGTCATTGGGAGTAGTGATGACTGTCACTATAGGGCAAAGCATTTAACACTGAATTCAGCATACCCCAGGACTGTCACTATAGGGCAGAAATTAACATAGGATTCTCCATAGGGTTTTTGCCCTATAGTGACATATTTTGGCCTATAGTGACAGTCCTAGAGGCGAGAAAAAGATTTTAAAATCTTTTTTCTCGCCTCCAGGACTGTCACTATAGGCCAAAATATGTCACTATAGGCCAAAAACCCTATGGAGAATCCTATGTTAATTTCTGCCCTATAGTGACAGTCCTGGGGTATGCTGAATTCAGTGTTGAATGCTTTGCCCTATAGTGACAGTCATGGGGTAGGGAGGTCTTCCAATTACTCTATACTGCCAAATATGTGTATTTTGCTTATTAATCAATCTCTCCATTCTTTAAACCGTATAACACTTTACTGTATGGAAGGGTTGGTTGATAAGCATACAATCTCTAACCACAGTGAAAAATAGTTACGTATCTCTTAACTCTTTTTAGTGATGGTTTGGGGTGGGGGAAAAAAGAGAAGTATCTCTTCTCTTTTTTACTGGTGAGGGTGGGGTAATGGGTCACCACTACATTGAAACAGAAAATATGAGTTAGTTTTTTTTGCTACCACTATTTAATACATCAAGCGAGAGGAACATATGTACACCGAGATCTGAGATTGACTATAAAAAAGTATTTTTACATTGAGATGTAATACATAGAGCGAGAGGAACATATATACATCGAGATATGAGAATGACTATCTATAAAAACCCTATTCACATCAAGAATTGTTGTGTGATACCGCTTTATTGGAAGGTTTTTTTATGTTTGTTTTCTTGTGAAATTATCGACAGCCAGTTTTTCTTGCAATAAAGCATTATCACGTATTACATATGATACACAACAGTGAGTGACAAAAAATATACAATAGAATTTTTTATCAAAAAAAACTCTGTGGGTTGTTTTGACACCTGATTACAGTCATTTTAAATAATGTCTATAGTTTTGCTCAAACCATCGACGGACTTCTCTGTCATTCTCTTGAAAATTTCTTGGGTTGAATTTAATAGTAAGAACTGTCTCTAAATCATATCCTTTAGCAAGATGATCTAAAACAAATATACAGTACATACCACACACCACAGTATGAAGACTCTGTACTCTCATTGTGTTTATAGTCCATGATTCTGTGTTTTTCACTATGAAATTGTATATATCTTTATGTAATGGTGGTAAGCCATAAGAATCAAAGTAGATGGCTGAATGATTGTCTTTGAAATATATCACCACCCAGTGTTCTCCTGGTTCTTTTGATGAATCTGTGTTCACAATATAAGCTTTTCTGTTTTTAAACGTTTGTTTTGGTAATAAGTCTCTTGAACACACTTTTCCATTCAATGATGATAACCCTTGAGAATTATCAAGAACATATTGTAGTTGATTGGTGTCCATCTCTTCTTATCCCTAAAAAAGGGCTGTTGTACTTTGTTTAATCAACTTCTTCTTCTTCTTCTTTAACAAGTGGTGTGTAATATCCCCACTCTTTCTCTACTAAATCTGCCCAATTTTGAATGTCTTCTTGTGTGTTAATTTTAAAGTTCACATTCATATATGTAAAACAGCCTTCAATATTCAGTTTCTTTGCTTGTATGTACAGTTTATATAGTACACTTGATGGGCACACTTTTTCCATACAGTCTTTCAAATACATTTCAATCCATATTCTTACATCCTTTCTTATACAAAAGTCATGTTTTGCTCCAGGTATTCCTTGACATCCATAACACAGTTTATTCACTTCTTCTTTTATCAAAGGTGTCACTTCATTTACAACAATTTCTTTAAATAATCTAAGGAACAGTTTTTCATTTTCTGTCTTCACTCGCCTCATTATTTGTATTCTTTGTCTCATCTCCTTGTACATCTTGCAATGTTCACATTTACTCATTGTTAATAGTCAAATATCACTTCTCTGAACTTGTTGATTTGTATTTCACTATCAAATTCTGCATAGACAACAACGTTGATCACCTGTGTCAGAGCTTGAGCAAACTGAAGATCTATTCGAAGGTTGCCAGACTTTATAGGGTGTGCTAATTGTCCACTGCTTGATTGATCAGGTGTCAAATCAATTCCCCAGAGAGTATATCCTTTTGCATAATCCTGCATTGATATATTAAATGTTTGATTTTGTCCAAAATAGCCCATTGCTTCAAACAATGATAAATATGAATTTAGATAAAGTCCACCTTCGAAATTTGGTTCAAAGGGACGTGATTTAATGGAATGTCCATCCACTGTAATTTCCAACTTGTTCAAATTGAAATGTTGAAAATTAAATGGAGATGTACCAATATCTCCATTTAAATCTTTATTTGAAACTAAACCAAGAATTATTCGTTTTGGCATCTGTTTATGAAACAGATGGTCTTCTATTTTTGATCGAAGACCGTTTCCAATGGTAAAAGTTTTAACTTCAGTACGTCTAATGGGCATTTTATAATTTGTTCGATCTATTTGTGCATTCAGATCATTCGCAAATTTAGGAATTAAATCCAAAGCTGGTATTCTGAATATGGCTTTTTGAATTTCGATTTTTCCATCTACACCACCAATCAGACAAAATTTAGTTGGGGAGCGATGAATTTTAACTCTCATTTCCACACCATTTGGTAAATATTTCTCTTGCACAAACAGATCTAAATGCATTTTCCCTCTTAGTTGTACAGATTTACTGTTTGCAATTAATTTGTGACGTTCAACCAAACCTTTGTTTGCTGAATCTTTAGCAAATGCAGTATGTTGGCCAGGGGTATCTATATACCACATCTCACTAGCACCTAGATGTGTTTTTTTCACATCTTTTGAATAGTTCAACAGATTTTCAAAAAATGCTCTATAAGGATACATGTCTGTATTGGTGGTTATCAAATTACCGTTCAGTGTCACATCAACTTTACTGAACATGCTGTGAAAGAAATTATTGATAGGGGTAATATTCGTATCATCTCCCAAATCACCCCCATCTTGCTTTGTAATTTTGAACTGAACCTCAAGTGTAGATGCTGCAAGATCTAGACACTTGGTTGTTTGTCTGGGGATTAAAAATTCTATTGGTGAAGAATTATTTTAAGATGCAATAGGAAATTGCTCAATCTCACCAATATTTGCTATACCACTCGCTGTTGGTGATACATTATCTGGATAAAATCCACTACAAAAATGCTCGCAAGATCCATGCAACATCATGATTTAATCGAATATATCAAGTGGTCTTGAATTTCGTTTTGAATAAGATTGCCGTTTACGTGTCTTCCCTCTTTGAGAACGAATGACAGAGTGATGTCTTGGTTCTCGTTTCTGTCTGTTTACCCCCAAAGCAGCTTTACCCACTGATGTCATTAGATCTTTTGCATGAGTGAGCATAACTTCTTTGGTTGGTTTACGATTTCTCATCAATTCATTCGCTATTTCTAAACCGTGTTTTAATCCTTCTTTCTTTAAAGTTCGAAATGCATTTTTTGCAATTGGTTTTATTAATGGTTCAGCTGATCTTATTGCTGAGCGAAAAATGGATCCTAATCCATAACCATATTGTCGTGCTACTCCTCGATACACTGGAGGCATTTTTTATAAATGGAGTTGATGTCTCTGTCTAAAATGCAACTTGACAACACTCTTTCCTCTTGAAAACTGAATGTTTTTACCAGTATTCCCATTTATATTTATAGTGATATAATCAAAAGAAGATTTTGATACTGGTACATAATGTACATTATCAAATTCTTTATGAATGTGCAAAGTTTCCTCACGTGATTCAAAAGGTATTACACGTAAAATGGGTGCTTCTATATCACCAAGAAATGTATAATCTGCTATGTCGGAATAAATAAAGAGCTGATTAAAATCCACATTTAAATCCACATTATATTTAAAAGCATTCTTGGCCGTATTAGGAAATATTACTAGAAATATATCTTTGGACCCCAATTTTTCTGATAAACTTTGTGATAATTGAATACCGACTGTTCCAATGCTATTTGATACAATTTTTACACGTGATTGTCGAGATGAATAACCAAGATGAAATGACACACCAAATTCTTTAAAAATATCACCCAGCTTGTCTTGAATTTCTGATTCTATTGCTTCTACAACATGACCACCATTTGCAAATGCTCCTGATAAAATACTTAATTCAACAGCAGCAACACCCTTACGTACTGTATGTTTGAAAAGATTTATTAATATTATTAATGCGTGCTGATATTTTTGAATCTGTTACAATGATTTTAAAATTTGTTTCATCATCTGATATATTTTTTGCTTCCGAAGGTAAAATTACTTCAACTAAACCCACCTCCCAATGTTCTTTATTAATATGAATGGGTTTAGATAATTTTGTTTGAAAACAACATTGTGTGTTATTTGGAAACATATCCATAGAACTATCACTCAGCAGTGTTATGTAAAATGAATTCATTTTTCTTATCGTGAGGTTTCAAATATTTTAAACCTGGGCTTGGAAGAATATATCCTAAAGAACTACTCAATAACACTAACCACAATTCTTTGTTTGGGGATTGTAAACTAAGATGAATGATGGCTGTAATTATAATTGCATAAATGACAATTATTTGTGTGAAATAAGTTACTTGATTTTTGCAGCAAGACTTCCACAACAATTAAATTGTGCTTGTTGATTTTGTACTTCAACACTTGCACTATCGCTACTCAATGTATGTTCATTTAGTGACATATTCTTTTTATACTATATCTGTTTCTGCTACCCAACTATCAAATTTCGTAGGATAACCTTCCCAATGTACTTTAAGTTCCTTGATGAGTTTCTTACCAACACGCCTTGAACGTTTGGCAAGAACTGAATCAATGATATATTTTTTATCATCTTTTATAATTTGAATTTCTTGTGGGTAAAATGTTCCTTGTATATTTTCACCCCCCATATCTTCGAGTTTATAAGTGGGTGGTGTTGTATGTTTTACATGGGTGATTTTAAATAATTCTTTTGTCCAATTTGGTAAATACCCTTTTTCAAATGTATGTTTGTTTTTGTTAATACGTACTATATCACCAATTTTAAATTTTATTTTTTTTCTCTTTAGATTTTTTACCATATAAATTTTGTGTTACTTGTATTTCATTTTCTATTGATACAGATGCAGGGGTTCTCTGAATACTACGATGGAAACTGTGATTGTATCCATCAACTAAATTTTGTAACACATCAATATATCTTAATGTACGTTTGTGTGTAAAATATTTCCACATTCGTGTTTTCAGTGTGCACTGGAAACGATATACAATACTAGCTTTTGTTTCGGGGTTCTCTGTTGTGAAAAAATGAATTTTTTGTTTCTTTAAAAATTTCTGCACATCTTTATTTTTAAACTCAGAACCTTTATCTGATTGTAAAGATAATGGTTTACGTCCAGAAGTTTTTAAAATTCTTTGGAAGGATTTTATTAGTGTTTGTCCTGATTTATTGTGTATGGGTAAAACCCATGCATATTTCGAAAAAAACATCAATGACACAAACTAAATATCGGAATCGGTCATTGTAAGATTGTAAACTTTGTAAATCTGCTAAATCTATTTGCCATTGTTGATCAATACTGCCCACTATAGTCTTACGTCTAGCAAATTTTTTACGAATGGGTTTATGTAAAGTGTAAGTCCTCTCTCCTTTCAACTATTTTTTAACTTGATCAAGTGTAACAGATTTATCTTTACCATGGGCTGCTTTGTATAATTTGTGTATACCACCATAGCTGGCAGGGTGATTTGTATTGTAATATATTTCGGTTAATAAATTATTCAATAGACCTCCCATTTATCAGGAATTTTACTTTTTGCCAATCTACGTCTAGGTGTTTTCTTTCCTCGAAGTAGTTTACGTTTTGGAGTTGTTGAAAGAGAAGTTTCTAACCAACTATCTTGAGGGGGACTTTGATATTCATTGGGTATGCCATCCTGTTCTCTATTCATCCACACCCAACGTTCACGATTTCCAACAAAATCTTGAGGAATATTTATATCTTTTAAATCACGATTGAATATTTCCCACCCTCTTGGTTTAAAGCCTTTTCGATGTCTGAGAACATCATTGACTAAATCAATGATATTTGAACCTTTTATGGGCTCTCCATCATAACTTAAAACACCCTGATTATCCCAACTCATGTGTGGATGAGATGATAAAGCAGATAATAATGAAGTTGCTTTACGCCTCATTGTGACAGGAACACTTTCTAAAATACGATCTCGTAAAAACAATGACTTTCAGTCTGTCTCAGGTATAACCAGTGTTGGTTGTAATGCCTTCTTATATGACATTTGAAATTTTTGTAAATTTTCACCGTATTTTTGTTTTCTCTCACTTTCTGATAATTCTGAATTTTCTAACACGGACGATAATTCATTTTGCAGCAGTGCTGTATTAGTAATTTGAGGGTCAGGTGGTAATCTTGGGCGTTGATATTTTTCACTTCTATAATGCTGCATTTCTTCCATCATTTGATAAGATACAATAGCCATTTTCTTCATATTTTATTCACTAATTTATTTGCAAGATTTGTTGCAAGTCCTACAGCTGGTGCAAGTAAACCAAGTAATGGTAAAAACCCACCTTTTTGATTTAAAATTTGTTTTTTTCTTTTTAAGTGATAATGATTTACTAGCAAGGGATCTTAGTTGTTCACGTTTCGGGTGTAATTTTCGTTTCTGAACAGGGGAAAGATGTATGTTCCCTTTTAAAAGATTATGACAACATTCTGCCACACAATTAATTAATTCTTTTGGTGCATTTTTCATAATTTGTTTTTGAAATGCTGGTGAAGTTTGACTTAGTGCCAATAACACCCCACCATATTTTTTAACTAGTGGAATTTTACGAGATTGTTTTACCATATTTCAGCCACAAAGACCATTCATAAAATGATATGGCAGACAAATGCGAGTCATTTTATTCAACTAAAATAAGATCTTATCCTCTTAACAGGTTTTTGTGCATTCAACGCTGTGAATCGTGCTGTCATTGGAATATTTTCTTTCAGTGCTACATTCCCCACACTCTGTCTAGACATCATAGGATCATGCGATACTCTAAAGCCACCAGATGTTCCACGTGTTAACTTTAATGGTGGTACTTTTTTTCTGTTTTTGAAGTTTGCTCACTAAAACAGACTTTGTTTTTGTCAGTTTTTGAGGAGTGACTAAGAAATTTGCACGCACGTAATTTTTATCAACATTTCTTTTGATTTTTTTGTTTTTAGACAATTTTCGTTTCTTACTTTTTATTTTTGTAAATGGTGAATAAAAATTACGACTTGTTTTATGTCCATCCCATTGAATTAAATTACGAATAATAACACCGCCAAAAAATCCACCACCACCTGGTTTTAAAATAATGTTTCGCTTGGTTGCAAGATCAACTCTTGGATTTGCAAGTTGTTGTAAATCCTGTCTATGCTTATCCATATATGTTAGAGTTTGTTTTGGCAATTTAATTTTTTTATTGAGTATGATTTTACTTGCTAACGTAACCATTTTAAAATTTTCTTGAAACCTTTCTTAAGTAATTTTTCTCTTGCAATCGGATTTGTCTGCTGACTCAATTGTTCTAATGATCGGATAAAAGATAGCATTGTGATGTGTACTCATCAACAAAAGTTTTTACCAAGTGACACAAAAAGTTATGGATGCAGCTTTTTATAGTTTTGTGTAAATGATGGGACCCCGTTCATTTTGTGTCACCCAAGGATGAAAAATATCAGTTCTTAATCTCAAAGAGTCAGGTGTTTTAGGATGAAAATCAATTAATAAATAACCATGATCAGTACTCGTTGCATCTTGATAAGATGCATTTAAATTGGGTAATTGAACTTGATTTGCTAACGCTTTAATCTGTCCTTTATCTCTGGTATTTTGAAATAAAATCATATAATGTGCATTCAAACTTATGGTACGACTAGCTTTAGATTGTTGAAACATATTTTGTGTGATGTATATGACACTTGCATTTCGATGATGGCCTTTTCGTGTGAACCATAATTTAATTTTTTCTTCATCTTTATCGCCTAACATATCATCAAAAACCACAAGATGTGGAATCGTGACATCACTGACAATTTCATATTCATCATCAGGAATGCCTTCTATGAATTTAACATCTTCACTTTCTTTAAGTAAAGCGTATGTATTTTGCCATTCTTTATAACACCAAACAATTTTTTGTGGCAGGATTTGAAATAAGTCACGTTTCATATCAATAAGCTTTTTGACAAATACTGTATTTCCTGAACCACTAGGGCCTGCTATAAAGACATTACAGGGGTGTTGAAACAATAAACAATCACTCATTACCATGATTTTTATTTTCTACCAAAAGGAATATCAAAACATTGACTTATATACTTTCTACCTCCATAGCTTCTTCACATCTCTGTGTGGGTTTTAGTTTTAAGGGTGATTTTAAGTCAAATAAAGTTTCTGAAGAACTCTGATCTATTTGTGGCATACATTGTCTATATAAATAATTCATAATTTGTTCATCATAAATAATAAAATCCCACATAACTCTTGTCCAAATATTTTGTACATTATCTTTGTAAAAAGCATTCATGATTTGTAATGCATTACAAAATTCCCCATACATTCCATCTTTTTCTAATTGATTTTGAATGAAATCTTTTGTTATTGTCAGATAACCAGGAGTGATCATTTGAAATGCATATAATAATGCCTTACGTGTGATCTTGTTTTCTAAGATGTGTCTTACTGGTTCCATGGTTGAAATCAAAGTGATGATTCTTTTGTCTGTTCTGATGTACTTTGTACATCAGGGCAGTCAGGAAAATTATTTGCTGGTCCGTCAGTAAATAAATCACTTAACTTATTTCTGAAATGTACTGTGGCATGATTGCCAATTATTTTACTAAATGATGATGTACTTTGATCATCTATGACCATGAGTGCAAATAATGAATTTGAATCTGGAAAATCATCTAGAGTTTTATCATATTTTTTCATTGTTGAAAATATTTGTTTTAAAGTGAACCCATTATCCATGACTGCTAATATATTATCGGGGGGTATTTGCATACATGTGGGTGGTTTATATAACAGACAGCCTCTAATAAGTTTCATGTAAGGACAATTTGGAGAATACCTGACATGTTCTTGTAAAGAAATATCCTTTTCTTCCCAATTATGTAAACCTTGTCCACATACAAAACACTTCACTTTACCACCCCCAACACAGAAAAATCCAGCTTTGGCTAATTCTTCTTTTTTCGGTTGTAAGACTGGGTAGGAAGTCCAATGAAAACTTTCAAGTCTTTTTAACTCTGATAAATAATTAGGGAAAGCAGGATCAAGTGGTAAAGACATCTTGTCTGTTCTCTGTTCAAAAATGAAATGAGTTTTTGTGACGGATATTTATACCTAAAACCCATAGGGGAGGGTATCATATTTATCTACTACAAAACGTTTTGTATATACAGATCTGAATGTTTTGGTTTGTGCTTCACTTGTGACTTGTCTGTCTTTGTTTCGTTCAATTCTATGTGTGTATTCAATGTTTATTTTGTAATTCTCTCTGTCTTCTGCACACTCAACCATTCTCTCAAAATTAACTTTTTTTGATGTTTTGTAATCTAAAGTAACACCCTTAACTTTACATGTGGTGTGTGTTTCTCCATCTTTAATATATTTGTATCCATAATTTTTTGGACCTAAACCTACAAACTCTGTGATTTTTGCCCCTGAATGTTCATCTGTCCATTGACCTAATCTACTATTTACAATTTCAGGGTTCCAAAGTGATGGTTTATGTATGTAAATACAACTGTCTGTGTCAAAGTATGAAACTCGGGTTCCCAATTGTTCCAAAACTTTATATAATTCCATACGTGCATAGGCTGTGACAAATGATGCTACAGCAACATTGGCTGAACTGTGTGGTGTGAAAACATCTGCAGTGTTAATATAGTTTACTAAAACAAATTGATCATGCTCAAAAAATTCCACATTGTTCACAATTTTGTCTTTGCTCTGTATTATATCAAAATATTCGGACGGTTCATTTATATATTTAGTTTTACTTTTGATATTGTTTTGTGCATTCTTTCCCCAGAGACAATTTAACATGGTTTTGGCAAATGATCTTTTTCCTGGATTTTTTTCAACATTTTCCAAATAGATGTTTTCAATCTGTGCATAATCTTTTTTAAATGTGTTTTTGTCTGTTTCTGTTTTCACCCAATCTGGAAATCCACTAGCTTCTTGTTTCATTTTTAAATATTTGTTCACATAATGTTTGTAAATCTCTGAAGACCATTCATCCCAGTGTCAAATCTGATAAGTGTCAATTAAAGTGTAACCCAAATCAAATGACTTGTTAAGTTTGACAGATGTCCATGTACCTACTATTGCACGTTGGTCTGGTGTGTGTTTACACTGATCTAATTCGTGTTCTGCACATGTTTTACAAAGTGTGAATGTCATTTTCTTATTGCAATGAATGGGGAGAACTGGCAGAAAAAGATTTTGAGGGGGTAGGACCTTACATTTGATAAGTCCTCTATATTCCCTTATTTTGTTAGTGTCTATATTTTCCTTTGTAAGAATAACTGGATGAGAGACTGGATATTCTCTGTGTTTATTGACATATGGGTAGAGTGAACAAATGTCTATGTATTTAATTTCTGTGTCTGTATTCTCATCAATTTTGTAATGTAATTTAATGGCGTTTGTTCTCCTGCCAAACAATGCATCACGTGGCTGAATGGGATCCATGTGTGGGAAAAATGTATCTATAGAAGCTCGAACATCTGGCTCCATTTTGCATAGATGATCAAATTCGTGTTCCCACACTATGTGTACATTATAACCCAATGATTTGAAATGTTTTATGCGATCTTGGGCTTTGTTGTACAGATATTGATAGAATTTGTGAATTGATTGGATTTTTCTCAAATCTGTCAGGATAGCAAGTCTCACATCCATGCCACATACACCCATAAAATTCATAGATTGTGTTTGTCTCTTTGTGAAAACCATCTACATGATAATTTCCAATTCTAGTTTCCCCACCATTTAGTGCATGTTGAATGTGTATGCCTTCTTCCTGTGCTAGTAGCTGTAAGAATCTAATGGCTTTCATGGAATATCGAACAGCAGTGGGATATCCTATGTCTGAAATGATGGCAACTGTGTTCTCTGGCATTGAATTTTTCCGCCAAGCTTTATTACAGGCATCAGCTAAAGTCACAGCTTCCCTGAAAGGATCGATTCCATCACATTCAATAAATTGTTTTCGGAATTCCCCACAACCTCTACGAAGGATGTCTACATCAGATTTACAGTACATGTCCATTTATTTGGCAAAATTGAAAGTGCGTTACTAGTAAATTTTTGATTGTACCATTTAATGAATTCTTCTCTGGCTGGGGGAGACATAGAATCAGGCATGTATAATTTTGCATCTAAATATGGGCCAATGTAATTTTGATATGATTTTGTGTTTGCCAGATGAGGAAAATAACCTTTTGCAAGTTCACTTAAACCAAATGTTTTAGGGAATTGTGCCAATCTCATAGAAAGGAAACTCAATGAATCGATGAGTCTAACACCACAAGCTTTCAGAGAAATAATTTTGTTTCCATTCATGATGACATTGGGTTTTGATGTGCCAGTTTCAATGAGATGTCTTAAGATAAATGATGCATCAAACCCTCTTGAATTATGAGCAATCGCTGTTACCCCGTCATGTTCTTTACTGAAAAGCCAATTGCAAAAATCACTCAAAGTAGATTTTCCTCTAAAGATATATTCCCTTCTTCCGATTTTATCCCATCGTGTACACTTCTCATCAATAGATTTACAAAGACACTCACCACATGCACGGTGTGCAACACAGTAATTTGGGGTATGGAGACCTGAGTCTTGAGTTGTTTCAAAATCATAAAACACAAAGGGTACTTTAGGCATTTTGTCATTCTCAGGTGATTTGTATTTTGGAATGAAACAATAATGTTCAAATTTGACTATTTGATGACAATATTTACATTTTTTTAAAACCATCACAAATGTGTTTACCTTTCCCAGAGTAAATGCACATGTTACACGATAGACATTTTTTCACTAATTGACAGATTGATTTTTCTTGGTTCTGTAATAGAGTTGTGTGATTTCTGTAACAAGATGAACTTACAAAATCTTTATTACATGTGTAACAATGAACAGAATGTTCAGGCATACATGGCAGTGGAGAATAGCAAACACATCCTTTCAGGCATCTATGCCTTTCTCTGTTATTATAGCCTACATTGCAACATTCACAATAGTAAACACACCCTAAAAACCCTGCAATTTTAGTGATGGTGTCAAAATGCTGGTCGTGGTGATAAACGTGAATAACTTTACTCTCTTTTGTAGTTTGGGGTGGTTCATATAAAAACTTTTCTTTGACAAATTGTGGGTGGATTTTGATCACATAGTCTGGTGAGAGTATCTCTTGAATTTTATGATATTCCTCATACCCACAAATTTTATTATAATCAACACCTGCTTTATTCATCAATATTTTAGCTTCTCGCTCTTGTGTCGGTCTGTTGGATCTTTTTATTTTGTCCCATTTCTTTTGCCAAAGCTCAGATTCATCTTTATTGGCGTAACACTGTCCCACTACAATGGCACGTGCAAAACACATAGAATCATTGACATTTTTAATTTCAATAATACTTTTCTTATTTCCAACCAGTTTGCCAACAGATGCAAATGAAATAGGTGCTTTTCGCCCACGACCTTGTGGTAGTGAAGTGTGTGTTATTTCTAAAGAGAATTGACTGTCATGTAACGTAAATTTATCATTCGATTGAATAACTTTTTCTATTCCATCTAACACTGTTTTACCATTTACCCCCATAGCCTTTGTAAAAGGAATAAAAATACCTACATCAAGGCCTGGATGGTGGATGGATATCCTCATGGGGTCATTGTCTTGTATACCACATTCCTTTTTTACATCTTCCACCATTGATTGAAACATTTCAGTTAAAAACGCGAGTGGATTAGTGACATCAAATTGCTTTAAAGTCACTTTGCATACATGTGATTCAGAGTGAAATTT
This sequence comes from Pictodentalium vernedei, assembly GCA_031216915.1. Classification (NCBI taxonomy): domain Eukaryota; kingdom Metazoa; phylum Mollusca; class Scaphopoda; order Dentaliida; family Dentaliidae; genus Pictodentalium; species Pictodentalium vernedei. Next base: position 447,213,085 of record CM062290.1, on the reverse strand, counting down.
TCTGGATGCACGCATTAACTGAGGATGAATGGAATATAAATTCTGTACACTGTTTTCAGAGTGTACAGCTTTTGTATTCTTAGCATATTCAGTCTATCTCTGTTTCTTACCAGCTAATGCAACAGGTTCTGTGTCATTATCCTCTGAATCACTGTAGTCCACTATTGATCTCTTCATCTTTTGGAAAAATCACGTCTTTCACTCTTGTCAAGTCAAAAACTTGTGTGATCCAAACCTCCCCCTACCCACATTTTTATACTTTCTCGGCGAACAGAAATTTGTGTTTCAAGAAAAAATATTTTTCCTGAAAACACAAGATTCTGTTTTCAGATTTTTTGTACTCTCCAAAATGGTTATGGAAGATTTCAAAATATTTCCATAATCATTTTGGAGTGTACAAAAAAATCTGAAAACAGAATCTTGCGTTTTCAGGAAAAATATTTTTTCTTGAAAACACAAATTTCTGTTCGCCGAGAAAGTATAAAAATGTGGGTAGGGGAGGGTTTGGATCACACTTGCTTTTGACTTCAAGAAGACAAGACATATTTTTGAAACGCTCCAAAAGTTAAAGATGAACACTGATGCAAGAAAGGAGAAAGCAAGTGATGCTAAAAGTATTTACTATAAACCATCTAAATGGGGAGAAGTTAGAAGACTTGTGAATGAACTTTATAAATTGATATCAACACCTAAAGAGATGATTTGTTCCATTTGTCATCAGAAAGGACATTGGGCAAATACATGTTCAGACAAAGGGCCATGTTTTTATTGCAATCAGAGAGGACATTGGATTAATGAATGTAGATTGAAAAAGCTATCGAATAACTCTGTGTCTCAACCAAGATGGGGTTCACCAGCTGTTGATCAACGAGGACCGGTAAAAGTTTATCCATGGTCAGAATACATAAAGCATGCAGAAGATAGATTACCGATTACAGGTTTCAACTTACAACTTGATGAAAAAGACATTGACAACCACACTTTACAGGGGATGAGCACGCTACCATTACCACCACCTTCCCATATAAACTTTACAAATGAGAAAGTTGACTTAGCAGATCCTGTGTTACCAGAGTTTAATGATAATGATGATACATTATTATACAATATGGATACACCCAAAGAAACAAAAATGGAAATCGATGATGAGTTAGAAAATTTATTCCCAGAGATAGAACCACCTCCAATGAAAGTTACAAGAAAACGAAAAGCTAAAGACATTCAAACTAGAGTGGGGAAACTTGGCAAGAAGATGTGAACATTTTTCAAAGTGACATATTCATAAAAGACATTTACAAATCTGTAAATTTTCATGGAATAAAATTTTGAAAATGTGAATACAGTGTTTAGATACTATTTTTTTGTGTCGTGAAATAAGAATTCAGTTATATTCTATCATATTGGTTGAGTGTGCATAAAGTTTCTCTTTTTAAGAATATGGTGGCCCTGATAAGGGCCGTTTTTTATGTTTTTAAAATAAACAATGTATGTTTATTTTGGCAAGATTATTCCATGCTTCTTCCTAGCAGCTCATAGAACATCGGCTCTTGTGATAATTTTGTTTGGGTAACCGATTCTGTCTGTGGCATAGCAGTAACTATATGTCATCAGCCTTCTAAGAAATAGCTCAAGGACCCCTCCAGCTTCATCCATGGTCTGTGATGAAATAGATTCCACACCACCTCTCCTCGCCAATTCTCGTAGATTTTCTCTTGGAATGACTGTGTGCTCGGTGTTCTGTTCCCTTCTGTCACCGCTCTGTGCTATGCTCTCTACCTCGATGCTTAGTTCAATCTTCATGTTTGTCAATAAGAACATTGGTGGTATGAGGGGGAAGCCTAGTGAATTTTATAGTAATTCAGGGGAGGGAAAAGGCGCCAGAATTACTCATTGTGAAAATGAGTAATTCTGGCGCCTTCTTCCCAGACTGGTTGATTTTTAGGCGGGCTTCTCTACTGTTGGTTAATTTTTTGGAGGGGGAAACTTTCAAATAAAAAATAAAGACTTTCTTTATTTGATAGTAATTCAAGGGAGGGAAAAGGCGCCAGAATTACTCATTGTGAAAATGAGTAATTCTGGCGCCTTCTTCCCAGACTGGTTGATTTTTAGGCGGGCTTCTCTACTGTTGGTTAATTTTTGGAGGGGAAACTCCTTCTAATAAAAAATAAAGACTTTCTTTATTTTTTATTGGGAGGAGTTTCCCCCCCCCCCCAAAAAAATTTCATCCAATGGTAAAAAGAGAGGGAAAACAAATCCTAATAGTATAAATTGAAAGCAAAAACTTCTTCATTTTATCATTACACTGAAAAAATGTCAGAATTTACAACTATAAATTTTGAAGATCTACAGGCTATGGATGCCGGTTATTGGAGATATTATGATACCACACCTAGTGAAAAGAATACAAGAGATGTGGAAGTACAAACTGATGAGACAGAGCGGGGGAAAATTCTGGCAATGCTAGAAAAGATTTACGATGCTGTGGATCAACTAAAAAAAAAAAATGCCACCTCTACAACTCGTGCCGGAGAAGATTACCATCCCAGTGGGTTTTCAGATGCTAGAACCCCCCAAACCAAACAGACCAAGAAAAGACCGGGGCGTAAGAGGAAAGCCACTGAACAGCGTGTAACAGTTAGGAGGTTAGAAGATAATGGAGAAGAACCATCAAAATCACCACACCCAATATGGATGAGGATTGGAAATTTGGAATCAACCCCCCTGGCTCAAAAACAACAACTTTAAAACGGTCCTTTTCAGGACCACCACATTCTTCAAAAGAGAAACTTTATGCACAAACAACCAAAATACAGTACCCAATTCATTTATAAAATATTTCATGTCCCCCTCTAAATTGCAACAACAAAAAAATCATCTTGTTATTACTTCACGGTATTTATTTTGGCGGGGAGGAAATGAAAATGTTTCGATCAGTGGGTAATGTGATCGAAATATTTCATTTTCCCCTCCAAATTTGCAACAAAAAATCAACGTGTTATTGCTTCACGGTATTTATTTTGGCGGGAGGGGGAAATGAAATATTTCGATCACATGACCCACTGATTGTTTTGCCGCCCCAGATTTTGGAACACTGTTCCAAAATCTGGGGCGGCGAAACAGCCAGTGAGTCGTGTGGTCGAAATATTTCATTTCCCCCTCCCGCCAAAATAAATACCGTGAAGCAATAACAAGGTGTTTTTTTGTTACAAATTTACTGACATCTCATATCCCAATATTTTTTCTGGAGGCAAAAAAAAAAAACAACACCACAAGTAACATAGCCCTCTGAAGTCGAAAAAGTTAGATGAGGTTAACAGTCTACAGTGCAAGGGAGAAAACTCTCATTTCTCTAACAGAAAAAAAGATAAATTTTTGTCTAAAAAAAAACTTGCACTAAGAAGTAGGGTCAAACACCTGCCTGTTAATCACGCGCGCGAATTACGCATCTGAAGGCATGGAGAGAATATATGTCTCTTAGTTTATTGTTTTTTTTTAATAGAGAACGTGACATAGAGAGAGAGAGAGAGATTCAAGTGTGGTGTATAATTACATTCTGTGCGCTCAAAACACATGCATATCTAATAACATATCTCCCCGCCCAGAAAGACAAGTTTGATGATAATTATAAACAGATGATTTTTCACAGTGCATAATCAGAGTTATGTGCGTGTTTTTCAATTTTTGTATGTTAAAACAGCTTCATGAAAAAATATTTTTCAAGACAAATCTCCCCCAGGGAAGTGAATTTTCACCTCACGCACAAACAACTTTGAATACGAGTATACAAATAATTGTATACTCGCGTTCAAAGAGAAGGTGAGATAGAATTGTGTGTGTGTGTGTAGTTCAAATAAATTCTTTCAAAATGTTATAAGCTAAACACTCCCAACTAAATTTCCCCCTCTTAATTTCAACCCTTCATTTATTCATTTAATTTTAATGTTGTAGTCTGATATCCACCACGCTCGAGGTAAGTTCCCCTGAAAGTAAGAACAGAAGATTTCGTGTTTCACCCTCACATCCCACTGTGGAATAAAACTTTTAAAATACGGAATATATGTACACAGAAACCTATTTCATGGCATTGTTACCCTCGTTAACATAACAGGCGCGAGACTCAAAGAACCGCTAAGACAGCAAAGGGATAAAATGTGTTACTTTAATAGCACAGACTTGCGAGAAAGTGCACCAATTAAACTAAACACATTTTATCCCTTTGCTGTCTTAGCGGTTCTTTGAGTCTCCCATCTGTTATGTTAACGGGGGTAACAATGCCATGAAATAGGTTTCTGTGTACATATATTCGTATTTTAAAAAAGTTTAGTTTCCACTGTGGGTAAGATATTGTATGTTTAATAACCAATCCTTCCATACAGTAAAGTGTTGTATGGTTTAAAGTATGGAAAGATTGATTAACAAGCAAAATACACATATTTGGCAGTATAGAGTAATTGGAAGACCTCCCTACCCCATGACTGTCACTATAGGCCAAAGCATTTAACACTGAATTCAGCATACCCCAGGACTGTCTCTATAGGGCAGAAATTAACATAGGATTCTCCATAGGGTTTTTGGCCTATAGTGACATTTTTGTCCCCATAGTGACAGTTCTGGAGGCGAGAAAAAGATTTTAAAATCTTTTTCTCGCCTCCAGAACTGTCACTATAGGGACAAAAATGTCACTAGAAAAGAGGATAGATCGTTCGTTTTTCATCGTCGTATCCCAAGACACTCACCGCTATGGTGGGATTTTGAGCCTCGAAACGTTTGATGTGTTTTAACTCTGTAGGAAAAGTCACTCCGGTCCAATCGAGATTTTTAGAAGTCTCCTCGTAACAATAAACTCTATCGGAGTTCATTTTGACAGGGTATAAAGCAGAAGTGACTGCCCATTTAAAACACTGATCATCTTTATTTCTCACGTTGACCACAGGGTGTTTTTTAGCTAAGAAATACGGTAATTTCATGTAGGAACATCCTTTCAATGAATCGTTTTTCGTTATATGAATTTCGAGTTTCAACACCTCATCAAATGTCCAATAACTACCTTCATGTTGATAATTCGTGAGAGACGTCAACATCTTGTCTTTCATCTTTTTCAAAACGTCTGATATAAATCTGAACCTCGAAATATGGGTTCGACGTTAGATCTGAAATATGCATTTTTCACGATGCTCTCACCAGACTTCACATCAATTTTATTCATCACGCAATGGAGTATCATCTTAATTTTTTGTCCCACGTTCATGTGTTCATGAAACAAATCCAATACTTTTTTCTTCACCCATTCCATAAACAATTTCGGATTAATTTTCTTGACTGAGGGAACCACATCAAAAGTTTTAAAAATGCCTTTGATCACACTCTCCTGTTCTACAGGCTTCGATTGGAATAGTTCCATGATGAGTCGTGCTACATATTCTTCTCCTTTCCCTTTGTCGTTTGCTCATTGAATTTCACAAAATATATCTCGTTTGTCTAGAATCTGAAGTGCATCACTAGTTTTCGTTTTAGTTTTTCTTTTCTTTTGAAACTTGAAGTTCTTCAACAGCTTATCGTTAAGTCATCTTGTTATTTTTCACAATCAAAACGTTTTTGTTTTTTTCAATGTCGGTATTTCGATTCGTTTTACTATCTTTTTCTTCTTCTCATTTTTCACAACCGATGCATTTTTTGATGTCGTTGCTATCGACATTTCATTTGCCTTTCTAGCATTTCGCAAATATTCCTGTATGACTTCAATTTTTTTTTATTTAGTTCTAGGATTTCTGAAATGTGGAATTTTTAATAGTTTACAAATCTCGTTTAACTGAGGTACGGTTTTCTCATTTAAATTTTCCATTTTTTTATTTGTGTGCTCCATTTGTAAGAATATTTTTTTTTGAATTTCGTATTTAAATAATTTGTTAAAAAAGTTTTATTTTTTTTCTCTTTATATATAAAAGATTTTTTTTTTAATTTTAATTTTTCTTTAATGAGAACAATTTTTTTTTTGATGAAATTAATCTATTTTTATGTTCCTTAACATGAAAAAAATTCAATTAATATGAGAAAAAAGGATGTTAAAATTTAACTTTTTATTTATATATAAAGAGAAAAAAACTTTTACAAACATTTTTTTTTACATTAAAGAAAATTAAAAAATAAAAAAAACTTTTTTTTATATATATATAAAGAGCAAAAAAAAACCAAACTTTTAACAAATTATTATTTAAATACAAAATTTAAAAATATTTATTATTTGCAATAATTCACAAAACAAAAAAAACCCCAAATAATCGATCATGACAACAACACCTAAAAGATGCGAATTGAAATTGAAACGAGTCAAAACATATAAGAAATTCAGTTCTAAAATCTATAGATTACAACGACACGATTCCATCAAATTGAACGAGGTCGAGACGAAGGGCTTAGAGCATAAATACTACAAATATAGCATGCCTTTGAAATTGGACGAAGCCACGCTCGATTTGTTTTACGAGTACGAAAGCGATCTGCAGAATATCATCATCGCCAAAGACAGAGAATTTGACAAGAGCAATTTGTCGTTGCCCTATGGAAGTTACATATATCCAAAAATCTCTCTTGAACTCGTGAACAAATTGGGTGGTGAGAGCGCGTTGACCGAAGTAAAAAAACTTAAAAAAGTAAAGGTAAACATTCAACACATCTGCGAAAAAGGAGAAAAGACGAGTGTCAACATGCTAATAATGGACTTGGAAATATAAAGAATAGAGAGATTGATTTTTAGCGAAGAAGAAGGAAAAAAAAATAAAAATAATGAGATCATCTTTAGATCTCATTACTTTTTTTTTGTTTTTTTTTTTGTTTTCCTTCTTCACTATTGCCCATATATTATAATAACGTTTCCTTTTTTCTCAAAATTCAGCGTGGATTCTTCTTTTCTTTTTTATTTGTGATATGCTACATTTTTATAAGAACACATTTGTTTATCCGAATCATAATTATGAATGAATGTTGTGCATCTCTCAGTAACACTCGCATCATTACCATTCTCTTCAGAAGATAGTGCTAATGGTGGAAAACGTCTCATTCTTTTAAATTTCAACCGCATATCCCAATCTTTATTTAACTCTTTTTTCAGTTCTTTCCTAAGATATCCATCATTAGCATCTAATTGTTTTTCCACATCTTTTTCGCACTCTATCTCGCGATATTCATCATTATAGTCTAATTGTTTTTTCCACCTTTTTATCCGTTTTTATTATTTTAGACTTTCAATGATTTATATTTTATATTTATATAATTTTTTTTACATTATAATAACATATTCAAAATCGGTATATTCTTAAATGGCGAATTCTCACCAAACAACAAACCCTTGCCGAGTCGATCAACATTCTGTCCACTCTTCAGATAGAGACCATTTCCACTCAAAGAGTTGTCACCTCTAACGGGTTCTAGATACAATCCTTTACCGCTGTCGTCTACGTGGACATGACACACAGCTCCTCCCTTCTTCAAAAACAGTCCGCTGCCACCCATTAATTTCTCAACTGCCAAACTTGCGAGTCCTCTGAGAGCTCCCACGCCGAGAGTCTTTCCGAGAAAGGGTAATGCCTTTGCAGCAAAGGGTAATGCTTTTGTGGCGATTCCTCCCAATAGCGGTAGGAAACCGCCTTTTGTTCTCAAATTGTATCTCAATTGAGCAGGACTCAATCTCACCGCCAACCCTCTTCCATCACAAATCGCTTTCTCCATCCTTTTGATTTGACTTATGGTCCAGGCGATCAAATCCTGACTGCCACTCGTCAGATCTTCATTAGTGAATTTGAATCTCACCGCCTCGCCTCGAGTTGTTAACGCTCTCTTAAGTTTCTTCCTCTGTCCTGCGGATATGTTCACGTTTTTAACCATGTATTGTGTCATAATTCTTTTTTTTTTAAATATATTTTCTTCAATTGTTTTTTTTTTGTTTTAATGATAATTATATATATTAAATACTTTTTGTAAAATTAATATTGCATTTATTTTATTTTTGTTATTTATATATATACACAATATTTTTTTTTTTTTTGCTTTTATATTTCTCTTATGTGAAATCATATCGTCACCCTCTCTCTGCGAAGATCTAACAGTTCACCATTTTGAAAATATCCGTCAACATGGTTTTGAGACTATACAACGTGTCTAAAATCACTGGTAGATAAACTAAATTTCGAGGTCGGTCCATGATCTTATAACCCGACGACACGTTTGGAAAGAAGGAATAGATCGTCGGTTGAGCGCTACCATTCACGTAGCTTCCTGCAATTACATCCACGTTCACCAGAATGCTATTGACTGCGAGAATGTCAACTGTATTTTCAGATGCCGCGTGGTCTCGATACATCTTTCGATCGAATCCCAACATCTTGCCTATAGAATCATCCGTATTAAAATCCACTCGAAAATTATCTTCCAAATCCAACATCGTCTGTAAGGTATTAGGATTGGGAGCGAGTCTGATCTTGTTGCTTCCCTTTCCATCCATCTTCATTTGCATCTGAATGTAATTGTTCAAATCGTCTATGTCGTAACTTCCTTTGGAAATTTGAATCTCCAACCAATCCACTCCGTCGGAATACTTGAACGAGTTATTCTTTTCGGTGACGTTGGGAAAGGAATAATAAGTCTCCAGATTCACCAACGCCATCTTGTATCTTTTCTCTCTATTCAATTCGATGGAAGGTTCGAATTTCGTCGCGATTCGAGTTGAATCGCCACTCACCACGATTTGAATGGACTGTTTTGCAGCTGTATTCTCAGCTATCCATTCTAACAATTCTCCTTATTCGAACATTATATTTAATTTTATTTTTATTTTTTCAAAACTAATTATTTGAAGATTTATTATTTTCTAATTTTTTTTATATTCACGCTCTATCTTATTATCATCAGAAACATAAAACTTGTCAAATCCGCACCGATATTTTCCACGATTAAATTCGCTAATTGTAAAGTCCTCCATCCCAAACGCCCTCTTGCAGAATCTCCTGAATTCCGCCACGCTCATGTCGTTTGCGATGTGATCGCCGTAGATGTGATTGAGATTCTTGAGATCTTGGCGAAAGAGACATAGAAAATTAGCGTTCTCCCTTATCGTCTGTCTGGGCAATCAAAAATAATTCTGCGACAAGTAGAAACAGTCTACATTGCTGTGTCGACCCCTAACATAATACAATTCGTATCAGTTCTGTCTCTCCAAAAGCAGCTCATCGAAAATCATGAGATTCTTCTCTTCCGATTCCAATTATCTAGGATTCGGAACGTTGCTAGCATTCTCATAAAATCGACACTCGACGTTCGAAGATGCATTTCTCTTCATCAATTCTATCGCAGCACAGACCAAAATGGTTGAAAGAGGAGCTTCACTTTTGTCAAATTCCTCCCTACTGTCAAAGATTCTGGCTATGACGTCCTTGGGCAATCTACGATCCATGCACTCTCGAAGCAATCTGTATTCAGGTTGAAACAAGCTCTTGCCAAACACAAACAATCTGTCGTAATCCAACCAGTCTGGTCGGGACAACAGATTCATCAACAGATTGGTCTTTCCACAATTCGATTTTCCCACTATCAAGCCTCTTATGCTTTTGGGAAAGAACGCGTTATTCAACCTCTTGGTCGCGGCATCGTTCCAAGACATATTTTTAATGTTCATCTTTGTTTTATTTTTTTTTTTGTTGTTATTTTAGATTTTTTCAAACACAATTTTTTAGGTTTTTTAAACTCAGTTTTTAATATTATTATTTATTTATATTACACCGTTGCGAGTTCTCTTTAATCCGGATCCACTCGTCATTTTGGCTAAATCTTGTATGGGTACCACAGCATCCTCAAAATCTTTCCAACTTTTCGGCGTTCGCTCTAACGCAGCTCGCTTCGCCGGTGGACTGATCAACTTGTCGATCAACGCATCAGCTGCCCTCTTGCCAGCCACAGAAGCTATCCTACCACTGGCTTCGGAAGCGGCTTTCTTAGCAGCATCCAAAGCCATCTTCTTACCAACCTCAAACGCGGTCGATGTGAGTTTTCTACCCGCATCACTCGTGAATGCTCGCATTATAGAATCGACGATGCCAGAACCGCCTTGAACGTAAGTTCTGACGTATCCCCTGTTCTTTATCACCAACATATTTTTTTTATTTCATAATATATAATTTGTTTTTCACTGGTAAATCGTTTGTTGTTTAAATACTTTTATTATTCTAGTGTAAAATTTACGGTTTTTTATTTTATATATTTTTGTTTCTTTGTTTGTTTCTCTCTACTTATTATATACATCAATCCTTCAATTCATTCATCAACCTTTTATAATGGATTTTATTCAAAACCTTCTGTCTTAACAATTCATCGCATATGCTATCTGATTATCTAATCCTGTGTTACCAGCACGTCTGCTTTCCATCAACAAACTCAATCTCTGAGACAGAGCGTCAGAATCGCTCGGAAGAAAAGTGGTTTCCACCCCTTTGCCAGTCACCGATTCGACGAAATTCTTATGCGAATTCCATATATGTTTCACCACTTTCGTCCACTTGTAACCTCTGTCGGCTTTAGGTCTCGTCTCTCTGTCATCGTTATTTCTCTTCATGGCGTTGATCTGAACCAGAATGCCGCCGTAATTGTTGTAATCCTGTTCCGTGTAATCACTAGGCTTGTCGTAAAGGAGCAATTTGTGCAGTCCGGAAGTTAATTCGTACCTATTCGGGCCGACGGTTAATTCATCATCATCTATTTCCACTTCTGTGGTGCCCACAAAAGTTCTACCGTCCGAATCCTTATAAAATCCATACAACAAATCTCTCTTACCACCATCCTCGGACGACGCGACGCTATCAGTGGTGATAGTCGAAGCTGTATCGTCGCTCTCGCTCACGTCGGTTTAAATCCCTCTGGGAACGTAATCTGGTGTAGATTGAAAGGAATACTGATTTGCAAAACTACTGGGCAACGAACCCATTCTCAAAGAACTCTCTTTTATGGGTCTCAATTCTTCAACTATCTCCTTCTTGCTTCGCTCTTGAACCTCCATCATGGGTTTAAATATCTTTGTGGTTTCGCGTCTCAATTCCATCTCTCCAAGATGTCTGCTTCTGTCAGCCGATTGAATGCTCTTCTTCATATTCATTTAAAATATGATCTCGACGTTTAGCATCCATCTGTAAAAACATTTTTCGTTTTTAAATTATTAATATTCCTTTGAGTATGCTAATGTGAGTTATTTATTATTTTCAAAATTAAATGTATAATTATTTTTATGTTTCAAGTAAATAAAAATCTTCTGTCTTTAATATAATAACTAAAAACACAGTTGAGAAAAAACATTTTACACGATAAAACCTATATAAATGCGTTTTGCCTCCGAATGCATTAAAAATCGCATCACTGATTATTCACTCAGTGTCGAACTGGGAGAACTTGAAAAGTTTGAAAGTTTTAGCACATAAGAAACTGGTTTCTGATTTAACGCGTTTGAGAATAATTACATCTGTTAAAAGGATTTCATTCATATCTCAAATCATTCACTCAGTGTCGAACTGAGAGAATTTTGAAAAAGTTTGAAAGTTTTAGTAAATAAGAAACTGGTTTCTGATTTAATGCGTTTAAGAATAATTACGTCTGTTAAAAGGGTTAATTCACATCTCCGAACATTATCACGAATATATTAAAAATTTACCACTCAAACCTAACTGAGTGGAAAAATGCGTTTTATTATCTATTATTAAGACGAACCATTAAACGAAAACCTTCATTCACACCACAACAAAAACATGAGTGTCAATTCTATGAACTATTTTTATTTGAATGAAACATTCTATAAAGTGTTTTATTAAAATTTATTCTACAAAATTTGCAGTGACAAAACGTAAACAAACGATTTTTACCTCTAATTTTTTCTAATTTTTCTAAACTCAATTTTTTTTCGTTTACATTGAAACAAAACATGAATGTCTATTTTTTTTTTACAGATTCAATTTTATAGTCGACTCTTTTGAATGAAAACCTTCATTCACACCAGAACAAAAACTAACACTCATGTTTATAGTCGACTCTTTTGAGGGAAAACCTTCATTCACACCAGAACAAAAACTGACACTCATGTTTTATAGTCGACTCTTTTGAACGAAAACCTTCATTCACACCAGAACAAAAACATGAGTGTCAGTTTTTACCTCTCATTTTTTTCTAATTTTCTAAACTCAATTTTTTTTTTTCTAATTTTCTAAACTCAATTTTTTTTTTCAATGTAAACGAAAAACCTTCATTCACACCAAAACAAAACATGAATGTCTATTTTTACAGATTCAATTTTATAGTCGACTCTTTTGAACGAAAACCTTCATTCACACCAGAACAAAAACTAACACTCATGTTTATAGTCGACTCTTTTGAACGAAAACCTTCATTCACACCAGAACAAAAACACGAGTGTCAGTTTTTACTCTCATTTTTTTCTAATTTTCTAAACTCAATTTTTTTTCTAATTTTCTAAACTCATTTTTTTTTTCACTGTAAACGAAAAACCTTCATTCACACCAAAACAAAACATGAATGTCTATTTTTACAGATTCAATTTTATAGTCGACTTTTTTGAATGAAAACCGGATTTTCAAAAAACTTAGTTTTCTTTCTGTTGAGTTTTAGAAAATCCCACTATGGGTATTCCCCCCACTTACGTCGGAAATGGGAGTGCCCAATAGTAGTCTGTAAAGTTTGGAAAAATCCACTATGGGTATTCCCCCCCCCCCCCTAACATCAGAAATGGGAGCGTGGTTTTGCGGGTTCAGTATCACCTCTTTTCCATGTGCTGTACATAAGTCGATTTCTGATGTAGAATCTGCAAATGGGTTTCCGTGTACGCCTCCATAGGGATTCAGTGTTAAAATCGTGTACAGACACAGATGATACAGAATCCGCAAACCACCTTTTTGATGCTGATATAGAATCCGCAACACATTTTTTGCTCGCAATTTTAACACTGAATCCTATGGGGGGAAACCCATTTGCGGATTCTGTATCAGACAATACACCTTTTTTTCTTTAAAATTTCATACATTTTTTTCACTCTTGAGCGACGTGTATATAGAATCCAGTGTTATAGAATCCGCACGCAGATTCTGTATCACCATAAAAAACGACAAATCGTGTACCTGTACACGATTTTAACACTATACGTGTACATGTACGAAATCGTGTACAAGTGATACTGAATCCGCATTTATTACCTACTATCATGTGACTCTGGATCAAAGAGTAATATAATATTTTTAGGCACTTTTTCGGTAGAATCCGCTTAACTTTGTTCATGGCATAAATTGCTCTGGAAATTTTAGAACAGACTTCTGAAATTTGCTTTTTGAAATTCAAATTTTCATCTACGTGGATTCCTAAGAATTTTACAGATTTTCCCTCTTGATTATTTGCAACGAGTGAGATCGTTGAGTTATTAAGCACAATTCTGCCGCTTTCAATGGAGTACATGTCACTCTGAGGGTGAAAAATAATAAATTTTGTTTTACTCTCATTTAGGGCAAGTTTAGTAGCCGTACACCAATAGTATATGTTCTTGAGTTTGTTGTTAACTAATTCTATAATAGTATCTATATTATTACCAGATGTATAGGCAGTAGTATCGTCTGCATATGATAGAATTTTCAGAAGTGTCGAATTTATAATATCGTTTATGTAAATTATAAAAAAGAAGATGACCAAGAATAGATCCCAGAGGGACACCAGTTGGTATGACCTGGAAGTCGGAACTGACCTTTGGGAGGGACACCAATTGGGATCTATGTGTCAAATAATCCTCGAACCAGGAGTTTGCATGGCCCTGTATCCCATAGAGTTATAGCTTTTTTAGTAAGATCGAGTGATTTATAGTATCAAATGCTTTGAAGAAATCGAGAAATAGAGGTAAAGTACAATCCTGTGTTGACTTATCGTTCATTTCAGCAACATTGTTTATGAGATGCAATACCGGATGTATTGTTGAGTGTGACTTTCTAAAGCCAAATTGATTATTGATGAATTGTCTTATTATCTTCTAAGAAAGATATTAACCTAGAGTACATTAATTTTTCTAATACTTTAGAAACGGTCGGTAGGATGCTAATGGGCCAATAATTGTTAAATAGTCGTTGATCGCCAGATTTAAAGACGGGAATTACTTTTGCAATTTTCATTTTGCTTGGGACAATACCGGTTGAGAAGATAAATTAATTACGTGATTTAAAAGGTCAGCTATCTCATATATTATCTCCTTTACCATTTTTGAGGACATATTGTCAAGGTTTTGGATTTCAGGTTTTTTGTACATTGTATTACTTCTTGCGGAGTAGTTGGCAAAATAAAAAAATGACTCAAGGTTATTTCCCTGAGCGTAATCAGAGAAACGACGAGAGGAGGTAGATACTGACTCGCTTAATTTTGAACCAATGTTAACGAAGTAGGAGTTAAATTTGTCAGCTATCTCTTTAGGGTGTGATATTTCCACATTGCCAGCGACAAATGTGGATGGTTACGTAAATGTCGAATTACATTTGTTATTTGCTTTCTTCAAGATTTCCCAAGTTTTTTTCATATTGTATTTATTTTCGTAAAGGATAGTCTTGTAATAATCAGATTTACGAGCCCTTTTCAATCTGCTAAAAATGGTGCAATACTAATACGTTTTGTATCTCATTTTATTTTGTGTGGTTGGGTATTTTAATTTTTTGACGTATAGTTTTGTTTTTTTCAATGGCGACTGCAAAAAGGCCTGAAGTCATCCATGGTTCCCGTTTCACAAACTTATGTGGAACGCGTACGAGTTGTCCTGGAAAATCTTTGTCAAAGGCTACATGAATTGTCTCGACAAGAATATTGTAGGCTTCGTTGGGACAGAGTGCATTCATTACATTTGTGAAGTCACTGTTAGATAAAAGAGACTTAACCCTTTTCATACTTTTGTACGCCTAATCACGTACAAAACCAAACAGCGTGTTGATACTTCTGTACGTCTAATCGCGTATGAAATCAAACAGCGCATTGATACTTGTGTACATCTAATCAGGTACGAAATCAAACAGTGCGATGATACTTTGTGTTCATTTGTTTTGTTATTATTTTTCGATTTTTCAAAAGTTTTAACCTCAATTCCTATTTTCTCCAGAATAGTGCTCAGTGACACCCGTTGAGCCAAATGTTATCGCAGCTTAAAATACTAAAATAATCACGCTGTTACGACTTCTTAACTGGTTGAGTGATAGAAGCCACTGCTTTAAAAAATGTAGATACCAGAGAAAAAGTCAACACTTTTCTTGCTTATATTTCAAATTCAGTCAAATACAAATAATATTTTGTTTATATAAATTTGTTTTATTACAAATTATTAGAAAGTGCCTGTGGGCACTCTACAATAATTTGTAATAAAACAAGTTTTGAATAACAAATTCAGACCACCAAAAATGATCTGACCCATCAACCATTTAATCACTAATGTGAAAAATATCTTGTTATTTATTCTTTCCGACGTTTGATGTCGCATTTTGAAAAACGTTGAAGGAACTGAATTCTCAGTGGCGTTTGAAAGTTTGGTTAATTAAAGTTTCAAAGTGTTAAACTGGTTTACATTCTCCTGTTTAAAAGATCTTTTAGAAGTTTTTTTTATGGGATGGGTATGCCTTTTCCATGATTCATCAACATGAAATGTTGCAAAATGGTCACTTACATCTGTAATAATTATTCCGGATGTACAGGGATTAACTTTGTTACTGAAAATGTTATCAATTATGGTGGCTGAATGGTCTGTAATTCTAGTTGGTCTTGTAATAAATGGCATAAAACCTGCACTAAACATAGTATCGATAAATAAATTGGTTTTGTTATGTCTACAAAAGCCAAGTAGATCAATATTAAAATCACCCATAAGATAAACATTTTTTTAGAGTCATCTAAGATGTTTACTAAATTCGTCAATTTTTCCAGGAATAAATCAAGGTCCGCTATACGGGCTGTATTTGGTCTATAAATAATTCCAACAATATTTTTGTCTTTCGTCGAGATTTCCACAAAAAGGGATTCAAATACATGTGGGGTAAACAAAGAAAGGTCTTCGCGGATTTTAAAAGGGATGGTATCTTTTATATAAAGTCCTACACCTCCCCTACCATCGACGTTAATAGGTCTTTGTCGAGTAATCAAGGGATGGTAGCCTTCTAGTGAGAAGGTAATGTTTTCTTTCACGTTGAATATTTCTGTTAAACCTATAATGTCTAAAACATTCGATTCATGTTGGAAGCTGCATATCAGGTTCTTAAGGGGCTCCCAGTTGGCATTAAGGCTTCGACAGTTGAGGTTGAAGAGCGTGAGTGAGTTGGACTTTTTTGATATCTCATTACTGAAACGCTCTGGTGTGTAGTATTCACAACTACTCTCTTCCATAGTGAAGGGAGAGTTCAATTCAGTAGCGTCATTATCGGTAATTACATCGTTAAATTGAGAAATAAAGTCAAATGAGCTGCTGCTCTGTATCTCATAAAATGTAAGTGTATTAGCCATTATCAAATGTCGGAATGAGGGCCACTCTACCAAGGAATAAACCAAAAGACTTTGCCAATGTAACTGAGCAAGTATTTTGCAAGAGGAATTGTGTGCTGTTGTCAGAATTGTGTGAGTCGACGAGCAATGTCGAAGGAAGAAAATTTGGACAGTTTATGACAAACATTTCTTCCTGTGTTCAGCCAGCAGAGTTACTTTAGTTAGGCCTTAAAAGGGTGTTTTTATGTGGGCAGCGTCAAATCAAAGATGTGAATTGTAATGTAAATATAATCATAATGTGTGCAGTGCAGTGCAACTACACACCCACACATACAAACAGACACAAAATCACACACGCATAATTTTGAGTCATCATATCCATGAAAAACAAAACAGAACAAATGCAATATGTCAACAAGTGTGTGGTTAATAATAGCACAAAAATGAAACTGCTGATGTTGGCGATAATCCTTGAAAACATGATAATCTTAGCAAGAGTCATGGCTGAATATGGCAAAAACGTATTACCCTCCCCCCCCCCCCCCCAATCCCACTCGGAACTTCATATGCCTCAACATCATCACAAAAACGCGAGCAGAGGATTTGAGAACGAATCCCACACGATCTACACATTTCAAATACGGCACAGATAGCAACACCCCGCCCGGAACTCCAAACCCGATTCCGAGCTTAAACCCCAAAATTCAAAAATAAGAAATGTTGTGTGCTGAATGGTAATCTAAAAGCAAGACCTGTCACCCGGAAGGCTTTTGGAATGATGTCCAGGACACAATTCTCTCTCCTCCCCCCCCCCTCCCCCCTGCTCCGCGTGCAGATTTCTGAATCTGCAGAACCCCTGAAAAGCGGGGTCACCAAAGACTCCTGAAACCATATTATCACCATAACCAGCAGTTTCAGTGTCAGCACCACTATCAATAGCGCAGAGTTTATTGGTTATGATGCGTTTCACTATTTACATGGCAATTGCCGGTTCATGCAATAACAGATTTATTTACTAACTCAGTTCGAAACCGATATGGAAACTGATATGGTCTTAAAAAGGAGTTGTGTTACTCAGTTGGCCTGTTTCACGGACTAGAAGGTCGACACAGAAAAACTGATACGAAGATCGTCATTGCACGGGCCTAGTGTCACGACGTGTGAGATCCTAAACATAGTGATAGTGTATGTGGAGTGATGTTTAATCCTCATTGATACAACTGGGATTTAAGGTGTCATGCAGGTGATGGGAATCTAGCCCGAGGACAAGCCACAGGTTAACTCCGATCTCATTAAAAATCTAAGCAAAATAATAATTTGTGACTTTAAGTTGCCATCCCGTATTTATGTATAATTCTGTGCAAGTTTGAACACCAAAATCGTAGGAAAATTTTTGTTTGTCATTTTCCAGATTCTTCAGATTCCTGGTGGCTATCAAAACAAGATGCCGCCACCCATCGGGCCAAACTTCCCATCCTCCGCATGGCACCTTAAGTTAGTAAGTTCATTCTTACAATATATTAGAGCACCCTATGTTTAATGAACAAGCGACTGAAGATTTTCCAGGGATTGTGTATACTCTGTGACTACAGGTATCGCAGAACTAAGTATTTTCCCATAGGCGACCATTATAACAATTATGATCGCATCACTTAAAATTAAATATTTAAAAACCTACATCAAATACAGACCTTAACATTTCAAGGCAGATCACTTTAAACCAAATACTTAGTTCCGCGATACCTGTAACGTTTCTACTTATGATGGAATGCGAACAAAAAAAAAAAAATAAAAACTCAGGTGTGTATCATTTATCAACTACTAATAATGCCGTGTCGTGTGCGGTACCTCATGTCTTTGGATTATCACTATGAATAATTTTAACGATGAAGTTAATGTTGTTTGGGAGGAAGTTAATGTTAAAAAACACACAAGTAAAATACGAAAAGATAAAATAAAAAATAAAAACGATTGATTGTCAAACAGAGGGTGGTGATGTATCAGACTTGTCATATCACATAACTCTCAGTGTGAGACCTTATGGTGTGTGTGGGGGAGTTATGCTCATAGATGGTTGATAATGGCTGGATCTACCAATAATATAATTCATCTGTCGCCAATGCTTAGGCATTATTCTATCATATTAGGCAGAGACTTCATCTCACTAAATGACTTGTGGAGGCCCATAACACTAAATATTCTCAGTTCTCACCACTCGACGTTGTCGTGAGCAATTAAACGAAAGGTACACATTTTACCGATATATATATTGTCAACACACTCCAGAAGACAAGCACCCACCCCCCCCCCCCCCCCCCCACACACACACCGCCACGAGCCGCCGACCCAGCGCGACAGACAATGTTTTTTATTGTCTGTCACACTGACAAATAGGACAGACGGAATGGACAATTTCGGCTATGCATTGGATCATGCAGGACATTTCGGCTATGCATTGGATTGAAGAAACCCCCCCCCCCCCCTCTCTCTCTCTCTCTCTCTCTCTCTCTTTGTCTGTCTTCGTCTTGACTGTGGATTGTTTTCTGGAGGGAGGAGATAGATATAATGGGTGAGAACAACATCTCGTTTCTTTTCTTATGCTTTTTTACAAAACACAAAGAAATTATTTTTTGTTTGCCTATTCTTTCGCAAAGGGACAGCTGATTTCGTCTGCACGCAAAACATTTCTTCAGTGATTAATATGACAGAAAACAGATGGAATAGATAACACATGACTGGAATCAAGGCCCCGAGGTGGAGTTTTTCTGAAGGTGCGCGTTAAATACACAAAAAAATCAAACAAGTATCATTAATTCCTGTCCACCGTACTCTATCTGAATTATATTCTGCATTTCTGCAACAATGAAATTCGAATTATGTGAATGAAGCTGATATTTGTGAAGAAAACCATCATCTTCAGCAGTCTTTCGTCTTTCCTCCTTGACGCTGTTTACATCGAAGCATTTCATTCGCTTAAGAGCGTCAAGCAGATGCGTGATGACAAATTACACGCCTTCTTTCAAGACCTTTCCTACACGTAGGCTAGATTACAAGCGTGTTGTGTCTATCACATTTCTCAATGTCTGTATGCTAAAGAGTAACATTAAATACACACAACAATCGTGGTAAACAATCAAGTTGTGCATTCCGAAAAGCACAAGTGTTCACAATATAAAATTCCATACCATTGGTATTCATTCAAGATTAACCTAACGCAGAGAAGTGAAAAATAACTGCTGTGACATTGGGACACAATGATAAATAGGCATACATTAAAAGGAAACAATTTATACAAGAGAATGGACTTGGCTCACTATTTTAGTTACACAATATCATAATAGATCTATAGAATATACCCATAGTAGCTTGGTGTACCAAATGTTCACCACGAGTGGTGAACATTTGGTACATCAAACTACTTTGGGTATATTTTATTTATACCATATTCGTCAAATTATTAGGAGCTGCTATTAGTTTTTTCTCGATTTTACTGAGCAGCAGCCGTACATGCCTGCGAATTTGTTTTTGTTTACACGAGCATCGGTGGTCGGTACTTCCGCTGTCCATTTTATCACCGAAACGAAATAAAAAAAGAAACAGGGTCTTTTTCATTTTAATAACATAATAACATCCTATTTCGAGTTATGGATGCTTTATTAACATGAGACAAAGCAAGTTTGTTAATTTTTGGTGTTTTAGGGTAAACGCATTTAAAAACGTAATAAAGAATTGCCACTTTCATTTCACTCTTCCTGAGGCGACGTGCGATAAATTTAGACAAGTTCGCATTCAGGTCGATGTCTCCAAAAGTCAGCTTGAATGTAATTTCACTGTAGGAGTAAATTTTAACTATTGAAATCCCATCGCTGGCGTGTTCACCACGGTTGGTGTGTAAAGCTAAAATCTATGTCATAGGCTTTGCATATATAGTAGAAAAGGTTATCATGGTATAAAAAGAGATGTATTGACAGTATGGTGTTTTCATTTCGGACACTTGCCATCTAAAAATATAAACACTATGATAATGGGACGAAATAACCTTAGCGGTTTTGTGTTTGATTGGACCCCTGATATTTTTCTGTTCACATATATTCACAATCATGCCCAGATGTTTGTTCAAATCTCCATAGTACATCTCCTTTAATCTTTTGGACATTTCAGAGGTGGAATAATTTGATTTGATAATAAGAACTGTCTCTAAATCATATACTTTTGCAATATGATCAAATACTAATATACAGTACATCCCATACATTGCACTTAGAGCACCTCGTGGTATCAAAACATTTTCGTTCGATGATTCTGTGTATTCCACAATCATGTTGTAAATATGTTTATCCATCAGTGGTACACTATATGAACCAAAGCAGATGGCAGAATGATTTTCTTGGAAATATCTTTCCACCCAATTATCTCCTTGTTCTCTTGATGAATCAGATGTTCAGAATAAATTCTTCCCTATGCTTTTCTATGTTTGTGTTCTTGTTTCGGTGAAAAAGTCTCTGGGAAACACTTTTCCATTTGATGATTGAAAACTGTGAATAATATATTTGATTGTTTAGTTCCATGCTCTCGGGCTTGTATGAGGTCGTTATTTAATACGTGTTTTCTCTTCGTGGTTTCACAAGGCCACTCTCATTTTACTAAAGACGCCAACATTGAATGTCTTTATGTTGGTCTTTTTCAAAGTTTCTAGAAACACAGTATTCTGTAAGATTCACTGTTCTTGCTTCCGTGTGTAGTTTAGATAGTATAAACACTTATTATTTATTTATTTATTGAGTTTTAATGTCAATTTCGACAGCCAAAGCCACTTCGTGTCGGACAGCGTTAAGGGTGGAGGAAACGGGAGTACCAGGAGAGAACCACCGAGCAACTGCAATTAACTGTAATGCTCCCCAATATACTAACTCCGCCCATGCAGGGTTCCCTTTGATCGAAGACAAGTGCATAATCGACATGCTGTACGCCTTATTACACAGTGCCACCGTGTCCCGTTTAAGCAATCGGGAAGAAGTAGCATAGTCGCTGGACACAGTTTTCCAAATAAGTCTTCATATTCATACAGTACGTGGCGAGTGGATTGTAACTAAATCACCCGCGGAGTGGAGTTATCACCCAAGCTATAACTTTCAAATTTTGTATATATGGACAAAAAACATAAGCAATGTTTCAGCCAATGGACCTCCGGGTTTAACCCGGAGGACCATTGGCTGAAACTTTGCTGTACTGGTAATGCTTTGCAACAAATTTGCAATTATTGCTTGGGTGGAATTTCCACTCTGCGGGTGATTGAGTGATAATACACTCTCCACGTACTGTATCTATATATAGACTTGGCTGTTTGAACATACAAAGTTCAGGATGTTCACAACATTCTTCATCCATGTAACATTCCTGATGGATTTCTTTGAATTTCCCTCTGATATGTTTTTCACCTCCATTGCGACACATTCTTAAATTATTAATGGTAACTAATGTATCTTTAGTTTGCATTTGTTTTGGGGTTTTCGGTGGTTTTGTGTGTACTGTTTCATTCACTGTTTGTACATCTTGCAGCGAGTCCATTGGCACATCCATCAATTAATAGTCGGATATTACCTTTCGGAATTTATTGCTGTCTATTTAACTGTCAAATTTGACATAGACAATAACGCTGGCCGCCACTGGGTGCGCTTGAACAAACTGAAGTATGATTTGAAAATTATCAGATTTTATAGGATAAGCTTATGGTTCATTGCTTGTCTGATCAGATGTCACGTCATTCCCCCATTGCATGATGGTTTGCAGTATTTTGTATAATGTGCAAAAATAAACCCACTGTTTGATTTTGCATAGTAAATCCCATATAAAGAATAACATGAATTTAGAAGATTTATTTTCCTTCTCAATTCTGTTCAAAGGGATATGAATGTACATGTACTGTGATTTCCAACTTTTTTCAAATAGAAATGTTGAAAATTGAAAGTAGTAGTTCCGATATCTCTTTTTATCATATGACTCGTCCGTTTTGTTCACTTTAAAATATTTGATATTTTGTTTTCATATTAATCACTGATAAATAAAGCCTTCCGTCAATTGCATTGGTCAATTTCAAAACTAGACAATTTGATTGGCTGAACAAAATACAACTGGGCCACATTTTCATAATTTGTATAATTAGAGTTGGGAGCTTTCATTGGTCAATTTCAAAACTGGACAATTTGATTGGCTAAACAAAATACAAATGGGTCACATTTGCATAATTTCAGTAGGGAGAATTTACGTTATCTGTCCTATTTAGGGTGGGTTATATTGTATTAATCTTTTACCTACAAGAAAAACGCCATTCATTTTTTTTATATTTTCACTTTTTGCTTCCAAAACATAGGTTATGACCCCTCATTGGAACGAGCTCGTTCCAATGAGGGGTCATAACCTATGTTTTGGAAGCAAAAAATGAAAATTTTTAGTTATACGAGGATGTTTTTTTCCAAGTGCCGTCTGCAACTCAAGTTAGGTGAAGGGTTAAAAAGTCATACTAAGTGGCTAATTTATGCGTGTGTGTGTCATATGATAAATAGAATATGAAGTTAGTGTTTTTCTCATATAATATTTATGAAACTCGTCTGAATTGTCAGTTTGGGCTCGCCAGATGCTCGCCAAAACGGAAAATTATTAGACTCGTTTCATAAATATTATATGAGAAAAACTCTCATTTCATATCTTCTATATTTTATTATGAATTAAATATTGATGCAGCTATTTGGGCTAATATTTTGTTCTATACCACACAAACACATACACAAACACATACTAGAACCATCCGAGTTTCCGCATCTTTTCCAAACGTCTATTTAACCGAATGTTGTTAATAATAACAATAATAATAATAAAAATAATAATAATAATAATAATAATAATAATAATAATAATAATAATAATAATAATAAATAATAAATAATAATAAATAATTAATAATTATAATAGCTTTAAATGAATACGTGGTCCACCATGGCTGCATAAAATTGCAAAATGTGGAAAAGATACGTTTTAATGATCGATTTGAATGACTCTGGGAGAATCCATCTGGTGAGAATACATTTATATTCCAGCATGCAGATGGATCAGTTGTAGATTTAAGTTTGCTGCTGTGATTATAAATCTCTTGTTCTGACACACGAATCTAGTAATTTCAGAACAAAACGTTAATTTTGATGTGTATTTTTTTATATTTTCTGATTATTTATTTATTTATTGGTGTTTAAGGTCACATATTTCTGCACAATGGCTAACCAAGACCGTGACAGTTTTATGGGTGGAGGAAGCCGGAGTACCCGAAGAGAACCACCGAGCAACGGCGAGCAACTGCCAGCTCCCCAGCATAGTAACTCCACACAAGCAGGGCTAGCATTGGTTAAAAACAGGTGCACCATCGACGTGCAGTATGCCTTAGTACCCAACGTCACCGTGCCCCCACGTGGGCAATGGGGGTGAAGTGTCTTGGCCAAGGACACAACGCGGTTGCCGCAGGTGGGATTCGAACCGAGGACCTCTCGGCTTGCAGCCTGCACATCTACCAACTGAGCCACCGCGCCCCTATATTTTCTGATAATGCGTCTTTTATACGCCTTAACTCATAACCCGATGGGTATCTTTAATACAGTTTTCATCAAATCTAGTCATGGCTGCTACAAAGCAGCCATGACTAGATTTGATGAAAGTGCATTTACATTTTCCATAAGAAATCATTAGTGATAAAATCAATTTAATTTGCGGGAGGAAAATTTGTTGAATGTGCCCGAACTATACATACTTCAGTCGCAAGAGAAACCTTGTCCTGGACAGGACTACCTGCCTGCAGCATGCAAGGAGTTAACGCGACTGTACAATGTCCCGCGGTAGAATATTGATAATTGTTTTTATATAGTGGTTCTATTAAAGATAAATATCAGATTTCGCTACTACTAAAATTGATGAGTAAAAGGCAAAAATAAATTCAAACTGGAAGAAAATAGTTACATATTACTTAGTGAATAGTTCATGCTGATCTAAAGGAAATTCCGAACATTCACCCACCCCATCATACGTTCGAGGAAAAATTATATTATGCACCACCCCACCCCTGTTCCTGTGGTGTATTACTCTTGTTATTATTTCATTTTTTTTGTCATTTAAACTAAAATGTTTGTGGTGGTACAAATCTTTTCTTGTGTTGTTAAAGAATTGAGCCGAAACGTCATTATACAAACAAAAGTATATTGTTCCATTTGTATGTATGGAAAGGGGAATTCAAAACAGTCAACCCACATAGTAAAGTTAGAGAAGAACGTATCATGTTATGATTTAGTTTCATCCTACTGAGCGGGGTCGAGATGGTCTCCACTTGCATTTTTTCTTGTTAACGGCGTCAAACGTAGAAACATACCGCGGTTTGGCTTTTTGGACATTGCTTATGAACCTTTACATAATGTATTGTAGTTGGTTTCTCACATATCCAGCCAGTGACACATAATCAATTGGCACAACACTCGATACCCAACCTGATGGAAACAAGCTCTCCCCATCAACCCTCAACACAAACATTTTAAATCCGGAGGGGATGTAGCCGTGAACGGGGCACTACCCATTTGCAAAAGCAACAACATAATGAACAGGTCGTTCGAAATTCCTTTGCAGGGACAAATAGAATAATGTCTGGTGGAAACCCACTGAATGTTGGAAGATGACATCATTAGGACATCATAACATCCAGGTATAACTAATGATGTAGGCCGTAGAACACTTGCTGACGCTTCCAGTCTGTCCGTCAACATGTCACGATGAATCTTATAGTTGAGGGTTAATCAGTAAGAATTACAATAACGTGTTCAAATAATGTCCAGTGGAGATCATAAACTACAAATTTGAAAGTTTTGACACCAGTTGTGCTTATATTTTATTACGTGTTTATTGGGGGACCCAGTTTTGTCCCCAATAAACACGTAATAAAAAATAAGCACAAATGGTGACAAAACTCAGTAGGATTTGTAGGTAGGATGAAGGTTAAACAATATTTAGTTCCAAAATCATAATTGTACATCAAGTTACAAAAGGCAAACATAATGTTTATTTGAAAGTATGGTTAAAAATATAGAACAATTTATATCATTGGTATTTTTGTTAAATGCTTCTTGCATACCATGAAAATAATAAAATTAGGTCATTCAAGGAAGTTGAAATTATTTATCGTCGCGTGAGAACCATAAGGTTCTATCTTCCAGTGGAAGATATAACCTTATGGTTCTCACACTACGTTATGACGATTGTAAGCCTGTTTTTTTTTACTGAATCACGATTTAGGTAGTGTTTCCTTCTCCGATTGTGATGAAATTTGGCACACTTATATACCTTTATTTCGAGTTTTAACCCTTTACCCAACGTAACGGCCAAAACCGGCCAGCGCTATTCTCAAAAATCGCCATTTAATTTTCAAAATATTTTCATTTTTTGTCTCAAAAACCTATGTTTTTGAGACAAAAAATGAAAAAAATTAATTATTCAAGAATTTTTTTTGCAAGTGTCGTCTGCTTTTCATGTTAGGTAAAGGGTTAACAGACTGCTTTAGATATTTGATTTTATGCTTTATCAAAAACAGCGCCCAATATAGATGCTTTTCTTAAATTTTTAATTTCAACTCCTGAATAAAACTTTCGAAACTTGAAAACATATTCTCCAACAAAAAAGCTATCTCTACAATTGTGATACCGATCTTGGAAATTCTCAACGGAAATGGCCGATTTTTTCGGGTGACTTTATTGCCGAATTAAACATACTGATTTTCTAACACATATAGCTCTCTATTAATAATACACGCTGCATGACATTGCACATAGTTTAACAATGGTGATATCTCTATTACCAATAGTTGTTAGTATTTCAACCTTGATCCGAAATAAAGTCCAGTTGACGTATTTTGTGAACGTTTAATATCGACCACGTTATTTAACCAGTGGCGGCGTCAGAGATACAGAAGTGAGGAGGTACAGTTGGATATTGCCCGCCGCGCGGTAAATTTTAATTTTTTTTTCAACTTCGGGAGGGGTGTCCCCTCCCGAAGTTGAGAA
Organism: Pictodentalium vernedei; assembly: GCA_031216915.1. Lineage (NCBI taxonomy): Eukaryota > Metazoa > Mollusca > Scaphopoda > Dentaliida > Dentaliidae > Pictodentalium > Pictodentalium vernedei. Next base: position 447,186,473 of record CM062290.1, on the reverse strand, counting down.
AATGTTTAAAACTTACGTTGTAAAAGGTGTTTTCTGGAGAATTCTCAGACAATTAAATTAAAACAGTTTTATCCTTTTGAAACTTATTGGTTAGGTCTTTCAGTTATAGAAAACGTCGTACATGGTGAAATTTTAACGGAAGAACGCTGTTGTAAAATGCGAGCACAAAGCACCAAACGACACTCACATCGAAAATGAAAGTAGGCTGCATTCCAAACGGATGCGTTGCACGCTCTTGATTCTAGCCTTCCTCGAATACTCTCAAGCGGTATGTTTGGCACGCCTTGTTGCAGTTTGAGCCCTCGACTCTTGTTTGTTGGTTGCAGCTAATGTGTGTGTGTGGGGGGGGGGGGGGGCGGGGGGGGGGGGGGCACACACACACATAATTTAAAAACTTCTCTGATTTAGTGTACTTGGGAATATGGAATTAAGCATACCCACCATTACAGTGCAATGTTCAATACAAAAATTAAAATGATAGTATTTTTTTACTACGCTTGGCGAAAAAAAGTGGAGAGGTAAGTACCCCCCCCCCCCCCCATACCCCATCCTCCTCCCCATGGCGCCGCCACTGTATTTAACTCTCCTACTGAATAAAATCAAATGCTTTTGTTTTTTTGCAGACAACAAATTCGTCCTTGACTGCCTTTGCTTTGACGATCAGACGTCAACGTCTCAAAAGTTATAGTGAGTCCAAGTTTCATGAAATTTTAGTATGTTGTGGAGCTAAACAAATAAATAAATAAAAAGGTAGCCGATTTCGGAATTTTTGATTTAACGTCACTTTGAGGTTTTTACATCACTTCATGCTTTCAAACCTCTACCGTTTAGTGACCACGCCACCCCAATATCTGTAACATGTACTGCTATAATTTATTACATACACTTGCAGTACGTGGAGAGTGTATTATCACTAAATCACCCACAGAGTGGAGATTCCACCTAGCAATAATTGCAAATTTGTTGCAAAGGACAACCAAGCACCAGCAAAGTTTCAGCCAATGGACCTCCGGGTTAAACCCGGAGGTCCATTGGCTGAAACATTGCTTGTGTTTTTTGTCGATATGTACAAAATTTGAAAGTTATAGCTTGGGTGATAACGCCACTCCGCGGGTGATTTAGTTACAATCCACTCTCCACGTATTGTACATTAATAATTAAAAGCTGGACATCTGGAGATCGATATGATGTCAACTGTGTCAGGAAAGCGAAAAATGGGACCCCTTCCGTTATGTGACAGCCCAACCTTTGAATCTGTTAACATATTACGTACAGCAGAATTAATAATTGAAAGGTTGCCTCCTCGCATATATATGGTCATGGAAGCAAGGGAGATTATGTTATGACGTCAAACGCAATGGATGCGCGAAAAAGTGCGATTCCATCCCGATTAGTGACAATCCTTCCTCAATATCGGGTGACATTTACTACTATCACATATTACATACACCTATATTAATGATTATAATGTAGCTTCGACGCATTTATATGGCCATGCAAACAACACAGGGAACGCTGTTGTGTCAAATGAGATAGACGTGTAAAATAGCGACCCCGCCCATTTGGTAACAGACATACTCCCATACTAGATAGCACGATGGTGACATCAGAAACGCCAAAATGAATAGATGAGGGCGACCATTGTGAATAGTATAGCACGTATGGATCGTGCCTCATCACCAAGAGCGGTACAAGTAGTGCTAAATTTCCATAGGAACAGGAGTTTTTTGCTGTTGTAACTTCTTCCTATACGTAGTAGTATGTAATGTGGCTTACGTCCCCATCACCCTGATCTCCTGCAGTAACTCATGGGACGCCATAGTTACGTGACCCAGTGGCACGTTGTCGGGCTGTTAATGGTAGACCACATGAACGGCCATGTTGTGACATCATTGTCCAGGTCATGGGTGACGTGTGTGCCCGTACGCAGCTCGTGTTGCTAGGGTCGAGATTTTCTTTTCGGGTGAAACAACGGCAGTCCATCTTTCATCTGGCTGTAACGATGTGATGAAAGATGTTTGTTTTTTTTCTCTCCTGGCCTTTGGTACTGCTTCCACAAATTTCATCAAGCAAGTCTTTGGTTCGTACTGCATGACTTTGTAAACGTGTGCCACTCGTGATCGAGTCTCGATTTCCGTAGTGGCGAAGCCAGCAGAAGCTCCAAATCAAACTGCTTCTCTGGTAACTGATGACGTGATTCTTCTCGGCAATCCTTTTCAAATGTTCGCAATATCGTCAGTGCTGATGGTGGTAGTTTTAAAAACAGTTGTAATTTCTTCAGAGCGGTGCCCGAGGTTGTCTGGAAGATGAAGGTCACCTCAACTATCCGAAGAGATTAACAGAAATCGCATGTTGTGTTCCATTTTCCTCGTTCTTTATTCCTGTTAAAATGCAGTGCTCAGATTTTTCAAGGTAATGTTTTGACACAAGATCAGCTCTCATTTTCAACCACTGGCATTCACAAATTTCAACAAGTTTGTATCCTTGATTTGCAATGTATTCAGAGCTTTTGATATTCCCTTGTGAAGATCTTGATTTTGTTTATCTCGAACATGGTCTCTTTCCTATGTTTTTTTTTTCTTCACCGTTAAACTGAAGCCTGATTCCAATATCGTCTCTTCTGGAGATAAATTGCAACCGCTGCTGCGCTATCCTGTCAAACCGAGACTATTGTTCAGGTTAAAATCATGCTCTTTGTGTTTTTATCTACATTCAAGTTGCAGGGACGGCGGAACGATTTTCAAAGTGAGGGGAAGGGGTGGGGCTGGATCGAACGATGGATGGTCGTTGGTATGACGGGCCGACCATGATTCGGTCCGTCGTACGAAAATTTTAAATTCCAGGGTACCAAAACACCCATTTCCATGCATCTGAGCGGATATTTTGAGATTTTTCAGATGTATTTGAAAGATTTCACACTCACATTGAGAGCCGTTAAAAGACGTCGGTGAAACATACAGGTGAGGTATATTTATCAGGTTCGGTCGTAAATAGACCTCATCTGTATGCTTTATCAGACGTTAACAGCAATTATACTGTCTGTGGATAATTTGCCTTGGGGCGGATTTGGTCTGTAAGATTACGAACAATTTCAGTTAACCGATTTTTAACTCACTGGATACATTTTATTTAGCTTACTGCAAAAAAATGATCCGAAATACATCGAAACTGAATCAGTACGAGAGAAACATAGCTGGCGAAAATATGAGGGATGTTCTGGATCGACCAATTGTTTCACCAGTCATTGGTTGTGTTAAAATATATGCATACAAAAACATGGCCCGGCCAAGAAAGTGTTTGTGTGTGTGTGTGTGTGTGGGGGGGGGGGGGGGGGGGCTGAACCCCCACACCCCCCCACCCCCGGTTCCGCGACCCAACTGTTGGCATCTCTTGCATTAAACATTAAACATCACAAGTAAAGTGCATTATCCTCATACCCAACTATTCCTCCACGCGATTCAATTTCCTTTCCACACTGAAAAGATTTAATGTCTGTTAGTCCTTTTTATTGATGTCGGCCAAAAATTATTGAAAGTTCCTCCTACAATGTTGTCTTTCACCATATGATGCAAACTGTTCCTCTCGTGGAAAATGGTAAAACGAGTGTCATTGTCGATCGTGTTGAACAAATTCTCCAAAGTGTGTCTGGGTACACTTATTCCATTTTTCATCACATTGTTTCCGTGCTCACTGTAGAAAGCAAAGTGCATTTCTAGTTCTTCCAGGACTGGCTGGACATCACGATTCTTTTCCAGATAAAAAAATCTCGACATTTGTTCACCTTGCGGTCCTTAAATATCCGCTTACAGTAGTGATACTCCTCTGTAGTGATATTTTTGAACGAACCGTAGAATGTTTTGTAATCTGATCTCAAAAGAGTATGCAATCAGATCACCAGACAATTGAAAGAGCAATCGCAAAGAGGAAAGCAAATGCAGATCTGCAGTAAATATGTGCCACGAAAAACAATAACCTTTGTCTATTCAGATGTTCAGTTCTTTTCAGAGGAACCACTTACCACACCATGTACACTGAAACTAAACATCTGTTGGTTCGATAATATACAGATAAAGACACAGAACCATTCAAGTGAGTGAATCTCAGACAGTTACCTGGAATGGAACACTTATTCAAACTGAACATTAGCGTTTATCAATTCCAACTCAATAACGACGGAGATACGAAAAACAAGTGCTAGTGTAGTTCAACGATCACTCTACCGTTTTACAGAGATAATTATGCAATAACAAGATTTTAGAGGGCGTTGGGCTCCATTATCGGACCGCTATCAGTGATTAGCAGCCGAGCGGTCATTGGCGATCCGAGGCTCGGGCTGTTAATGACCGCTGAGCTGCTAGTCACTGATAGCGGTCCGATAATGGAGCCAATGCTGGGCTGCTAGTCACTGATAGCGGTCCGATAATGGAGCCACACGCCCATGAAAATCTTATTTTTATAATTATCAATACCACTCTGCGGTACTTTGCATTCAGACTCAGTAGTATCAGTAGGATTTTTGGGATTACCCGTTAAATATTCACAAAAAATTAACAGTAACAACATTTATTAAAGATAAATTTACAAAATCTCCTTGACCACTCGTCCCCTGAGTTCCAATGTGTTCTGTGTTGCTTTAGACACACAGAACACATTGGAACTCAGTGAACGCACTGTCGTCAGCTATTCAGTTATTCTTGTTTATGTTATAGTTTATCGTGCAGTTATTTAACTTATATTGACGTTTGTTGTCTGCAAACTGTAAACATAAACAACGCTTCCGGAAGTAGGTCATGACGTCAAATTTGACTCCGGTTCCCGGTCGATAATGGCTATACATAGCCATTATCGACCACCTGGAAAATATACAAGTCTATTTATAAGTCTGTTGGGCTTTCTTACCGCCTATGTAAATTACTGTTAATGTGTTGGTAACGCACAAAGAATTCATAATAATGTATGTCAACATTCAAGCAGCGCGTTTCAGTTACATCAGAGGCATCGATCATTAATACAGAGAACCTGTACAAATGATGTATGAAAATACTGGTGGTGTTTATCATGTTCCAAAAACAGTTTTTTGAACTCTTAGATGATGAAGGAATCTCTGTTCCAAATGAAAAAACACATTTTTTCCTTGCTTGTCGTGCAACCTTTGACTTGGAATGTTATTTCGATGCAACTAATCTACCTACAGCAAGTGAAAAAACCTGACTCGGGAAGCTCAACCCGTCCCACTGAGCGTATGTATAAGTAAAAATGCACCATGAATTGAAGATCCCGTATACTTTATAAAATAAGGAAATGCACAGAAACTGGTGAACCGTATGATGAATTATTCGGAACTGATTGCCAACCGAGCCTATACTCTATTAAAGTCAGAATACCAGACTTACCCTGGTGTACTCAATACGATGATCACAGAAGCACTGATGAGTGATCCACTGTCGAATGAAGAAGGACACGCCATATTATATCAATTGGAAGAGCTATGCAGTCGGTTTTATGCACATATAGAAATAAATGCCGGTTATTGGATTCAACTCAAGAAAGTACGATTTCTGCGCTGTGGAGCTCGAGCCACTCATTTTGTGTGCACAAAACGGAATATTGGATTCATAGTGAGGAGAAACGACAATTTATTGTGCCGTAAAACCCCTCTTCCGGACTACAAACATTCTATTCTTCGCTCAAAAACGAAAATATCCCTAAAGAGTACCACTACTGTTAGCAGATACGGAAAGATCATAGGCTAAACCCATTTCGCGATTTACTCAACCGGTACACCTTCGTAATGTCCAGCCATTCCTAGAAGCCATAGAGGAGCAGTTTGCCTTATTCAAAGAGCACGGGATCGATACATATACATTATCATGGCCATGTGCATGTTCTGTAATTTGTATCAGATTCGAGGTCATGTTTTAATCAGATCGCAACAAGCCCCTCAGGGCGAGTTGTGATCCGATTGCAAACGCGACCGAGAATCTGATCAAGTTACAGGACATGCATTTGGTCATGATAATACATTTATCTAACAATCCCTTTACATAAAACCTGTTTTTTCCGTTTAAATTGGATTGGAATTGGTCAAAATTTTGCATTTCATATTTTAATGCGTAATAGCAATGCTTATAATGATATTATTTGTCATAGCGCGGTGTTTACCGGAAGTTGAATCTATGTGATACGGAATCAGAATGAGTCGTCTATATGATACGGAATCGGACCACATTATGTGATACGTACCGTTTCTCGTGGCTCTCAGGCCAAAATCTATATGATTGTTAGATAAAATTCAAAATGGAATAAGTGTACACGGACTCACATCGACGTATTTGGTCAGCACGATCAACAATGATACCCATTTTACCATTTACAACGAGAAGAACAAAGATTTGTATCACTTGGGAAAAAAAACAACTTCGCAGAAGGCCTATCGATATTTTTCAACCGACAGCAAGGAAATGGACTGACAAAATTATATCAAATCAGTATGGAGAGGAAGCTAAAGCGTGTGGAGGTGTAATTGGTCATGATGCCAACGCACTTCGCCTGCTGTGTTTAACCCTTTACCCCACGCAGACGATCTCCACATTTATTTTCTTAAATATCATGTGACCCATCACTGGAACGAGCTCGACTGAAACTTTTTGGTACTGCCTTATGGATACAGGTTCTGGATACATCGCATTCTCCAAGTCATAACCGGAATAGAAACAACAGTTTTATTTAGAGTATCATCAATGGCTGTCGTCAGAATCATTCGTTGAGCTCAGGGAAGATTTTTTTTATACCAAGATTCGAGACGATGCATGGCCAGCTAAGGAGTGATGCTTCGGGGACGGGAAAGCATTCGATAAAAGAACACCTTGTGTTTTCAAGGTTGAATGGAGCGCAGATGGAATGGTAGGTATCTGTAGCCAAACCAACTACTTTTTTCAGCCCAAGGATGAAGTTTAGCTCAAAAGGAATAAATGAACACCAAAACGTCCCGACAAAGAACAAATATCTGGCAGCGTTAAAAATGCAACAGCGCGAATCTGGAGTGAACTGTGAATTTCTGGTAAGTACTAATCACATATACGCTTGCAGCCAGATGAAAGATGGACTGTCGTACTTTTATTTTCTAAGGGCTGTTTAATTTTAGAGATTGTATCATTTCCGAAGGGTAACATTTCAAGGCGGGTACCTCTAATTCAAATATTGTGTTCAGCGCTACCCAATCCACCAGTCCCTTTGTTCCTCATTAGTATCCAACATTCCCCACATCATCACCATTTTCAGTACCCAATACTCCTCAACAATCTACAAACCACGACAAAGGCATTTTTGTGAGACCAACCGACGAATTATCAAACACCCTAAAACAACATCTTTCTAATACACCTATTACATTTAACATTTCACATATGTAATATAACTTTATTCTAATATAATAACACTTTGGCTAGCCGCTGATTTGTCGCGGTTCTCAGACGAGAAGGCCATGGTTACCCCTGAACTCCCAACTGCCTCCCTATTCCCACGTTTCTCCTCTCCTTCCAAAACTCGGAGACGAACTGCTTGATGACATCCCTTGCCCCATTCTTCCCAATCTCTCCGATTAGCATATTAACCCTCTCCTTTGAGTCTCCCCCTAACCACATGTCCTTTATTCTCCCATCCCACTTCCCCATTATACTACAAGTGACTCTCATTCTTTTAGACTGATACTTTGGGCATTCTAGAAGAAAGTGTTCCAGGGTCTCCACCTTGCCCAAGTTACACATCTGGCACTCCTCTTCACCGTATTTCCCAATTTTTTCCCTCAGCTCCAGGGATCGCGACCTCAGCTTGAACAACAGTGACCCCCAAAGGTGCCACCAAGGTACTCTTCAAAACCTGGCCTCTCTTTCTCACGCAGGCCATCCAAAGACCTCTTTGATTTGACCCCCTCTCGCCAATTACGGTTACAATCCTCCATGACCCTTTCTCTGACGATTTTTTTACCCCGGTTTGCCCCAACGTCCAGGTTTGAGATCTCCAATGAGTAGTTCTCTACTAGCTCCCCCACTTGGACCATCCACCCCGTTTTGATATTTGAGTTGAAAATTCTCAGGAACATTACTTTACACCATCGACTGTCGGGGAGATTTACCAAATAATTAAGATAACCGAGTTTCAACAGGTCTATCCTGTCCTTGATCCTCATCCACCCAAGCTCACCCCTGATTGCTTCTAGCGCTGCGGCATTACTCGATCCCGTTATCCATCGGCCTGCATCGTTCTGCAAGATTTCCAAGCTATTTACGGCCGTTTGGTTTAGGGCTACCACTTCCGTACCGTATGTTATACTTGGCAGCCCCACCATTTCCCAAATGGTTTTCCCCACGAAAACCTTATTGAAAAACTGTTTCTCCCTGTAAGTTTCATTTGGTTTAGGATTTGCTTCCCCTTCAGAATCAATTTATTTGTGTGGTTCCGGTAGATGCCTCTTCCTGTAATGTTTATATTTACCCCCAAATACTCGTACTCACCTGTCTCCCCTACACTGAGAAGTTTGCTGCTACCTTCCGGAATGCAGAACTCACCCACTCTCCACCTTCGAGTGGGGTCCACTTTGCGGCCCACAGGTATAACTTTGCTCTTGCTTTCATTATGTTCGATTCTCCATTTGCTCCCATATTTCCCAACAATTCCCAGCATTTTCATTAGCCCTTCTTCGCTTTCTGACACTAGAACCATATCGTCTGCAAAAAAATTGCCCTGGGATCTTCAAGTCCCCAACTGCTACCCCCTCGTCGCTACGCAGGAGTTTATCTCCTAAACTTTTGATGTACAATGAAAACAGGATTGGCGAAAGTATACACTCTGTTTTTGGCCTATCTCCATAGGCACACGTTTTGTTGTAATGTTTCCCAGGCTAAGTTCACTCTGTACATCTTTATATAATGCTTTCATAATTCCAACAAACTCGCCCCCTAAGCCCAGAGCCTCCAGCTTGCGCCACATACCCTCCCTCCATACTCTATCGTATGCCTTTTTGACATCCAAAAAGGCCATAAACATCTTTTTCTTTTTTGCTTTCGCGGATTCTATCATTTGGGATAGCGTGAAAAGATGGTCAGTTACTGTCCTTCCCTTCCTGAAGCCATTCTGGATTTCTCCCCAAAAAACCCTTCTCTTAAATCACCTCCTCTAGTCTCGCATAAAGGACTTTACAGAAAACCTTTCCAAGGTTGCTACTGACAGAGATCCCTCGATAGTTATCCAAAACGTCTTTTTCTCCCTTTTTGTGAATAAATGTCACTTTGCTTTTTCTCCACTCCTTTTGGGACCTCTTGATTTTCTATGGCTAGATTGAATAGGGCAGTTAGGCTTTCCACAAGTTCCTCTCCCCCTTTTTGATAAACTCATTAGGAATTTCATCCACTCCTCCCTCTTTTCCATCCCTTAATTTTGATATCACCTTTCGCACCTCCTCCGTTTTAATTTCGCTGCACACGAAGTTCGATAGGTTTTCCTCGACCTGATTCGGACATCCAGGTGGGCTCCCGATGCCCCATCGCTTATCGTTTACCCTTTCCCAGTGCTTGATTATGCTTGATTAGTTCTGATGCGACTTGATCTTGCTCGTCTGTAACTCTGCCATCTACTTTAATACTCTGTGGGTTACTTCCTTTGTTACGTTTATTCACCCATTTCCAAAATACGTTCGAACTCGACCCCCCTGTCGTTCTTATCGTCCTAACAGGACTGCTACTTCGTACTCTCCGATTATCGTCTTTAATCTTATTTACTTTATTTCGTGCTTGGTGGTATTCTTCCTTTGCTACTGTGGCCTCATTGCTTTCAGCCCCCTTAAGTTTTCTACTTCTCCTGTATGCAGCACATTTAGCTTTTCTTCCCTGTATGGCCCTTTTCAGTTCTTCATTCACTCTGTACCCAAATTCCCGTGTTGGCACCCTGACCTTTCCTACAATTTCCTGTCCTGCCTCCACCAGGCTTGCAACTATGACGTCGGCCATCTTCTGGACACTGCCCCTCTTGGGTACGGTTGCAAGCTTTGGTTTCAGTTTTTCATTGAACTTCGCCCATTCAGCATCTTTTTTGAGTTCCCAAATCTCCTTAGAGCTTCCTTTGCTTTTTACTAGAGCTTTGGCCCTGATCGTCACTGTAATCAAGTTGTGATCACTATCCACCTCCATTTTACCCTCATCATCCACTTCTACCCCTACCACCTCCCTCCATAAATTAATATATGTGAGGATGTAGTCGATTATTGATTTTCTGTCGTTCCTCTCCCAGGTCTATTTCCCCTTACCCCTCGCGTCCCTGTTCAGAATCTTCAGACCGAGCTCGTTTGTGAAGTTCAACAGCTTCCTTCCATTCCTGTTGACTTTATTGTCCCCAACCTCTGTGCCTTCTTCGTCATTACCTATATGGCCATTAAAGTCACCCATCAGAATTATACCGAGCCCCTTGTTTTGTAGTTCGGTGATATTGGACCTTAGTGTTGAGTATATCGAATCAATCCATTCGGGTTTGCTTCCCTCCACCGCACAATACACAACCCCAAGTGCAATACTTTTGTTTCTCAGACTGATCCATACCCATCCAATTTCTTTCGATACCTCAGCCGGGGTGCTGATGTTTTCCCGGTCTGTGATCAGCAACGGGTTCAAATCCTCTTTAATGTACATGCCTACCCCTCCCCCTTTTTTATGGCCTCCCGTTCGCCCTACACTTATCCATACGTACCCCCTTACTTGGTCTACCCGTCCCTCGTGTCGTACCCACGTTTCGCTTAAGCCGATGACGTCAAACTCCTCTACCTCGATCAATGTAGCAATTTCACTTACTTTCCGGTGAAGACCCTGGATGTTGCTATAACCCACTTTCAGGGTATCAAGGTTCATTGGCTTCCGCGTACTGTTCCCATTATTATCTAGTCCCTGTATGTTTGTATGTCCTATTTTGTGTACCTGTGCTTTCCTTGGGAAGCTATTCCTATTGATTTGGATTTTTGGTCCCTTGTCCTTATCCCCCTTCTCCCATTTTTTTACACCTATGGTTCGTGACACATTTCCTGTGTTCATTCCCCCTTCACTGATCCCCTCTCCCCTCCCTATACCAAAAAGGCTCCACCACCTATGGTTCGTGACACATTTCCTGTGTTCATTCTCCCCTTCACTGATCCCCTCTCCCCTCCCTATACCAACAAGACCATCCCTTCCATATAGGTCCTTTCTGCCCCAAAACGATCCCCAATTGTCTACAAAGGGTATCCCAAGTTCCTTACAATACTCCACCAATTCCTCGTTGGTCCCATTGATCCGCGAATTACGCTCGCCCCCACCACCTAGCACTGGGAGAAGCTTCGAAACCACTACCTGTGCATTCTTGGCATTCAGTTGAGTTATTAAGTCCTTGTAAGTCTCAATAAGCTGAACTGATTTTCTCTCCCTGATGTTGTTGGTCCCCAAGTGTACAACAACCACTGGGTCTGGGCCTGACCCCTTTACTAATTCACCCACCCTGTCCCTTAGGTCCTCCACCCTAGCACCCGGAAAGCACAGATTGGTCCTGTTGACACTGTCGGGCCCACACACCACCCTATCTAACCCTTGCACTATACTACTCCCTGCAACCACCAATCTGATTAGGTGTGCACGCCAGTAAAACTGTGTTTGTGTCAAATATTCATCAGACAAGTATTCACAATATCTAAGTATTTATGTTCGCCACACGAATCATTTTTGTCATCCTTAAATAATTAATTAATATTTTACATCCGCAAATTTAATAAGCAATTGAAGTGTAGAGACATTTTCTTTTCTTTTCGATAAACTTATGATTAAAAAAGAACGTTTGAATGCAGATGCTACTTTTGAGTTTGAAGCTTACCGTCTGCGGTCACAATATCGGTTAATCCTTTACCCAACCCGACGGCAAAAACCGGCCATCGCTATTCTCAAAAATCGCCAGTTAAATTTCATTATTGTTTTTATTTTGTGCCTCAAAAACATAGGTTATGACTTCTCGTTGGAACGAGCTCGTTGAGCTCGTTCCAATGAGGGTCATACCCTATGTTTTTGAGACAAACAATAAAAAAAAATAGTTATTTAAGAATTTTGTTTGCAAGTGTCGTCTGCTTTTCATGTTTGGTAAAAATTTAACTGCTGATACTTCACTAGGCTGATATATTCAATTGACTGAATCCCGTTTGATTAAATCTGAAACGTTTCTTGAACTTACACGAGGTTTCTAACGCATATCACACCTCATTTATAATAAGTACCGCTTCTCAACGAAATTTCGTGACTGAAACTTGCAAATTTCTCTCACAAAACCAAACCGCGGCCGTCCCAAATAATTCTGGGTCGGGCCACTTCACCAGCGGCTTGTTCAGATTGGTTTGGTTGGGGTAGGTGCCCTCACATAGTTTCCAACTGTACCCCCATCACCCGGACTTCCAACTTTTGAGAAGACCATTCCTCCTCTGCCCACTTCACTTGAGTGATAATTTTGCATCCGCTGTCTGAGAATTTCCAGCTGCTGAATGAAATCTCTCCGCTCGTGTTCGAAACAATTGTTTTTGTTCAAGCACATGACTTCTCCGTTTTCTTGGCTTATTACCGTTTTATAGTTTCAATAAAGACTAATTAGTCTTTCATAACACCTTCAGTTGATTTGATTGGTCAACTTCAAAATAACTCTTTCTGATTGGGTATCACCGAAAAGATCTGTGTCAAATCAATACACGTGTCAATAGAGCAAAATTCCATTATTTCAACCCTTCTTTTCTATCTAAAAGATGTGTTTTTTTGGTAACTGTGGTGTCATATGATAAACATAATATGAAATTCGCGTTTTAGGTCATACTCTGTTTATGAAATGCGTCTACGAGTTTCCCGTTTTGCCTCGCTAGAGGCTCGGCAAAACTGAAAATTCTTAGACTATTTTCGTAAATAGAGTATGACTAAAACACTCATTTCATATCCTCTATATATTTGACCTATGAGTTCAGGAGTTGGACATTTTGACTCCAGTTAGAGAATCGGGTGAATTTTGGTTAAATGTCTGTTAGAAACAGTCAGAGAAATAGGTTGGGTATAAAGTGTCGCGAAACATCTAATGCCATTTTCAAATGCTGGTAGTTATGAATATTGAAATATCCAGTTATGTTGAAATGTTTGGACGGGATACGGAGCTTACACCCCCCCCCCTCCCACACATACACACACACCCGTCACCCTCTTGCCCTGGGACGATCATGGTTTGTCCACCTGCGAGAAAAATTGTACTTCAAACCCCGATAGATGAATAATCCTTGAATAACATAGATTAATTGTATTTCATAGAAAGGTGGTGTGACATGCTCAAAAGGGTAATTGAAATTAAGATTTTGAGCTATCATACCAAATATGGGGCAGTTGTGACATCTGTGTTACCCTTCAATCTTTCATGTCCTACTCCACACACAACATCATTAACTGAGGCAGAGAGTATAGAAAGTGGATTTCGTGGTCATTTTCAATGTGAATCCCATACGCTAGCCAGTGGTTGAGTCTAGATTTCTCCTTTCGACCGTGTCAAATTGTCTTTCCAGTGACATTTGTTATGTTACCAAATTGACTGTCACCGAAGTGACTATCATCGAATTGACATTATTTTTTTAATGGAGGATTAGATAAAAATATATAAAAAAATATAAGTGGACTTTCCGATGGGGAAATGATTGTTCTATTAGGTAAACGTATAAATATATAAAATATACCCATAGTAGCTTGATGTACTAAATGGTCTCCACGAGTGGTGAAGTGGTGTTAACCGCGTGCCTTCGGCGCGCGGTTAACACCACTTCACCACGACTAGTGAACATTTGGTATACCAAGCTTCTATGGGTATATTTTATTTATGCCATGATCGTCACATTATTAAGAGTCGCAGCTCTTCTTTCTCGATTTTACTGAGCAGCAGCCGTACATACGTGCGAATTTGTTTTTGTTTACATGAACATCGGTGGGCGGTGCTTCCGCTGTCAATTTTGTCGCAGAGACGAAATGGAATAATAATAACATAATAACACTATACTTCGAGTTATGGATGCTTCATTAACATGAAATAATGCATGTTTGTTAATTTTTTGCATCTTTTGAGGTAAACCCATATTAAAACGTAACAAATAATTGCCACTTTCATTTCACTCTTCGCGAGGCGATGTGCGATGAATTTAGACAAGTTCGCATCCAGGTCGACGTCACTAAATGTCAACTTGAATATAGTTCCACCACTGTAGGTGTCAGTTTTAACTACTGAAATCCCATTGTTGGCGTGTTCACCACGGTTGGTGTCTAAAGCTAAAAATTATGTCATGGGCGTTTTATAGTATATATATTTTTATATTTTTTTTTTATTTTTCTTTTTCTACCTTTATATAGTAGAAAAGGTCATCATGGTATAGAATAATGTTATACAACAAAAATGCATGTACGACTATATTGCAGTTGAATTAAATCTATGTCATCTATGTCACCGTAATGACGATGAATAGGTATACGGTTCAGTATATGTATTTACAAATTCCCTCGTATTGTTGAAGTTTCTTGCCAAATGACCTTTCCAATGCGTCCAGAATTATAATGTAACGAACCTGCGACCAGCTAACCTTGAGCGCCTCTCTTTATTCGTTCGTAGGTCCGGATAAGCAAATGGTATGACAGCTTCTGTCTTAGGTCCGCTAGTCGGAAGGTGACAGAACCTTTCCTGCTGCCAGGTCAAGGTCTACAATGGTAGGTGTCGCCGTGTAAACTGTGCTGATATCTGTCTTCGGTGTCTATCCCCTTTGTTCTCGTTCTGTATCTTTGGGTCGATCCTCTATGTTATGGTCGCCGGACTTCTCGCGAGTCGCCGACGGTCTCGTCAACAGAACTCGCTCCTTGACAATAGCGAGGAGAAGGAACAACGCCAGGTATCAAGTAAACATTCCTGTATTAATCAATTTGTCTGCTATTTACAGCGCCACCATGTTTCGACGTGCCGTGAAACACAGTAATTTCTCTGATCCTTCCCGCTAAATACAGTTGACGTGTCGGTTTCAAGAGAGTAGCCGTCTTTCAATCCCAGTGTAATATGTTGTGGACACATCCAGATCAACCCTACACTACTATGACGTACGATTTGGGTCATTTCTTTTTATTTAAGTATGATACTTAATTAATATAATATGATGCTGAAATAATTTCAGTATCATACTAAATTAGTTAAGTATCATACATAATTATTTAAGGGTCATACAAAATTATTTTAGTATCATACTTAATTATTTTACTATCATACTAAATTAGAAATTGTGTCCCTCTCGTACGCAAATAGCATGATGCAGGTTGAACCTGTAGGATATTGGGTCATACATCGCTTATTTAAGTATCATACTCAATCCACAATGTTTGACTCAGGGTCATACATTGTATGATACGGAATTGTGATAAAATTCCAAGAAGCAGGGCACCAGAGTGACCAATCATGAGAGCCGGTATATCCTGAAAACTACATGGCGCCAAATCGGAGGCGGGAAAACGAAAAAAAAAAACGAAAACATGAAATGGTTGTGAAAAGGTCAAACGTGTTACGGGAGAACCATAAATTTATTTCGTGTTTCAATCATGATAACCCTATGACACCAGTCCTTACTATTTTATTTATTTATTTATTTATTTATTTATTTATTTATTTATTTATTTATTTATTTATTTATTTATATATTCCCCTTTTCGTTTACGGCTCCAAACAAATCCTCTTGATTGAGTGCCGTCCCAAAATACATTGCATAACTTGGACATTAAATTACGCATCATGCGAATAATTCCTGAGGTCGAGGTCCAATTGTATTTTCACAGTAATCCTCTGTTCATCAACATTATGTCATCCTGCCGTAATCTTGTTTTTTTAAAAATAATCCGGCGTGTATTTTCCTTTGGTGGTAACAAGTGGGTATTCTGTTACGGTTTACACTTGTTCCGTTTTTTTATCCATGAACGTCCCCTGGTAAGAGAGGCAAGTTAATGTGTATTGTGCATTTATGAGATTCTAAAATATTTTCACAATAGAACTTCCACTGGTAACAGGTGGTTAGTTCGGGCTCTTTGATTAATAAATTCTTTGAATTGAAAACATATCTTCATTGGGTGGCAACAAATGAAGGTATGATTCTTGCAGCCGTTTGTTTTAATTAAAAACTCCCGTTGGTAATTGAGGCAAGTTCTCACGTACACTTTGTACAAACAGGAGCCAAGAACGTGTACATATCAGTACCCCCCTGCTATCTGTTAACCAATGGTGCGTCCTCCCGTTTGAAAAAGGTTTAGTTTGTTCTCAACACTACCCCCGCCCTCCCCGTTTGCCTGTAACACCTGGATGACTTCCAATCTCAAAACACCCCTAATCCTACATGACTTTTCATCCCACATGTCTGTGTATTGAATAGACTCGGGCAAAAGTATCACATAGCAATCACTGTTTATCCAGGCGAGCCAGTATGCCCCTCATCACATACACCCCCCCCCCCCACACACACACACCATGCCCTCAGTGCCCGTGTCCCCCCTTATATCACGTCCTGAACCATTGCCAACAAATAATGTGCTCGGGCCAATCAGCGTACACATCAACCCAATTTGTCCCACAGCACCAACAAAGTCCCCTACACGTCGCAGCGCTCACATCTGCACTCCCTTCACAATAAACCTGCCGAGTCCCAAGCTGATATGCCACTTATCGGCCCCATGTAACACGCGGTTTGGATGACATTCATGTATACTACTTGTATTGCTTAGAAGCTGACATCTGTCACAGCATGTTCACATATCCAAAGAATAATTTTGCGAAGGGTCAACTTGAAATTTCTTTATCAAACTTCTTTCAAAGCACGACAGATGTTTTTCGCAAAATAATGTCGCGTCATCGTACCCAGTGTCCATATAATTCCAAAGAAGTAATCACTAACTGTTCGCGAAATATTCGTATTTTTGTGCATTTCAATGAACGGGTGACAGGATTTAATACATTTTGTGAAGTAGATTGTTACGTAAATGTTCCTCTAAAGTTCATTCTTCATCATTTCATGCCCGTATTAATGTCTTTCACTTAGATACTCCATGGCAAACAGTCCGTGTGCCATAGCAGATGAGAAAAATTCAAAGCGACAGAAATAATTTACATTCTTTGAGTCGCCCGTTTCAACTGCTTCGCAATATCATGCAAAAGCGTGACTATTCCGTAGTATTCCTTTCAATTTGTCTAAACGCGAGAGGAGAGGTAGGGTGTGGTACGCGGGGCGTGGGGTGGGGGAGGTAAAGAATACACCACAGGCGGGAAGAGCGCAATTAACGGATCGCCTTAGTTTCGGACTATATTACAGTTTAAACAAATGGTTAAGTCATTTGAAGGGCGTAGACGCAAGTTTAACTTTGAATTTCGGGGGCGGGGGTAGTGGTTTGTAATTTCAACGCCTAGAATCCATGAGAAGATCGTGCAGGGAAAAAAATCTAGAAAGTTTTGCTATCAACGCTAAGGCTTGCCTGAGAAATGGTGGATTAATGGGAGAGCACACACAAACATAATTTAAAACTTCTCTGATTTAGTGCACTTTGGAATATGGAATTAAGCATACCCACCACTACACCGCAACGTTCAATACAAAAATTAAAATGTTAGTATTTTTTTTACTACGCTTGCCAAAAAAAGTGGAGGGGTAAGTACCCCCCCCCCCCATACCCCCTCCCCACCCCCTCCTATGGCGCCGCCACTGCATGCTGAAGTACTGCTAACGCGATTTATGCGCCTTAGTACCACACGCACTGGTCGGATTCGCAGAATTGAATATACTCGTCAATAATGAAGATAAATGCTTTTTTCGGTTATTAATAGTGGTCCTGCAATTAGAATATTTTGTGACACTTGCTTCTATTAGCCTTTGTGCATAAGTATGTGACCTTAAACACCAATACATAAATAAATGTGTTACACTGGCTAAGTTGCAATCAAATACCACCCCCCCCCCCCCTCCACAGACGCACACACACAAATATAAACGTCCCTGAGAATGTATGCCGAGCATGACTTCATCCAGACCTTGAAAGACATCCGTATTGAAAACAAGAGAAGGCGAGTAGGCTTACGACTTGAGGACTTGTGGCAGCCAAGCGACCGTAACGGCGTGTGGAGAATATAGTATATCCCTGAAACTTATGTTTCACCTCAAACCAAAACAGATTGATACACTCGTGCTTGCCCGTGCTGTCATTTTGGCCATGTAAGCCTATTACCTGGCAGAGTGCTGGAAGCCTGTATTTGTGCTTTATTCTGAAGGGTAGTCCTGTACCAAAACTTAAAGGCTCCCTCCATTTCTGTGGATGTGTTTTGTATTATCCTTGAAGTGATAGTATTTAGTCTTTACGGGTCTCCCTTGTTACAATTTATGGAAGAGTGTCCAAAAGGCTCTCTCCCATAAATTGAAATAAGACAAAAACAGACGTGTATGCAAGATTTCATCATTTTCATGGCCATGGCCAAAAACGATCTAGAACTCGACCACTTAAGAGTTATTATTATTGTTGAACTGATCAGAACAAAGGATTATTGCTGCAAACGACCAAATCGACTGTTGCTTTTCTATAATAACCCGTCGAACCGTCAACTGATATCGATATTGATTGCCTATCGAATTCTGTTTCATTTTATTTCATTTCATTCTGTACACCTTCACTTCGCCACTTCATTTTTCGAAAACGCCGCTGCACCAAAATCTTTCAGGTTATCCCGTGTTTTTGAAACCATTTCCATTTTCAGTCTAATTGAAAGTACCTGTTGAATACAACTCGCCAACCGTCGATACAGGGTAAAACAGAGTTAAACCACAGGCGTGAAAGTGTGTAACTAGAAATCCCTAAAATGGGTAAATTCTCAGTTGACAACCCGAAAGTTTACAACAAAGGAAAGACCGAAGGCGAAGGGATTTCCCTAAGCTTCAGGGCAGACGAAAAATCCCCCGCGTTCAAAGTAGTTCCAACAAGAGCATACACAGAATGGGGTGTGTGCTTGATGTAGGCATTGCATCTTTCTAATTCTTTCAGATTTTTTTTTTTTATTTTGATGTTGTTCAACGGCAGTTAACTCTTAACCTGCTGAGTATTTTTTTCATTAAATCTAGTCTTACAGCAGCCATGACAAGAGTTGATGAAAAGTTCATCCAAATTCAACTCAAGAAATCTTTGATGAAAACGTCCGTTCAGTTTACAAGGGGAACGTTTTTTTTAAATGTGCCAAATTTATACTTATTTCAGTGGCAAACAAAACCCTTTACTGGGCTGGATTTTCCTGCAGCAGCAAGTAAGGAGTTAATGATAGAGTTCGGTGCATTCGATATTTACTGACAACATAGTGGACCCCGAAGTTGAATGGTGCATTTGGTTTTCCATCCTTGTTCGCATGCGCACTCTAGTTAAATAAGGAACTACTGCGTGGCTGTCTAGAACCTAAAGAGAGGCAGTAGTACGATTTTTTTTTCACCACGCAACACAGTAGCAAATGTTGTTTTCTTTTGTTTTTTTTTTTCTTAGAAGCAAATGATGTAGTTGTTTTGTTTTTTTTCTTACTGGACCAAGTCGACTCAAAGTTCGGGTCCAGTGGACTCTTTCATTGGGCCGAGTAGAGACAATTAGTTTGGGTCGAGTGCACTTTTACTTGGACAAAGTGGATTGGAAACCCTGGAGAAATGAAACAATATGCAACAATTTAGGTAGCTCGGCTGCACTTGTTGGAATGCAAGAATAAAGCTTTGTGATAACGAAGGAAATTGATGTATTTCAATATGTGGTCACATATCTAAAAACAATGATCGGAAACGAATTTTCCAAATGATATTGCACGTCTCGTAATTTAATTTAGAAACAAGAAGTACTGGCTAGTGGGCAAAGCACTCAAGCCGACAGATAAGAAGTGCAACACTGTAGTCTTGATACTCCGCTGATTGGGCCATCGTACGACATTTGCTACCGTGTTGAGTTGTGTAAAACAAAAATCGTACTACTGCTAAGGGGAGTGTGTGTTTCCATGCAGCTGTAATGTCTGTTCTGGGTGAGTGCTATTCTAATTAACAATATATTAAGTCATTGCTTCAAATTCAAACTGTTGCGTTCCAAGAGGTTCAATACCAAACTTGAAAACCTTCGGCGCCATCAACTTGGTCCTCCACGAAATGAAATGTCAGATTTACCGCTTAATCCGGTTAATGCCGTCCCAATTTTGCAAGTACTGGAGTAGTGCGGAAACCTACGGTGGCTGGGAAAGGACATCCTGTGATTTTGTTTCTTGTATTATCTCGATCGATTGACTTCTTATCTCGATCGATCGAGTTTTTTATCTCGATCGATCGACTAAGTGAAAATGATTTTTCAAGCAGTGTTAGTTGTACATAATGGACGATTCGTATCTCGTTGCACCGAGCTTTTTTTTATCTGGCTATTCAGCATCGGTAGTATGTTATGCAGTGCACCTTCCAGTAGTGGAGAAAACTCAAGTCCCCCCCCCCCCCCCCCATCTAAACGGGACGAGATTTGATTTTAACCCCAACTGGAGCGTGCACTGCACACTGACTTGGTACCAGTCACTCAAGTAAAGAGTAACATTTTCACTCACGGTTTCGGGTGATCTTAAGATTTGTCCGGCATAACTGTCACAAAATGGGATTGTTCCTCCGTTACCAGTCATTCAGTTAATGCAGGGACTTCCCCTGGAAGGGGGGGGGTAGGATTTGCCCTCTCAATAATTTTTCCAGTCGGGACATTTTCATCGGGATTGGAGTCAAAGATATCTTGGCGGAAATCACACACCTTCTTCATTTATTTATTGGGGTTTAACAACACTTTCGACAGGAAGGGTTACCTCGTGTAGAACAAATTTACGGATGGAGGAAGCCGGAGTACCAGGAGAGATCAGGAGAGACCCACTGCGCAGCAGCGAGCAACTGTCAGACCCCGCAACGTACCAACTCCACACAAGCAGGGTTAGCATTAGTTGAAGACATGTGATCCATCGACGTACAGTGAGCCTCAGTGTACAGCTCTACCGTGCCCCCACGTGGGTAATCGGGTGTAAGGGCCTTGTCCAAAGACAAAATTCAATAACCCCTGGCGGGGGATTGAAGTTGAATGTCGTAACCATTGAGCCATCGCTCTTCCAGATGTATATTTTGTTTATTCATTAATAGAATTCCAAGAAGTCTTAACCTTTTATCTAACATGAAAAGCAGACGACACTTGCAAAACAATTCTTGAATAACTATTTTTTTTTTTATTTGTGGTGGTCTCAAAAACATAGGTTATGAACCCTCGGTGGAACGAGCTCGACGAGCTCGTTCCAACGAGGGGTCATAACCTATGTTTTTGAGACCAAAAATGAAAAGAATAATGAAAATTAATTGGCGATTTTTGAGAATAGCGCTGGGCGGTTTTGGCCGTTACGATGGGTAAAAGGGTTAACTATTATTCAGACTGACTAATATTCCAACTACATCATCAAGGTATGCCTTCGACGGAGGTATGCCTTGATGACGTACTTGGAATATTAGTCAGTCAGAAATTTAGCCTCCACAGTTGGAACAAATCAGGTTTAGTCCCCCTTCCTCTCGCACACACACACACACACACATATTTTCCGGTAGTTACGGGCCTGGCTGGAAGCAAAAACAGAATCTTCATGGTTCTTTTGGTACGCGCTTGTGCTTTGCACAGCAATTTCTTGTTTTCTCGTTTTTTTTCGTACTTTCGATTTCGCGCCAAGTAGTTTCCAGGATATAACAGCGCTCGTGATTGGTCAAGCCTGCGCGTTGCTTCTTGGGATTTTTTCACGATTCAGCATCATACTGTGTTTGACCCTAGGTCATACATTGTGAATTTAGTATGATACTTAAAAACGAGATATATGACCCAGCATCGTGCAAGCTGAAGCTGCATCACACTATGTATGACCCTGGGTCATACACTGTGAATTGAGTATGATACTTCAATAAGCAATTTATGACCCTGCATCAGACCATGTTCTAAATCTAAAGATGGAAACTTGAAAAAAGTTCAATTGGGAAATTTGTGCTAAATACCAGAAATATTTAGGTTTTCCGAAATTGGATATTCTTTAGGCATGAGGCCAGGCACGACTCGTCCTATGGGCCAGCGAGACCAATGCCTACGTAGTAAATGAGGCCTCATTTAGAGCTTTTTTCACGGCCACCATGGCCTCACAATAAAATGAGGCTAAGAGGAATAGTAAATGAGGCCTCATTGAGGGCTTTTCTCATGGCCCTCATGGCCTCATACGACTAAAAGGGGGTTCGAGAGGCCATATCTTTTCCAAAAAATGGGATTCCATGGGATAAGCCTAATACATACCGAGATGAGGCTAAGAGGGATAGTAAATGAGGCCTCACTGAGGGATTTTTCATGGCCCACATGCCCTCACAAGAAAATGAGGCTAAGAGGGATAGTAAATGAGGCCTCATTGAAGGATTCCTCATGGCACTCATGGCCTCATAAGACAAAAAAGGGATTCTCCAGAAAGTATCCTCGATAGGTATCCTCAAATAATACAATACCAGGCCATAGGTATCCTCCGAAATGTGACTAAGAGGGGTAATAAATTATGCCTCATTGAGGGATATATGTTGGCCCTCATGGCCTCAATCGAAATGAGGTTAAAAGGGATAGTAAATTAGACCTCATTGGGGAATTTCTCATAGCCCGCATGGCCTCATACGACTAAACAGGATTCCATAACCAGAGACGTTTCACAAAAAGGGGTTTCATGGGACGTGGTTATTGTATATAGAGGTGATGAGAATCGTATAGGACTTCGTTGTAATAAGGAGAGATAACTGTGCTGACAGATTCCGGGGGATGAAGCAATCTGATTGGTTAGTTAAAGTTAGGAAAGTGAACTGATTGGGTGGTCTAGATAAATGAAACAACAAGAGTACTCGGAATAGGGCCAGAACTAACAAGAACAGACCAGAACAACTAAAAATAGTAATAATAAGCAAAGCTGTTCCAGTTGATAGGCTCTTCTACTGGAGTATACTCCAGGACAAAGCAACATTGGTAGGTAGACAAAAACTATTGCATATTTAGATAGCAGCAGAGAATTCGGAAAGAATTCGAATTAGTACAAATTGTCGGGTTGTTTGTAGTAATTCGTGATACCCCGATTCAATTGAAAAAACCCTCCGAATATACCCCTGTCTAGTTATAGGCTTTTGGGTAACATAGAAACCACGTGGTACCATATAAACCAAGATGACGGCATCAAGTATACAAAATGGACGACGGAAACACGTATCACCCTCACAACACACATTGCGCATGCGCACTAACACCACGCATCACTATTGAGATGGCGTCACAAGATGGCCGCTCACGCGGGTTATCATGACAACCAAACATGGCGTCACCAGGTCACATGATATGACGTCACTTCCGGATCCGGGCCGGGGTCCGGCCAACCCGGCCCGTTTACTCCATCTCCTACTACTTCGGTAGTTACTGGCCTGGCTGGAAACAGAAACACAAACGAAATCGTCATTGTTCTGTGCTTTGCCCAGCTGAAATACATCCACTAGAAAACACTTTAACTGCCAAGTCTAGCACAACCCTTACATAGTAAATTTTCTATAACCGATGAGATGATTTTTATAAGAACGTCGACAGTCTGGGCCCGTAAACAGTATTGCAAAATATTCCTTAGGGAGATGACTGGAAGACAGCCAATCTGGCTATGTCATCTCCCAGTAGTACACAAAATGTTATATATTAATTGAACTATGTGATTGTAACCATTGTATTTCCTGTATGCTACTGAACGAATAAATATCTATCTATCTATCTATTTCCTGTTTTCTCTTTTTGTGTTTTTTTCTACTTTCGATTTGCCGCCAAGTTGTTTTCAGGATATAACGGCGCTCATGACTGGTCAAGGCGACGCGTTGCTTCTTGGGATTTTATCACGATTCAGCATCATATTATTTATGACTCTGGGTCATACATTGTGAATTTAGTAAGATACTTAAATACGCGATGTATGACCCATCATCGTGCAAGTTGAACCTGCATCATACTATGTATGACCCCGGGTCATCTTTTGTGAATTTAGTATGATAATTAAATAAGCGATGTATAACCCAGCATCGTGCAAGTTGAACCTACATCATACTTTGTATGTCCCTGGGTCATACATTGTGAATTTTCTATGATACTTAAATACGCGATGTATGACCCAGCATCGTGCAAGTTGAACCTGCATCATACTATGTATGACACTGGGTCATAGATTGTGAATTTAGAATGATACTTAAATACGCGATGTATGACCCATCATCGTGCAAGTCGAACCTGTATCATACTATGTGTGATCCTGGGCCATACATTGTGAAGTTAGTATGATACTTAAATACGTGATGTATGACCCATCATCGTGCAAGTTGAACATGTATCATACTATGTATGGCACTGGGTCATAGATTGTGAATTTAGTATGATACTTAAATACGCGATGTATGACCCATCATCGTGCAAGTCGAACCTGTATCATACTATGTGTGATCCTGGGCCATACATTGTGAAGTTAGTATGATACTTAAATACGCGATGTATGACCCATCATCGTGCAAGTTGAACCTGCATCATACTATGTATGACACTGGGTCATAGATTGTGAATTTAGTATGATACTTAAATACGCGATGTGTGACCCATCATCGTGCAAGTCGAACCTGTATCATACTATGTATGATCCTGGGCCATACATTGTGAAGTTAGTATGATACTTAAATACGCGATGTATGACCCATCATCGTGCAAGTTGAACCTGTATCATACTATGTATGATCCTGGGTCACACATTGTGATGTTAGTATGATACTTAAATACGCGATTAGTTAGTATGATACGTAAACTCCCAGCATCGTGCAAGTTGAACCTGCATCATACTGTGTATGAGCCTGGGTCATACACTGTATATTTAGTATTATACTTGTTGGGGAATCGTTCATGGTTTACAGTATTACCGATAATTGATACTGACAGATATTAGCCAATGCAGTTCTCCAGTAAATCTGGCTGCAAGGACTGAACACAGATATTGTGTCTATTGTCATACTGACCACTGTGTTATGTTATCTTGTCAGTCTCCAATAAATTACAGCCTAGGTTACATGTAATTTTTCTCTCAGTAATATATTCACAACATTTGGTCCCTCGAGTCGGACACGTATATCTGTGGATACTCAGGAATATGTAACCCTCTCAAGGCGTCGTAAAGCTCTTGGTGGTCATACAATCCTTCTTTTGAATGAGGCTGATATTATAGTGAACTCAGGCACAACAGAGAAGCCTGATCTAGATAAACTAAAGAGACGACTACCAGCATTAACAGAAAAAAATGACCATCTGAATGGCATTACCAATGAAATGCTTAGTAATATACCCCTAGATGACGACAGTGGATATATGAAAGCTTCTGATGTGGCTGAAGAACACATACAACAAGTTATGGACCGGGAAGGCGTGTATGAATACTACATTCACGATCACACAAAAAATGAAACGAGATTCAACCCCGATGCAAGGCCATTTAATCATTCTGAGACGAAACGAACTGTAAATTTACCTAAACTGACTTTGCCGTCATTTAGAGATGACATTATGGCCTGGCCATCGTTCTGGGATTCATTTAAGGCTGTTGTTCACGACGCACCACAAACAACAATGCCAACTATTCAGAAATTTCAATATTTGAAATCACTTCTACAGGGACCTGCATTGTTGTGTATTAATGGATTAATCCTAACAGAAACAAATTATACGTCCGCAATTGACCTTCTGTTTACTAGATTTGGTCAAACACATGCAATTGTGGCCGCTCATCTACAAGCTTTGATTAATTTGCCTACACCTAAGAGCAATAACCCCAGATTAGTTTCATTCAGAGACAGTCTTGAATCTCACATTCGGTCAATATCAGCACTCAGAGAAGACGAACTGCAGTATGGTGACATGCTGGTGTCTATTGTATTGAATAAATTACCCAACAGTGTTCGTACCAATCTTGCACGTGAACAAGGCACGCGGAAATATACACTCGACGAAGTTAGACTTTTTCTATAGAAAGAAATAGAAATTCAGGAAGCATCTGGTTCACATCAACTAGATAGCACTTTGGAATCTACAGTTTCTACACTAGTTACAAGTGCTGACCGTTCTACTGTTATAAACACCAATCAGAAGACTCCATGTGTCACTAAATTCAAAACATGTGTTTTCTGTAAGAGCCGAGGCCACTACCCAACAGACTGTGCAAAGCTTAGTAATCCTGATAAACGCATCGCACTGGTGCGGGGGCAACAACTTTGTTATAAATGTCTTGGACGATCGCACAAAATTATTGACTGCAAATCACGTTTTGTGTGTCGAATGTGTCAACGAAAACATAACACTAGTCTTTGCAATTAGGGTTCTTGTGATAGCCCTGCTCCAATAAAAGCTGCTCCACATTGATCTCAAAATAAAATAGTTTCGGATCGCAAATGTGCATCTTTTCACTTTTACATTGACAATTTTATTGAAGAGAAAACAAGAGTCTCATACGGCTCGTCAACTCCACTTAATGGTACAGTTGCAAATATTGTTCTCCATAAAACAGCCAGTGCCGGCGCCAGAATTTTTTTTGTGTGTATGTGTGTGTGGGGGGGGGGGGGGGGGGGGGGCAACTAGGGGGGGGGGGCAGACTCCCATGAAGGGGGGCAAATACGTAAAGGATCATATCATTACTTTGTTATGAGGTAGTGCAAACTTGGACCCAAAGTCCGTAATATACTTTTTTGGTTTGGTACGTCCTGTGGACGTACCAAACCAAAAAATTATATTACGGACTTTGGGTCCAAGTTTCGACTAAATGAAATGGTAATTAGCGGTCCTCCTTTCAAAAAATCCTGGATCCGCGTCTGGTGGGTCTGTGCGTGTGAGAGAGAGAGAGAGAGAGAGAGAGAGAGAGAGAGAGAGAGAGAGAGAGAGAGAGAGAGAGAGAGAGAGAGAGAGAGAGAGACTTCAAATAGTTGAACAGTGCACGGGAGATAATGCCCGTCTGTCATAATGCGAAATCCATGAATTTTTTTAGACAAGGGATATGGATAGACATGCCTTTGTTGGGTCATAACTTAATTATAACTTATAAGTATCTGCATCCGAGCCTTTAAATCTCTATTGCCTGGATGTATTCATCAGCTAGCCTGAGGCTTTGGGCTAAGTGTGTATGGGAAATTATTGGGAATAAAAAAAGAGAGGGGGGTGTGTGTGTGTGAGAGAGAGTGACTGAAAGTGTTTGTGTGTGAGGGTGGATGGAAATGCATGCGAGATGGTTGGGGGGGAACTGGGGGGTCAAAGCCTTCGTTTGGGGGGGGGGGGACAAATGCCCCCCCCCCCCCCTATGCCCCCCCCCCCCCCGTAGCGCCGCCACTGAAAACAGCTGTAACTCTTGCCTCATCGAACTCTACTTCTCTTAGTGCGAATGTACTCTTAGGCGACGGCTCACAACGCTCATTTATCACACAGGATTTTGCTACAAAACTTCACCTACAGTCTATTAGACGAGAAACAATAAGCATATCTTCGTTGGGATCAAAAGAGTCTTCAAGCAGACTTTTGGACATAGTGCAGTTGGAGTTGAAAACTGACTACAATAGTGTTATATCATTGACTCTATTCGTTGTTCCTAAAATAGCTACACAGTTAAACTGTTCAGTGAATAAGTATGTGTATACGCATACTCATTTATCAGCCTTACATCTTGCACATCCTGTTTATAGTGATACTAATTTTATCACTGACATTCTCGTAGGTGCTGAACAGTATTATAACATTGTGGAGGATGAAATTTTACATGGTGAATCCGGACCAATGGCTGTAAATTCTAAATTAGGATATCTTCTATCGGGCCCTACGTCATCGCCGCCTGCATTACAGTCAAGTACTCTGCTTCATATAATGGCTGACCATACATCTGATGACTCAATTCTTGAAAGGTTTTGGAACACTGAAATGCTTGGCATTCACAATAAGTCTACTCCTACAAAAGCGGAATTTTTGAACTCATATTGTGAATCAATTTGTTATACTGAAGATGGGTATATTGCTCCACTTCCATGGCTAGCCAATCATCCTGTTCTTCCAACAAATTATGATGTCGTCAGAAAGAGAACACTTTTGACAATTCGACGTTTAGCTAAAGATCCCATACTTCTTGAAAATTACAGTGCTTTACTCCGAGAACAAGAGATTAAATCATTCATTGAATAAATATCAAGTTCTTCTCTTCCACCTGAAGAGGGCTCATTATTTACCACATCACGCAGTGTTCAAGGAGTCCTCTACAACACCGATACGGCAGTTTTCATGGCAAAGCCTCATCTCCAAGTTTGAATGACTGTTTAATGGCTGGGCCTCCCTCACAAAATGCCATTCGTCGATTCTTC
This sequence comes from Pictodentalium vernedei, assembly GCA_031216915.1. Classification (NCBI taxonomy): domain Eukaryota; kingdom Metazoa; phylum Mollusca; class Scaphopoda; order Dentaliida; family Dentaliidae; genus Pictodentalium; species Pictodentalium vernedei. Next base: position 447,157,921 of record CM062290.1, on the reverse strand, counting down.
TACGTTTTCGACAATTTGGATTAGCTGCGGTGTCAGATATTGAAAAGGCTTTCTTACATATTAAATTATGTGAACAAGATAAGGATTTCACCCAGTTCTTCTGGCTATCGGAACCAACTGACCCATTGTCTACTTTGGTAGAATACAGATTCAACGTTATTTTATTCGGAGCAAAATCATCACCATTCATACTAAACGCCACAATTTTAAAACATCTCAAATTGAACAATGTTCATGAAGATCTGCGTCTATACATATATGTAGACAATTTTGTTCAATGCTGTAAAAATGAAGCAGAATTAATGGATTTTTACTCAGTGACACTTGAGATTGCGTCAAAAAGCTAAATTTAATGTAAGATCCTGGTCCTCCAATAGCCACCATCTTCGAGCCAAAACTGCGAGTGATAACGTGCTGGAGAAATTAGAAAATGTAGCGGTGCTTGGACTCTAATGGGATACTTTGAATGATAAAATAACTTTCAATTCACCAAAATCCTGCAGTGATCATTTGAGTTCAACACGAGAGATTTTGCGTGACGCTTACACTTTGTCTGACCCACTGGGTTTTATATCTCCGATAACAATGCAAGCCAAGAAATTTATGCAAAAACTTTGGTTGCTTCAGATTACATGGACAGTGAATTTGCACAGTGAATGGTTGCATATTGTAGAAAATTTACGCCAAGCAGCAACACTCAGCTTTCAACGTTCACCACATTCTGTTTGCAGTGTTACTACAGTTAAAACTAGAAGTCCTGTCACGAACCGTGCGCTTATCTAGGCTTAATTGCGCGTAGGAATTGCCATATCGAATGACATCCAAAGCATGGCAAGTTCTCCTGGTTACTCATAGCAAACACAGGCAATGTTTTTGCCAATGGACCTCCGGGTTACCCGGAGGTCCATTGGCGGAAATATTGCTTGTGCACAGGCCACATGTACAAAATTTGATAGCCTTACTACAGTCATAACGCGTAGATTAACGCGCAGATCGACGTGCTATTTGTGCGCATTTCATGACAGGACTTCTAGTTTTAACTGTAGTTTACCAGCACTTCACGTGTTCGCAGATGCAAGCATGAAAGTCTATGCTGCTGTTGCTTCCATTCAATGCTGCAATAATCATGAACCTTGTTTAGCCACGGCTAAAGGTAGAGTGGTTCCACTTACAATATTAACTCTTTCATAATTAGAATTATGTGCAGCACTGACAGTTTCACGTTAAGCCAAACATGGATGGAGCAACTTACATTTTGATCAAACGCTAAATACTTTTCTGTGGACTGATAGCATGATAACACTTCCGTGGATTAGATCAACCAAGAGACTTCCAATATTTGTGGCAAACAGAATGCGTGAGATAACTAGCAACACTGATATATCAAACTGGAGACATTGTGAGTCAGCAAAAAAACCAGCAGATATCTTGAGCAGAGGCTCTTGTGCTAGTGAATTGAGTGCGTCTGATTTGTGGTGGTCCGCAATTCCTATCTGACCAGGATACATATCTTAATGTTGACATTCAACATGTGCATACAAAGATTGGTCCAGCTGAGAAATCATTAAACAAAAGTACATCTGATGTGGCTGCGCTTTGCATAAATTTGTCGACAAAGCTCCAGACAATTATTGATATGAGTAGATTTTCCATATATCGTCGACTTCAACGAGTAACAGCTTTTGTTCTTCGTGTTGTGAATAAGTTGAAGAAATCTTCATTTGAAAGTGGTCCATTAACCATAAAGGAACTTAAGTTAGCTGATACTTGGCTGGTTAAACTTTGTCAATCATGTAGCAGATGAGATTTTTAGCCATTTTGTTAGATAATGTTTTATTTGTATTTCAATTTACAGGACCCTATGTGTTGTGATTTTGTGGTATGACACAGATAAATTTGACGAGTTGCCATTGCATGCATCCATAGTTTTAGGGTAGTTTTCAGGTCACGTGATAGGATGGAGATTTTCGATTGGTTTGTTTTGAATTTTGAAAACATCAGTTAAGGGTTTGATGGTGAAAGAATCTTTGATTAAGTCTTCTTGTTATTTTACATCGATTTTTGGTATTTTGGTTAGTACTGGTCGCATCTCAATTATTTATTGGCTCGATTTTGTATTCTGAACATTATTTCTTGCTTTCTTTGAATCGTGTATCAAATATTCGCATTTTCGTCGATTCACTAACTAATAACACCAATGATGTACACAACAGTTTGCATGAATGGTTTTGGGTTTGTATTTTTCAGCTCACTTCTATGCACAATGAAATGGATGAGTTGTAAGATGAACTGGTGAAATCTGGAATTTATAGAGTGGGACTCAGATCCACAATCTGGTAAGAACGGGATGTTTATGTTTGTTTTGTCTGTGTGTGTCTGTGTGTATAAAGGGTTTAAATTAATTTATTTGTTGTTTTATTTGTTTTAAAAAGGATGGTGAATTATTTTAAATAGCGTGGAGTCAATTAAGCTGGATGTATTATGTTTATAGCCATAGTGCTGAAAATGGAGTTAATCACTTTTAGTGATTATGGGCATTCTGGACCTCCACCTTCCCTGGATCTCGTTACCCACGAGGTGCAGGCAAGGCGGACACCCAGTCTGCTCCATATGATATTAAGCACTGTTCTTCAGTATTTGTAGAATTAAGAGGACTAGGCTCCTAGGCCAATTTAAATGCCAATCTGTTTCTCTGATATAGAGAAGATCTGTGTACTTTGTTATGCATAATGATTGATGAAATAATCACTGCTTCTTTCCAGTTGATGTTCAGTGTGATTTTTATAAACAAGTCATACAATATTGCATATTATTTTGTATTTCAGACTCCCTCATACTCATATTTTGGTGATGTGATGTAAATAAATGGTTATCAACAGTTAACTGAGTTAGTTGTGGCACAGCCCCTATGGACTTGGTACCCAAATAGGAAGTACCTCAGGACCTGGTCTGTTTCACTGGCGCCCAACGACTGGTTTGGAAACTCCACTATACACACCAGATGTGAAGCACTCTGCCGGCGAAGATTTCATCGACTACTAATTGGACTTACACTAGTGTTTAGTGACTAACAAGATGTTTATATTGTTATTATATTCTTTTGTACATGGAGAGAAACTGTAACTTTGGTGGATGTGGGGTATAGAAGTGTGGTGAGTTAGTTAGTATACAAGTACATATTATTTTGACCACATTCCATAATCATTATGCAAATTTAATTTGATTATCTCTAGTTTTTTTTACAATTTTAAAAATTAACTCTCATTAATTTTGCATTCAACTGTATCTGACAAGATTTTTGTTGTCTCGACAAGTGGTCAAAGTAATTCAGTGAGAGAAGTCATGCACTTGCAAATCTATTATTCTTTGTAGGGACACTGGTGACGGGTCATTCAATTATTGCATGTAAAGCACATAATTAAACTTTAGGAAATAATTTTTTTTTTCATTATTAGATTTCATTTCATTTATCCAATTTCTTCTTCATTGTTTACGTTTTTCATATTTTTCCTGCTGTAGTAAGTCATTCATAAATTTGGTTGTAGTATTTCATGCATAAACAGTTGTAAGTTTCTATTGGCTGTAGTAAATGACGTCATAGGTAGTTGTAGATTTTCATTGGTTCAATATTGTTAACATGTGACATCACAGTAGGAGTGTCAATTTTCTTGATTTTCATTGGTTCTCCTCTGACCTGGATTCAAAGTTTAAGCATTATTCAACATTTTTTTCTGTTTGGGTGAATCAAATATAAACATCATCGAGTTGCATTGATTTTGATTTTACAATTTGTATTTAAAAACAATTTGTAATTTTTCAAGTTCACTAGTTTATTAATGGCATAATATGAAATTTATTTTTGAACAGCAAATGTTTTCACAGATTTTGCTGATGAAATGCATGGCACATTTGTACAGTTCTTCTGACTGATATTTTGGCGAGTAGCAACAGACAAAAATACATTTTTTTCAGCTGGACAATAACTGGTGTTAAGTCTTCAGTTTAGAGAAACATTGGTATATTTTTTTCCTTTCAATTATGCATGCCTTTTTATTTACTTGATAGCTTTTGCAGATGAACCGGCTGATGATTTCAAATGAAAAATTATTGTTTGATCGAACTTTCCCTTTTTCTTGTTGATTTATTGTTTGTTTTCAGCCAAAGCCAACATTAACCCATAACATACCAGAGCTGATTCTAAATACCGGAATCAATAGATATTCATAAACAGGTCTTGACTTTATACCTGTGACATACAATTGTGATCCAATTACTGAACACCAAAATGTATTCCAGTGAAAATTTTTAGTTCTCTGGGAAATGTTTAACCCTTTATCTAACAATGGTCATAACTCAATGCATCTTCTGTCAGTGACGATGGATTAACCCTAAATTCTGAAATGTTTTTTTCTCCTCTTAAGCCATTAGATCAAAACTAATTACCAAAATTACTTAGGCTGTTTCAAGAATAGAATTTTGATTGTGCTTTAAGCAGTGAACATTGTTGAGACTTAGTGTCAGTGACTCAGAGAAATAATATTTGTGATATGTGTAATGTCTGAAACCAAATTACAAAAGTTTATTGACAAGAATGCAAATATTTCAATTGATACATCCTCAACGATAATTGTTGTTTCTGACAGTAAAGGTAGATATCTTGCTGAAAGGTCAGCTGCGAGACAGATTGGAACGTGTATAATTTGGCTTTATACTTCAGGAGCCACTATAAGGGAGAAACTTGGTAGGGTAAAACCCAGAATTGTTGAAGAAAGTAGGAAAGGAAACATAGTTGATGTATATATTTGGTTAGGTACATGCGACTTATCAATTAAAATAGGTTCTGACATATATCTGCGACATGATAGAGCCGAGACTGCTCTACACAATTTGACCTCAACTTTCATTGAATATTCAAAATACTTTTCCACATTTAAAAATATAAATATATTTCTTCTTGAAATACCACCAATTAGTATTGGGCGGTGGAATGCTAGGAAAGTAAATTTTGAGGACGGTCAAAAAATACTGGAACAATTCAAAGAAGCAGACTATGAAGTTAATAGAAGAATAAGGAAAATAAATACCTGGATAAAGGAGTACAATACAACAGTAGGAAAAACTAGTCCAATCTTTGAATATGACCTTTTAAAGTCTCGTAATGGAACTTCTACACTTAATTTTAATTTATATATTGACGGCATTCATCCAAAAATTCTTCTATCAGACACTTGGTTGATAAGAGTGCTAAAGATGATTAAACAATAAGGAGGTGTGAGTATAATTCTCACTGCCAGTACATTGTTTACACCAATCTTACCAACCACTTCAATATATTGAATTTTTAATATTGACAGCAGACAAAATTGATATACATTGATACATCTGGAGGTGTGAGTATAATTCTCACTGCCAGTACATTGTTTACACCAATCTTACCAAGCACTTCAATATATTGAATTTTTAATATTGACAGCAGACAAAATTGATATACATTGATACATCTGGAGGTGTGAGTATAGTTCTCACTGCCAATACATATATGTAGTCAGTTATATCAACAACATCTGAACATCTATATTGAATCATTCAACTAAGCTGAACAGTTTAATTAAACTTATAAAAGACTGATACAAAAATGGCAGAAAATGTATCGGATGATGATGTAAAATTGATTGAAATGTTTAAGGGTCTAAGGATTCCCCCACCTAAACTAGAAAATTCAGAGCAGCTGGAACTTTACATGAAACATTATGTTCGTGAAATGGAGAAGAGAAATCTTGATGTTGAAAAACATAAATTTGCTATGCCAAAAATATCACAGTTTTTTGGTGAACCAAATAAGGGAGAAGTCAACTATTTAACCTGGAAATATGAGGTTGAATGTTTGATAGCTTCAAGAAATTTTACGGAAGATGAAGTGCTCTGTGGAATTCGCCGCTCGTGCAAGGGCAAATCTGGCGATATTTTACGTCGAATGGGTGTTCATGTATCATTGAAAGATATCATGAAAAAATTTGATTCGACATATTCGATGCTTGAAACCGGTGAATCAATACTACGAAAATTTTATGCCTGCAGCCAAGATTCAAATGAAAATGTAGCAACATATGCTGCCAGAGTAGAAGACATTTTTTCACAGGCAGTTGAAATGAATGCTTTGGCACCATCACAGGAAAATATTCTTAGAAATGTTCTGTATCAGGGTTTGAAACCACATTTGAGGCAAATGGCTGCATATAAATTTGACACTGTCATGGATTATGACAAATTCAAAATTGAATTGAGGAAAATAGAAAACCAGCTTCAAGAAGATTTTACAAAAGACAAATCTAAACTAAAATGTCAAGCAACAACAAAGTCAGAAGAGAAAAGTGAGCTTGGTGAAGTGAAAGACTTGTTGCTAAAACTTAGTGAGAGGATAGATAAGCTCGAAAAACAAAAGGAAGAAGCAAAAGAAGCTCAGGAATTAGCTATTCCTTATTATCACAGAGGATATAATAGAGGCTTCAGAGGAAATTATAGAGGAAGTTTTAATAGAGGTCGTGGTCTTACGTCGGAGAGAGGCAGAGGCCGTGGAAATTACACTGCACGAAGACCAACAGCAGGGCGCACTTTCAAACCAAGGTGTTACAAATGCAACAGTGAACACCACATGATTAGAGACTGCCCAAACTGAGATGTGCTGCTGTTGCGGGGTTGAACCGCAGCACAATCCCTAAAGGGAAACAACAAGACCCCATATTAGCGGGAAGCTCAACTGAAGCTGAAATTGCAGTGAATGGAAAAGTAACAACAGCTTTGATTGACAGTGGCAGTTGCATAAGTCTTATATCAGAATCATTTTATAAACAGTTTTTAAATACGTCACCTCTCCAACCACTGAAGGAATTATTAAATATTGAATGTGCCGATGGAAGTGAATTGCCTTACCATGGTTACATAATTGCTACATTATCTGTAAAAGGTATTCCAAACTGCCAGGAAAAGGAATGTTTATTTTTAATTACGCCAGAAACGAACTACAGTGCAAAAGTACCTGTTCTTCTAGGCACAAATATTTTAGATGAGCTTTTAAATGATTGTAAGAAAACATTTGGTGATAATTACCTACAGAAGGCAAGTTTACACACACCTTGGTATTTGTCCTTCAGATGTTTATCACTTCGGCAAAGAGAGCTTAAGCGTAACCAAAATAGAATAGCGATTGTAAGATCAGCTGAACCAACGCAAGTTATAGTTGGTCCTAATCAATCAATAAATGTTAGAGGATACTGTGATAGAGAATTACCATATCACCGAACAAATGCAATCATTCAAGAGACAAAACATTCCCATTTACCTGACTTTGTTGATATAACCCCAACTGTTGTCCAATATGATTACAAGAATAATGGTGAAGTTTTTGTAAATATTTCAAATGTAACTACACAGTCTTTAACTGTTTCACCCAAAACTGTTCTTTGCGAAATGCAACCAGTTGCAATTGACGAGTCTGTGTTTGATAAATTGAAAAATGACATGGAGTTTAATTTTTTAAACCAGGTTCACATTGAATCAGAAATTACAGAAGAACATCAATCCAAATTAACAGACTTACTTAAAAAGCATAGAGACATTTTTTCTAAAAATGATGAGGACATTGGAAACTGTGATTTAATAAAACACAGAGTGGACTTGATTAATGATGTCCCATTTAAACAAAAATATCGTCGAATTCCTCCAGCTATGGTAGATGAAGTTCGACAGCATCTAGAACAGCTACTGGCAGCTGGAATAATTAGAAAAAGTAAGTCACCTTGGGCTTCAAATATTGTTTTAGTCCGCAAGAAAAACGGAAAATTAAGAATGTGTGTGGACTATCGAATGTTAAATAATCGAATGGTCAAAGATGCTTATGCTCTACCACGTATAGAAGAAGTATTTGATTGCCTAAGTAATAGTAAATACTTCAGTACAATTGATATGAAGAGCGGATATTTGCAAGTGGAGGTTGAGGAACAACACAAGGAAAGAACTGCTTTTACTGTGGGACCTCTTGGATTTTACGAGTTTATTAGGATGCCATATGGAATGTCGAATTGTCCTGCTACTTATCAACGTTTAATGGAGGAATGTTTAGGTGAATTAAACATGAAAATCTGTGTTATTTATTTGGATGATCTAATTATCTTTGCTGATAGTTTGGAGCAACATCTTGAACGTCTAGATATAGTTTTAACGAGACTAAAAGAGTGCAATTTAAAGTTAGCCGCAGAAAAATGTTTTTTTTTAAAAAAACGTGTGAAATTCCTGGGTCACATAGTGAGTGAAAATGGTGTTGAAACGGATCCAGAGAAAATTGATAAAGTTCGTAATTGGCCAGTTCCATCCAATGCAGATGAATTAAGATCATTTTTAGCATTCGCAGGCTACTATCGTCGTTTTGTTAGGGATTTTTCAAAAATCACTCGACCATTGAATGAGCTTTTACCTCCATCTTCACCTAAAAAGAGCACAAAAGCTAAGAAAAAGGAATGGAAATGGACACAACAGGAGCAAGATACTTTTAATTCCTTGAAGGAAATACTCACCAATCCTCCAATTTTGGCATATCCCGATTTTACAAAAAAATTTGAACTTCATATTGATGCAAGTACGCTAGGACTTGGAGCTGTTTTATATCAGGAACAGGAGTCACGGAAAAGAGTCATTGCTTATGCAAGCAGGTCTTTGACAAAATCAGAAAAAAATTATCCTGCATTTAAACTTGAATTTCTTTGTTTAAAATGGGCTGTTACTGACAAATTTTGTGATTATTTGATGGGAAATCATTTTACTGTTTTCACAGATAACAACCCTTTGACCCATATTCTCACAACTGCAAAATTAGATGCTACTGGACAAAGATGGGTTTCTGCTCTCAGTGTTTTTAATTTTGATATTTTGTATCGAGCAGGATTTAGAAATGCAGATGCAGACGGAATGTCCAGATATCCACATCATAAAATCAGCACAGACAACTCTGATTTTATAAAAGTTGATAATAATACAGTGAAAAGTATATGCAGTTGTTCACAGGTAAGTAGTTATGTAGATGTTTTACCTTCAGCTTCTCTTAATATTATAGAAGCAACCGATACTTCTACACAACTGGCACAAATTGAGCTGCGCGAGATTAGAAAAAGGCAGCGGGATGATTTTACTATTGGTAAATGGCTTAGAGCAAAAATTGATAAGCAATTACCAAAAGGTTATTATGACAAAGATGACCATATTATGAAAAGAAGTTTTAATAACTTTAAAGTTATAAGAAATACACTCTACAGAGAAGTTACAGATAATGGGACAACTATTTTGCAACTTGTTTTACCAGCTGTTTACAGGAAGGAAGTTCTTTTAGGCCTACACAATGACATAGGTCACCCTGGTAGAGATAGGACACTATCACTACTCAGAGAGCGCTTCTTTTGGCCAGGCATGTCAGCAGACTGTGAACAGTGGATCAAAAAATGTGATCGTTGTCTGAGAAGAAAATCAGACACAAACACGAGAGCTTCACTTGTAAATATTGAGTCTACATATCCACTTGAATTAGTTTGTATGGATTTTCTTACACTGGAACCAAGCAGAGGAGTGGGGAATGTGTTAGTTATTACTGACCATTTCACAAAGCTTGCTTTAGCAATTCCAACTAAGAATCAGTCTGCAAGAACTACTGCAGAGGCATTATATGAAAATTTTATTGTTCATTATGGAATTCCTACAAGACTGCATTCTGATCAAGGTCGAAATTTTGAATCTAATGTCATAAAAGAACTTTGTACACTATTTGGTATAGATAAATCTAGAACAACCCCATATCATCCAAGTGGAAATGGAAGTCCTGAACGTTTTAACCGAACATTGTTGAATTTGTTAGGAACATTGGAACCAGTTAAAAAACCAGATTGGAAAAAATACATCTCTTCTCTAGTTTATGCATATAACAGCACAAAACACGAGACAACAAAATATTCCCCATTTGAATTGATGTTTGGTAGAAAAGCCAAGTTACCAATAGATGCAAAATTTGAAATTGATTCAACAGATAGAGTAGACATATCTGCTGATGACTATATTGATCAACTGAAGAAAAGAATTAAATTTGCAAGAGACACAGTTGAGATTCATGCAGGTAAAGCAAAGGACAGACAGAAAACAAATTATGACAAGAAGGCGAAGGCATCTAAAATCACTGTTGGGGATAAAGTTTTAGTGAAAATTTTAAGTCACGAAGGGAAACATAAAATTGCTGATAAATTTGAAGAAGAAGTTTCTATTGTTACAGAACAACCCAATAATGAAATCCCTGTTTTCAAAGTTAAATCGCCAGATGGCAGAGAGAGAACATTACACAGAAACCATTTGCTTTTACTAGACCAGAGTGGCTCAGACTCTATTTTAGAAACAAAACCTGTTTCTGAATCAGAAAATTCTTTCAACGATTCTTCAGAAAAAGTAGTTAAGCCTGTTCCTAAACCAAGGATCAGATTACAAAAAGTTGATAAGATTGCTGCAGCAGAAGAGAAAGTAGAAGAATATAAAGTTAACAACGTCGTAGATGATACGGAGTCAGAGGATGATTATGGCGTTTGGTCATATGTAAGTGGGGACGCCCATAAATCTGACTTGGAAAGGAATGATGATAAAAGTGTTACTAGTGTAATTGAACCCCCAGTTCATTCACTAAACACAGAAGATGTTGATGTATCAAGAAGTAACCCTAATGTAGACATTCAGGAAAAAATTATAGAAGAGGAAGGAAATATACAAGAGCAAATGGTAACAGAACAAAGGAATGTAAGTGAGCACCAATTGTCAGATGACACACAACCAACACCACAACTGAGAAAGTCACAGCGTGTAAAGAGGCGGCCAAAATATTTAGACAATTATCACTGCAGTGAAATTTCTTCTAGACCAGTTGACCAAAGAGCAGATGCGCTTGATAAATTATTAGCATCAGGAATTTTAACTACAGTGTCAACTGAGATGGCTGACCAACTGTGGAAAGCTGTGATGAAGTGATTTTAAACAGTTTTTTTTTTTCTTTTTTTCTTTAATTTCTATTTTGAATGTATAGATTGTTTTCACAATTTTTATAATATTGTAAATAAAATATAACTATTGAAGTCATTTTCATTACCCTTAGTCTATTCATATGGTGGGCACACAATTATTCGGAGGGGGTATAAAATGGATTACACTGTCACATTCTCCATGCTTGATACTTATTTTTATGATTTTGATTCATGGTGTGATTCTAGAATTAGGAATGTATGCTTAACGTTTTTGTGTACAGGAACAACAGATTTATTGATTAATAACTGTTTCAGATGATGAAGAATTGCAGAATTTGTGATTTGTTTATTTTATGATTTCTTTTGTAGCTAAAAGATGATAAAGTAGAGTAGCTGCACTGATTTTTATTAATTGAATTAACAACAATTATTTTCTTTCACATACCATGAAATAATTACTATAATTTTTTCTTGTAGATTGTTTTGTAAAAACAAAAAAATGCTAAATGATGGGACATCATTTTCCAGAAAGGAGGAGTATGTAGCAGATGAGATTTTTAGCCATTTTGTTAGATAATGTTTTATTTGTATTTCAATTTACAGGACCCTATGTGTTGTGATTTTGTGGTATGACACAGATAAATTTGACGAGTTGCCATTGCATGCATCCATAGTTTTAGGGTAGTTTTCAGGTCACGTGATAGGATGGAGATTTTCGATTGGTTTGTTTTGAATTTTGAAAACATCAGTTAAGGGTTTGATGGTGAAAGAATCTTTGATTAAGTCTTCTTGTTATTTTACATCGATTTTTGGTATTTTGGTTAGTACTGGTCGCATCTCAATTATTTATTGGCTCGATTTTGTATTCTGAACATTATTTCTTGCTTTCTTTGAATCGTGTATCAAATATTCGCATTTTCGTCGATTCACTAACTAATAACACCAATGATGTACACAACAGTTTGCATGAATGGTTTTGGGTTTGTATTTTTCAGCTCACTTCTATGCACAATGAAATGGATGAGTTGTAAGATGAACTGGTGAAATCTGGAATTTATAGAGTGGGACTCAGATCCACAATCTGGTAAGAACGGGATGTTTATGTTTGTTTTGTCTGTGTGTGTCTGTGTGTATAAAGGGTTTAAATTAATTTATTTGTTGTTTTATTTGTTTTAAAAAGGATGGTGAATTATTTTAAATAGCGTGGAGTCAATTAAGCTGGATGTATTATGTTTATAGCCATAGTGCTGAAAATGGAGTTAATCACTTTTAGTGATTATGGGCATTCTGGACCTCCACCTTCCCTGGATCTCGTTACCCACGAGGTGCAGGCAAGGCGGACACCCAGTCTGCTCCATATGATATTAAGCACTGTTCTTCAGTATTTGTAGAATTAAGAGGACTAGGCTCCTAGGCCAATTTAAATGCCAATCTGTTTCTCTGATATAGAGAAGATCTGTGTACTTTGTTATGCATAATGATTGATGAAATAATCACTGCTTCTTTCCAGTTGATGTTCAGTGTGATTTTTATAAACAAGTCATACAATATTGCATATTATTTTGTATTTCAGACTCCCTCATACTCATATTTTGGTGATGTGATGTAAATAAATGGTTATCAACAGTTAACTGAGTTAGTTGTGGCACAGCCCCTATGGACTTGGTACCCAAATAGGAAGTACCTCAGGACCTGGTCTGTTTCAATCAGAAAATTATTCGGCTATTTACGACTGTTTAACGCATCAACAAAAACCTGTGCCTGTACTAGTCAATTAGCTACGTTTATTTCTTGATGACGCCAACGTCATTCGTAGTGCAGGTAGGATTGGAAATGGGAACTTCTCTGACTTAGTAAAATATCCAATTCTGCTGCCCTCTAAACATTGTTTAACAGAACTTCTTATATAACATGCACATGATTTAACACTTCATTCTGGTATCAATCAAACAATTACATTCATAAGACAGACTTTTTGGATATCACGCCTGCGTCAACGCGTGAGGTCTCTTCTCAAAACTTGTGTGATATGTAAAAGGGTGATTGGCAAACCATACCAACTCCCTCGTTCACCACTCCTACCGACGATTCGAGTTAATGAAACTGAGCCTTTCCAAATTGTGGGAATAGATTTTACTGGAGCTTTAAATATTTTGGATCAGAACCAAAAAGCATAGGTTTGCTTATTTACTTGCGCCGTGAAAAGAGCAGTACACCTTGAAGTGACAACAAATTTGAATGTGACATCCTTTCTACACGTTTTTCATAGATTTGTCAGTCGTCGAGGCTTTTCTTTGAAAGTACTTTCTGATAATGCCAAAACTTCCGAAACAGCTTACAAAGAGTTAACGAATTTTCTTAACAATCCTGAACTTGTGCATTCAGTGTCTGCTCAAGGAGTGGAATGGAATTTATACCAAAACGGGCACCCTGGTTTGGGGGTTTCTGGGAACGTTTAATCGGGCTCATAAAGACCATTCTCAAACTTGTTTTTGGACGTGCTAGACCTACCTATGATGAACTAGTAACTGTTGTAACTGAAATTGAGGCATGTGTAAACGACCGTACTCTCACTTATGTATCTGCAGATGGTGGGGACCGTGACTAGTACGCCATCTAAACTTTTTTTTGTGGCCGTAAACTTACTCAATATCCTCGTCGCCGAACGGAAGTTAACTTGACTGACCCTGTTTATATGCCGTCCAACCAGAAATGCAATGAGGACCGTTTTGCCAGTCTCACATGCGATACAACAATTGTGGAAACAATGGCATAATGACTACCTTTTGTCTCTCCGTGAACGCTATTTGCGTGATACCGAACGTCAAAATCAAGTTCAGTTAGGTGATTTTGTGTATATTCATTAAGATTGTCCTCGAATTAACTGGCAGTTGGGTGTAGTGACTATGCTACATGGCGACAAAGATGGACTTGTACGATCAGTGACACTAAAGGCGGCAAATGGTTACTCAACGCGACCAGTTGCACGTCTATATCTCCTGGAAGTACGATGTGACTTTCTCAGTAACATTTCAAGTGACGCTATTTGTGAACGTAAGGAAATGTTTCTGTTTCAAATACTCGTCCGCACCGTACGGCGGCGCAGCGAGCAAAGGAACTTGTACATAAACTGTTTTCAGACTCTAGTCCCGATTTAGACTGCGAGTAGTGTTTTTTTTTCTCTCCCCCGGAGTACACTTTGAGATAAATTTGTGCTAGAAACTTAAAAAAGGATTTAGAGACATTAAATTGTCCGGCCAGGAGAATGTTGGGGAATCGTTCATGGTTTACAGAATTACCGAAAATTAATACTGACAGATATTAGCCAATGCAGTTCTCCAGTAAATCTGGCTGCAAGGACTGAACACAGATATTGTGTCTATTGTCATACTGACCACTGTGTTATGTTATCTTGTCAGTCTCCAATAAATTACAGCCTAGGTTACATGTAGTTTTTCTCTCAGTAATATATTCACAACAATACTTAAATAAGCGATGTATGACCCAGCATAGTGCAAGTTGAACCTGCGGCGTACTATGTATGACCCTGGGTCATACATTGTGAACTTAGTATGATACTTAAATACGCGATGTATGACCCAACGTCGCGCACGTTGAACCTGCATCATACTATGTATGACCCCGGGTCATACATTGTTAATTTAGTATGATACCTAAAAAAGCGATGTTTGACCCAGTCTCGTGCAAGTTGAACCTGCATCATACTATGTATGACCCTGGGTCGTCCATTGTGAATTTAGTATGATACTCAAATAAGCGATGTATGACCCAGCATCGTGCAAGTTGAACCTGCATCTTGCTATTCGCATGCGAGAGGGTCAAACTTTTTATTTTAGTATGATAGTAAAATAATTAAGTATGATACTTAAATAAGCGATGTATGACCCTGCATCATACCAGCCGGACCTGCATCATACTCGCTTAATTAAGTATGATAAATAAATAGCGATGTAAGACCCAGTATCGTGTAGGGTGAACCTGCATCATGCTATTCGCGAACGAGAGGGTCATAATTTGTAATTTGTTATGATAGTAAAGTAATTAAGTATGATACTAAAATAATTTTGTATGACCCTTAAATAATTCTGTATGATACTTAATTAATTCAGTATGATACTTAATTATTTTAGCATCATACTCTATTAATTAAATATCATACTTAAATACAACATTTTGACTCTTATCGTACGTCATACACTACTCTCTTAACGTTCACATTGAGCCGTATTTATGGGGAAAAGTGTGGATCACGTGACAAAGCATGACGTCACTAAAACAATAAATCGTGCAGTATTTCAAAGCAAGTTTATAGGTAGTTGATAAATAGAGAATCTTTCATGAGTCCCCGATAAGTATGCAAAATATGAACCGAGTCCACTAAATTCGATTCAGGCCGAGCTTTAGCGAGGCCCAAATCGAATTTAGTGGACGAGGTTCATATTTTACATACTTATCGGGGACGAGTTTGAGATTCTATTTATCACATCACCGTGATTCGTTCACATTCTGACAGAATTTGGTGAGCCTCCTTAACCCAAACCCACGTTGCTAAAGCTCGGCCTGAATCGAATTTAGTGGACTCGGTTCATATCTTACATACTTATCGCCATATCGGGGACTCATGAAAGATTCTCTATTTGTCTGATTTTCTGAAATTGAACTGAGACGCTCGCCTGGTAAATTCACTCGGAAGTCAGTTCCATCCACCTCAACTGTGTAGAATTTTCCATTTGTCGATTCTATGACCCTTAGAACTTTCCGACACCAGTAACATCGATTTTAACAAGTCAATTGACTTTGACATTTTGAACGCCGTCATCCATGTGTATGAATATTCAACACGTAGGAAGACGCATATCAATTAAGGTGATTCGCCGGTCAATAAACTCACGTGAAAAATCTCGTGGGTTTATGACCCGTGTATAATATTCCTGTTCTGAACTTGGTTATGAGGCAGTGCTTATGTGATAATGATTATGTACGGGTGACCCGTTAAAGTGAGATATCTACAATATGGAGCAAACATTTACGCGCCTAAGCAAACGTATATAGCTAAATGATATGTGACATTCCCTTAAATGCCGTCATCGTCACCGATATGACAAGATAATTCAGGACAGGGAAAATTATGCAAAAAGGAAATTGCTGGTATAGTGTTTGATCAATTTTTTTTTTTTTGTTTTTAAAAAAAAGGAATTTACCACCCAAGCTGAGATAATAATGATTAAAGAGCAAAGTACACTCAATGTAACCAGTCCGTATATCATATTGAATCCAATTACTGCCCGACTGGGGCATGTCATTTGGATGAATATTTTAATTTTACGTTGTGTATTTGAACTCGTTTTTTATAATATATGATGATTTGTATATGATACGTAATAGGTTGAGTTGTATTTTTGTTGGTACAGTTAAAACTAGAAGTCCTGTCACGAACTGTGTGCTTATCTCGGCTTAATTGCGCGTCGGAATTGCGCGCATTGCCATATTGAATGGCATCCAAAGCACGGCAGGTTCTCCCGGTTACTCGTGGAAACCTCAGGCAATGTTTCTGCCAATGTACCTCCTGGTTACTCGGAGGTCCATTGGCTAAAACATTGCTTGTACACAGGCTATATGTACATAATTTGATACCCTCACTACGGCCATAACTCGTAGATTAACGCGCAGATCGACGTGCTATTTGTGCGCATTTCGTGATAGGGCTTCTAGTTTTAACTGTAGGACCGGCGTGTAACAGAAAAAATAAAAATGTTGATAATAAGCCTTTTTCGAAACAGCCATCTTGGACTGTAATCTACGCAAAATCTCAGGTCGCGAGGTGTGAACATTTCAAGAAAACACGTTGCGAGCAATGGGAGAAGAGAGCGGGTGAAGTGCTTCAGACCCCATTACTTTCATTAGTTAGAATTTAAAAAAAAATATTTAGCCAAGGTTTCCATTTGTTTAAGGCAAGAGCATTATTGTATGAGAACTTTCATTGAGTTCCTATCGACATAAATGGTGTTTGAATACATGCTGTGTCATTACTCCGTGGCCATGGACACTGTTTTCAACAACTTCCCGAGATTTCCCAAGCCGAGAAATTCCGTGCAACACACGTGCCCTTATTGCCATGCAAAACAAGTCCTCGCCTCCGTGAAAAACTCTGTAAACCTGCGATATTCCATCGTATAACATCGTCTAGTGTTGCCCCTTTGTTTACTCCCCGCGACCTGTGACCTTGCACTGATTAATGTTCAACATGGCAGTTTCGAAAAAGGCTTATAGTTAATGATTCAATTTCATGGGACACGTATTTCGTAACATTCACCCCTACTCCTTCCGACAGTCAGTTATTTTGGCGGAGAAGGTATTGGCTGAATAGCTTTCAGTCTGTTGTCCTTGTAGCCTGGTCAGTGAAAGGGCAATTCTAGCATTGGTAAGGCATTTCACGAAACTACAAAACGTGGAGAGTGGATTGTAACTAAATCACCCGCGGAGTGGTGCCATCACCCAAGCTATAACTTTCAAATTTTGTACATATCGACACAAAACACACACAATGTTTCAGCCAATGGACCTCCGGGTTTAACTCGGAGGTCCATTGGCTGAAACTTTGCTTGTGCTGGTTATGCTTTGCAACAAATTTGCAATTATTGCTTGGGTCCATTGGCTGAAACTTTGCTTGTGCTGGTTGTGCTTTGCAACAAATTTGCAATTATTGCTTGGGTGGAATTTCCACTCTACGAGTCATTTAGTGATAATACACTCTCCACGTTCTGTACACAACCATTCTCTTCATCACAATGCTAGTTTAATCTATTTTAGCTAAGTTTAATTTAGCTTTATTGAAGTTTTTATTTTGTAGCGAAAGTATATTTCCGATTTTGGGGGTTTCTTATCGACTAACAGTCCCCGCTCCTCTTCCTTCGGAATATTCGTGCGGTCGACATTTCAGGTCCATTAATTTTACCGTTAATCCATATAACTTTATCATTGATTAACCAACTTCAGCGGTCTGAATGTAACGGTTACGCCACTATTGGGGGACACGACTGGGGTAGACGAAATTATGTTTAGCCCTGCTCCAGGGAACATTTCCAGTTCTGTATTCAGGCAGCTTATTTTATGGAGGGAGCTTGCAAACGGACCAGCCTATTCATCCTCCGTCAAACACTGATGCATGCACTCAATATTTCTCTTTAATTCCATTTTGCAAGTGTTTAATTTTCAAACCAAGCTACTTTTTTAGTTTTCTTAAGAAGCATTTTATTTATGTTGACGTGCTATTGCACCGGGGTCTTCCTGTCTACCCAGCCGCTATTGTTCTGGTAGAAGTGTGAAACTTTTCTTGATCAAAGAAATGCCGACTATAGTTTTGTTCAAATTACTGGCTTGTTCAGTTGGGAATTTAACTGCAAATTCAGAGGGCTGGGTGTGTTGGAAAATGACAAAAAGGAACACAAAAAATCGTTTCCTGGAATGATATTGCCTTTGTGTACATTTACAGTGAGATGGGCGAGTCCAATATAAATATACAGGAAGGACCAAATAATAACTGCAGTCTGCAGCCGTCTTGCTGCAGACTGCAGTTATGATTTTATCACCAATGACTCGTGTATACACCTCTTTTCTTAACCCTTTACCCAACGTAACGGCAAAAACTCGCAAAACTCCCCAATTAATCTTTATTATTTTTTCATTTTTTTTGGTCAAAATCATAGGTTATGACCCCTCACTGGAACGAGCTCGTTCCAATGAGGGGTCATAACCTATGTTTTTGACAAAAAAAATAGTTATTCAAGAATTTGGTTTGCAAGTGTCGTCTGCTTTTCATGTTAGGTGAAGTTTTAACACAAAAATGGGAAGAAATTATGCCTTGGACCAAAAAAATCGGTCTTACGAGTTGCAAGGGTTAATAACTAAAAGAAAATTAAATCAAATTCTTATATAAAAATGCGGTGCTGTGGCAACTATCAGTTCTCTGTTTAGATATATCAACTCATCAATTACGCCAGGAGATGAAAAATAAGCTCTCTGTTTTGACACAGACTATAACCATCGCCCAGGTGTTAATTAAAACTAGTGGGCTGGGTGAACAGGAATAACCCATTGCACCTGATCATAAGACTGATCGGATTGATAGCATATCAGTTAATTTCAACTAAGGCTTACCAATTGTGTATTTATTGCAATAGGTGTTGGAATGACAATTGCGCGTCAAACTATTTTGCAATAGGGGTTGACGTGACAAGTGTAGGCCCACATCAACCCCTAAGCCGTATTGTAATAATACATTTCAATTATGGTTGCACTGCAATAGAAGTTGGTGCAAGGCCTAGTAATGCATGAGCTTAACAAACCTCATCTGATCGAAACACGGAGAGTCTGCCAAACTGTAGTTTGCAGCACCCCTACACCTTTGATCGGGCATGTCCCGTATCCTTCTAGTAGGATATACAAAAGGCCTTCGTTATAATACGAGATTTATAGGAAATAGAATGGAATTCGATACGACAGAAATGCGACTTTTTTTCAAAACGAATTATGAATTAAACCTGACTCTAATTGGGACTGAATTTGACGCAACGGAAGCGAGATGTCTGTTTCGAGCCTTCGGCTAAACATGTTTATGGGGTGGAAAATTAAATAATTGTACTTTGGCTTCAATTAAAACTAGAAGTCCTGAATGAAATGCGCTCATATAGCACGTCGATCTGCGCGTTAATCTACGCGTTATGACCATAGTAAGGCTATCAAATTATGTACATATGGCCTGTGCACAAGCAATGTTTCAGACAATGGACCTCTGGATAACCATTCACAGAAACATTGCCTGTGTTTGCTCCGAGTAACCAGGAGAACCTGCCGTGCTTTGGATGCCATTCGATATGACAATTGCGCGCAATTTCTACGTACAATTAAGCCTAGATAAGCGCACAGTTCGTTACAGGACTTCTAGTTTTAACTATAGGCCTACAAGGCCGAACAGAAACACGTTAATGGGCTAGGTAACCTAAGTTCATTTATCAAAAGTTTGGGAGGGGGATGTGGGCCTATTTGTTGATCCGAAAAAGTGTTCACCCATACCCGCCGCCTCTGCGCAGTAAATGCCCCCATACCGTTTCAAAGCCTGGAACTGGAAATAACATCTAACAGGAGAGGATGCCCACCCCATCTTAGGTCACATGTGTCTGTAGGCCTATTCCCACCGTTCTTAAAAAAGACATGGTGTAGCCAAAACTCACGGAAAAAGGTGTATATACATATATAGAGTGGGGGCAGCCAGTTTTGGTGTTTTGTGGTGAAGGCCAACATGATATAACATGATAAGACGTTGACATAGGCCTATCACGAAGGGCTGGTAGTGGACCTACGGAGGACATACCGTGCCCCTTCCCCTTTCAACCATCTGGCCTTTGTGATATCACCCCCGAGAAAAGTTTACAAAGAGGTGTTCTGAAATCAGTTGTAACGTGTCAAACCATATAATGTCAAACTTTCGTTGGGCTAATTATGGGCGGGGTGTAAATAGTGTGGTATTCCCTCCCCTCTACCACCCGCTGCTATACAGGCCTGTCAGAAAAAAAACGCCTTAGTCTTTTTCCATACATTTAATTTCATCATAATGTTTCATAGTTTGGGAAATAAAATATTGCTTACAATAAACAAATTTCACATTTATGTCCTCCCATGGTCTATTCAAAGTCTGGACACACCTTCAGATCTTTGGCAGTCATCTCCTCTGCTCGCCTATCCTTGACTGTCGAAAACACATTTAATTTTTAAAAAAAAAATTATGAACGATATTACAGTCTGTCTGAGCCCTTCAATTTAAGTTTCCCCATTTCCCTGCCGTTCTTCTGAAAGACTGGATACTCCCCTGCTCAGGTCTTCAGAACCCACGGTATTCAATGTGTCTGGTCAATAGCGAATACAGCTATATTCCCTTGAAAGTTTACGTGTCGTTACGTACACATTCCAACCTTGAAATCGTTGTATTTTAATTACATTTACAGTACGTGGAGAGTGAATTTAACTAAATCACCCGCAGAGTGGAGCTATCACCCAAACTATAATTTTCAAACTTGTACATATCGACTAAAAATACAAGCAATGTTTCAGCCAATGGACCTCCGGGTTCAACCCGGAGGTCCGTTGACTGAAACGTTGCTTGTGGTTTTTATGCCTTGCAACAAATTTGCAATTATTGCCTGGGTGGAAACTCCACTCTGTGGGTGATTTAGTGATAATACACTTTCCACGTACTGTACATCCCATTACGCATTTAACATATGACTTTAAGACCAATCGATTTTTTTATCATTAAATTAGATAAGATCTATTTGAAAAAAACACACCCATAACAGGCAGAATGCATAATAATACAAAATAACGTAGATTCTTAACAAAGTGCATACAAAGTACAACAATCAGTATTTAATAATTTACAACACAACAATAAGCATTCACTAAATTTCCAATCCATCTCGAGTGCAGTAAATAATTTCAGCACAGCACCGCCGTTTTCATTTTAAATGGCAGGATTTTGAATTAGCATAATTTGAATAAATTTGCAGCTGTCGCCCAATGCATTATGTCATCCTAATCTGATTATCATTACACCTATGCTTTATACTTTAGTAGCCGACAAAGTTGTCGAACAACATTTCATGACGTGAAACGAAGGAAATAACATGGTCGTAGGAAAATTGTTTACATGAAAGTGTGGCTGGAAAATATTTTCTACGTTAAAACTGGCAGACGATAAGAATCAGAGTTCTTATAAGAACGTAACATTTGCATTCTGTACTTTTAGAGTTCATCGCCGACCATTGTTAAAATTGTTGTAATCATACCAGCTGATCATACATGTAATTTATTTGTGTCTTGGAGTCAATGCCAAAAATAACTTCACACAATATTCAATAAAATATGGAAGGAGATATTTGTGACAGACCAGGAGAAAGGTTTGTCAATATTGCAGGGTTTTTGTGTGTGTGTGATCCCCGGCGTACAGATAAAACTAGAAGTCTTGTCACGAATAGTGCGCTTATCTAGGCTTAATTGCGCGTTGGAATTGCGCGCAATTGCCATATTGAATGAGATCTAAAGCACGGCAGGGTCTCCTGGTTACTCATAGCAAACACACGCAATGTTTCTGCCAATGGACCTCCGGGTTACCCGGAGGTCCATTGGCTGAAACATTGCTTGTTTACAGGCCATATGTACATAATTTGATAGCTTTACTTGGGCCATAACGCGTAGATTAACGCGCATATCAACGTGCTATTTGTGCGCATTTCATCACAGGACTTCTAGTTTTAACTCTATGGGTAGACAATTTATGTTAGTCACGTAGAATATCTACAAATTCCAACGCGTCAGTAATGACATTCTCAGAATACTACAAATCCGGTGGCAAATAGCGAAACCCTTGTATTTAGATAGGATTGAGTTATTTGTCACTCGGTGCCGAATAGCCGATGAACATAATTTTGGCATCGGGTGTCAAACCGCAAGCCTTATGTATGTAGGTGGGATTGAGTTATTTGCTACCGGGTGCCGAAAAGATGACGAAGATAATTTTGGCACTGGATGGAAAATAGCAAGCCTTGTGCATTTTGGTATGATTGAGTTATTTGCCAACAGACGCCGAATTGCCGCTGCCTTAGCAAATGCAACAAAATGCACTGAGCACGAGTGATTCGAAACAATCGAATTTTGAGACAGATTCGGAATCGATCTTGAAGCTTGCTTATGATATCGATATCGAATCGAATCGAATCTCCATTCTTTGCAGGACCCTAATATTTCTCTTGATTACTTTCCAAAGTGTGATTTACTGGGATTTCCGGGTTTGATTATAAACGATAACTTCACAAGTGAATTATGCAATCAACAATTGTGTCATGTATCCGTGCGTGCAAACGAAGACGCTTTGCCGTGGGTGTAATGTGGTTTAGTTTGCTTTTTTTAACCCTTTACTTAACATAAAAAGCAGACGACACTTGCAAAACAAATTCTTGAATAACCATTATTTTCATTTTTTGTCTCAAAAACGTAGGTTGTGACCCATCATTAGAACGAGCTCGACGAGCTCGTTCCAATGAGGGGTCATAACCTATATTTTAGAGACAAGAAATGAAAAAATAATGAAAATTAATTGGCGAGTTTTGAGAATAGCGCTGGTCGTTACGTTTGGTAAAGGGTTAAATAATATAATTATCGTTAATAATGAAAAGAAATAAACAGAGTAATCGCTTGACTGGACTGGTTACGTGAAATAATTCATTCGAGGCGAGGGACTACAGTTAAAACTAGAAGTCCTGTCACGAATAGTGCGTTTACCTAGGCTTAATTGCGCGTTGGAACTGCGCGCAATTGCCATATCGAATGGCATCCTGAGCACGGCAGGTTCTCCTGGTTACTCATAGCAAACACGTGCAATGTTTCTGCCAATGGACCTCCGGGTTACCCGGAGGTCCATTGGCTGAAGCAATGCTTGTGCACAGGCCATATGTACATAATTTGATAGCTTTACTTGGGCCATAACGCGTACATTAACGCGCATATCAACGTGCTATTTGTGCGCGTTTCATGACAGGACTTCTAGTTTTAACTGTATATTGTAAAACACTCGTGCGCATTCGCGCATTTCACGTAACCAGTCCAGCTAAGCGATTACTCTCTATTTATTTACGCTTTCATTTTGTCATGCGTTTGGTGTCGAGGGTTTCGGAGTGCTTTCCAGAACAGGAAATGTATATCAAAGTGACGACAGTATATTGAAATAAAGAATATATCTCTAGTATACTTTCAGGTCACACAACTCTTCTCTATGGTACCTCATATTTTTCTCAGTTGTTTTGCATCCCGTTTGGCGTGAATATATGTATTATGTTAAATGAATTATAAAAGGCAAGTTTTAAGGTTCATTTTTACAATTAAATCTTCAATCGACCGATATTTTTTATAAGGCGAATTAGGATTTGTTTGAGTTTTTTGCACATAAGTGTCAACAATTTGCACGAATAATTTGATTTATTAAATTTGTTAAATATCATTTCTGAATAATATTTCTTGATGATAAAATTAATATCAGGACTTGGATGCTAATCTGTTATCTCGTGAATATCGCAATGCGGCAGTCTGAATGGAATTGAATTGAATTGAAATTTTTATTTGCAGCATAATTATTGTACAAAAATAACATTAAACTAATATGTGTACTGCGGGAAACAGCACAACCCTGTTGGCTGTCTTCCTGCTATTCCCCATAAAAATAGACAAACAAAATAGACAATACGGTCAAGACAGCAGAGTTTCAAGCCATTCAGTGATTCAGTGAACCATTCAATAATGAAATATTCAGATGAGAATGATGAGAAGTGATAAGATACCAGGATGGGAGGGATATGACAAATCTTAATATTTCTGGCGAGACTCATTCAACTGCATGTCCTGACTATCAGAGCTCAAGGAGCTCTGTCAGGCAAAACATAAATTTGAGTGAGGTTCCAAAGAGAAATATTCAGATCAGGACGATGAAATGTGTTAAGATACCAGAAAGGGGTGGATTTGACAAATCTTAATATTTTTGGCGGGACTCAATCAAGTGCATGTCCTGTCCGTCGGGACTCAAGGAGCCCTGTCAGACAAAAATGCCCCTGAGTCATGTCTCAAGATAGCGTACTTGCTTTCTAACTGCACTATAATTTAGGTATCTTTGGTCAAGAGCACTCCACACCGAGCCCGATGCAAATGACACGTATAAGTATAGAAAGGGGAGATATGCCTTAATTGGATGATATGTAACCTCCCATTCTATTATGTCTCCTTTGAGAAGCATTCTTTATTATACATCCATTAAACTTCAAACCCTTGTATTTAACGGAATCGCCACTATGGCATAACTGTTTATGTATTCAACTGATGATGTACAAGCCGGAACTTTTTTTCCCAGCGCCGTTTATTCTAGTTCCTTTCCCGTCCAGTCAATAGTTACGCTTCGAATAGTTTCCAGATTGCTTCATACTGTTATCGACCATCTGCCGTGTAGTGTGAAAATGAAAACGTCCAAAGCAACATAAAGTTGGTTCACAGAAAAATAGTTAACCAAAAATGACGTAATATCAAAAAACAATAATTTCCAACCACAACGGATCACCATATATCTAAATGGGTCAACTTTATTTCTGTAAATTTTCGGATATCCTGACATGCTTCGAACTTCTTTTTAAAAAGTTTCTCTCAGTTGTTTTGCAAATCTGACCAAATTTGTTCTTCCATTTTTACTATCAGTAAAAGCCACCAAATGGTTAAGTGTAAATGGACACCAGCCGAAGACAAACAGCGATACGAATTTCAACAAACACGCCTGTTCAGCCTGTTCCCAAAACGGGATTGTTTTGATCTTTTACCCACCTATTTGATCAGTACAGCTTCAAGTAAAATAAACGGACTCTTCACCTTTGGGGATAAACATCGGAATTAACATTTGTATATTTGATTGAATTTTAATACAAGGGATGTGTAATAAACACAGAACGCGATGTGTGTTTGAATCGGTAGGTGTTTTACATAACTCGCTAGAATGGTGGAGCCTACGGCATTCCAACTCGTTATGTAAAACACCCACTGATTCAAACACACATCGCGTTTTGTCTATTTATTTTACATGTTTGTTCTATGTATTCCCAATCTGCAGCAGCAATAAACCATGCGGAAAAAAGAAAACCTATTCCGCACATATGTGCAGAACGGAAATCGTTGACGGACGGCTTTTAACCCTTTGATACTTGTGTACGTCATATGACGTAGGCAATCAAACGGCGCGTTGATACTTTGTGGTCATTTGTTTTGTTATTATTTTTCGATTTTTTAAAGTTTTAATCTCAATTCCTATTTTCTCTCGAATAGTGAAATGAAAACCGTTGAGCCAAATGTTATCGCAGCTTAAAATACTAATATAATCCGGCTGCCAAGACTTGTTGAGTGCTAGAAGCCCCACTATCAGAGCTTTCAAAACATGAGGATACCAGAGCAAAAGCCAACACTTTCCTTGCTTATATTTCATATTCACTCAAACACAAATAACATTTTGTTTATATAAATTTGTTTTATTACAAATTATTGGAGAGTGCCACTCGGCACTCTCCAATAATTTGTAATAAAACAAGTTTTGAATAACAAATTCAGACCATCAAATTGAATCTAGCCCTCAACTAGATAATCACTAATGTGAAAAATATCTTATTTGAATTTTCTGACGTCTGACGTCGCATTTTGAAAAACGTTGAAGAAACTGAACTTCCAGTGACGTTTGAACGTCAGGATAATTAAAGTATCTAACGCATTGTAACTAAGGGGACGAAATAGTAACACGGGTTCCCCTCGCAAATTCGGTTGGCGATAAAATGTATTGTTTTTGTTGATAGTTGTCAAATGAATTGTTGAGTGTCCTTCTAATAATTGTTTTTATAGACGTGAAGGCCTATAAAAAACAGAGATCGACACACGCATTTGAATGGGTTAATCGATACGGCACGAGTGCCTGCGAGGAAGGATGAAACGAGAGGCCTGCATATATGTGTGCATATTTAATAGAATGTCATTGTTATGGATATTAGCACGATGGTGGATCGGTATGGGTGTTCTGAACACCACAGTTGGTGTAAGAATAAATCTGTGAAGGTTTTTAAATGTTCTGGGAGAAATATAGGAAAGTAACTTTAAATACTTCAACCCTTTACCCAAGGTAACGTCCAAAACCGGCCAGCGCTAATCTCAAAAATCGCCAATTAATTTTCATTATTTTTTATGTTTTTGTCTAAGCTTCCAATGAGGGGTCACCACCTATGTTTTTCGAGACAAGAAATAAAAAAATAGTTATTCAATAATTTGTTTTGCAGGTGTCGTCTGCTTTTCATGTTAGGTGAAGGGTTAATTGAAAATGGATTCAATTAAGAATTGAATGCAATTTTTATAATCTTTATTGGAGTATGACCGTGTGGGAATGGGTACAAATTATGTATGAATCCCGAATGGATTCATAGAATTTGTACCCATTCCCACACGTTCATACTCCAATAAAGATTATAAAAATTGCATTCAATTCTTATAATTATATTCCGTAACTGTTTAAACTACTTTTTCCCCACGAATCGTCATTCGCCGTTGTTGAAAATCATACGGCTTTCAGTCGTTGGAATCAAGAACTAGCGCAGGCCTTTGTTCCGTCTAAATGATATCCTAAAGACAAATAAGCTTTAATTTTCTCAACTTTAGAAATGGAAACGAGTATTTTAGTAACGGGCTTTATGGCACAGTTGGGAAATGTCACCAAAGAAACAGCAGCGGAGTTGATCACTGCGATAGGCGCTAAAAGTTAAAAACCCGCCCAAACACCGCCCGAATTACATTCTGTCAACTGCGCTCTACCGTAAATGCGCGTCAAAGTTCGACCAAATGCATTCATTGGAAAATGAATTACATTTAGTCAAGACGTTTTCACCCAGCTGACCAATGGGAATTGAGTATTTGGACCCAAAACGTATAACTACATTAACAATGTAATTATAAAAGAATGAACGACATATTTATTCTCAGGATGTGCAGAAAATGCCGATGATAATTTAATTTAAAATGAAATGACAAATACGGAGTAACGTAAATAGAGGGTACGGAATGGTCTATATTTGAGTTCCATAATTCTCAAATTGCATAATTATTGACTGGCTGATAGAGAACGCTTGTTCCGATGTACGACCCGACTGATGATCTCAGATTCACCGGTGGGTTCGTGTATCGAATCGAGTGTGGTTTGACCAGCAAATCAGCAATCGAACACGTCTCATGTTTCAAATTTTCTGGTCAATTTTGAGGTCATCTTGATTGAGAGTGGACGCACTTTGAGCCATTTGATAAAATTGTTTTGAGCTGACGCAACTTTGAGCCATTTGATGAAATTGTTTTGTTATTCTAATATTACTTCTTCTTTTGATGATGTTTAATTGGCATGCACTCCGAGCGATTTAGAATATCAAGCGTACTTTTGATTTGTTTATTCTGTCTCCTTGACAACAGAACTGTCGCAATGAGTGATAGACTAAAACGTGATTTAGCGACTATCAATTATCGAAAAATGCATGAAAGCATTTCTGATGATGCTGAAATTATTGATCAGGATACAAATAATGAACTTCTTGCTAGTGGTGCTTCTGGTTCATCTCATGTTCCTCTTTCAACCACGAACGACTATAAACCGGACCTTGACACTGAAGGTGAATCCGATGACGACAGTGATGATGACGAGATTAAGGCATTACTCGCCGAGTTGAAAGCTGTTTCTGAAGAGAAAAAACAACAAGAGAAATTACTAAAAAAAAGAAATACTAAAAAAAACGAATCGCCGACACTAAGAAATATTTTACTAATCTGAAAGGTATGCATCGATCGAAGTCTCCTCACGAACTTTCCAAGTGTAAGGAAGATGTTATTGTTAAACACAGTGATATTGACTTGGCTACACTCCATAAAATGGAAGACTTGAGCATTCAAGTAGACAATAAATTAAAAAAGTTGGGATTTTTAAATAAATCAAAGGGTGCCGATAGTAAAATTTCGAAGTCTCCTATAAAATCTAAACTGTCTAAACATAATAAGTCTGTTAAGAACATTTGTTTGTAGATTCCGAGTCTGAATCCGACACAGATGACTCGTCTTCAACTTTAAGCTTAGGCGCTGATTTTCATAGTTCTGATACTGATGTAGAAAAATCGCCACTCTGACAACGTAAATAGAGGGTACGGAATGAGTGTTTGATCACTCGATATTTATTAAACGAGTCTAGGAATTTCATATTATATTTATCAGATGACACACCCGTTACCAAAACACATATTGTAGCTAGAAAAGGGTTAAAAATGGATTTCAACCCGGACGTCATGCGTCATAAATGAATATAACTATAAGTACAAGATCAGTTTTGAAATATCATAAATTTAGCCATTCAGAAAGAGTTATTTTTTTAAATTGACCAATCAAATCAACCGAAGTGATATGAAACACTAGCTAATATTTATTGAAAATATGAAATACCAATGAACCGATAAAAAGGAGAAGTCATATTATTTTGCAGTAGAAATAGATGATTTGAATAACCCTATTAACAAGAATGAAATACCTCAAGAGAATTTGTTGAAACTTGCTCAAACATTAGGTGCGACTATGTCTCAAGACATATTAAGTGACACGGGGAATTTCTCATAAAAAAAATCAGAATGTTAATCCAATGCAACGGTTGAAATAGAGAAACACGATTCTACATTCTTTCTTGCGCAGTGTTACCCAGTGATCTAAAAATAACTCATACAAAAAATAAACTCCTTGTGTTTATATGTAGAGCTGATTTATTATACTCTCAAAGAGCAGTTGATCGGTCCATTTTCATTTGCAATGAACTTAACAACTTATTTTATCAAAAAGAATAGATCACCTCATTGGATTCGAGGTATCCCGTATATAGTCGGGATAGTTAGGCTAATTGGTTTCGTTCTTGGGTGACCATCGTCAGAGCGAAAAGTACTACCAATAGCTCCGATTATATACAATCTCTCAGGCTTGTGTGGCGGCTGCAGAGTCATTGGTTCGGTTTGGCGGCTGCAACCCATGGATCCTCTGTACCAGTTCGAGATGCACTATTTGCCCGCACCTACAGTTAAAACTAGAAGTCCTGTCATGAAATACGCACAAATAGTAAGTCGATTTGCGCGTTAATCTACGCGTTATGACCATGGTAAGGCTATCAAGTTATGTACATATGGCCTACGCCCAAGCAATGTTTCAGCCAATGGACCTCTGGGTAACCCGGAGGTCCATTGGCATAAACATTGCCTGTGTTTACTATGAGTAACCAGGAGAACCTGCCGTGCTTTGGATGTCATTCGATATGGCAATTGTGCGCAATTCCTATGCGCAATAAAGCCTAGATAAGCGCACAATTCGTGACAGGCCTTCTAGTTTTAACAGTACCACCGACCACCTAGTTCCAGAGCAAAGGTACCTCTAAACCCTATAATTGAGCACACAGCACAAACTGCATGACCCGTAACTGCCTTTACCTGTTGCACCTCGATAACTGCGGTGAACAATACTTTGGGAAACTAACAGACACTTAAGAATGCGCATGCGCGAATATTTAGCGGATATTAAACACAAACGGGACACTCCCATTGCTCTCCACTTCAATGGAATTAATAATTCAATATCCGACATTCGCTACCGTATTATACAGGTACCATACTCCGATCAGGAGGGATCAAATACTATTGAACAGCGCAGACTTTCTGAAGCCCACTGGATCTTCATTTTAAAAACGTTACAGCTGTTCGGCTTGAAGACAGCGGACATCTTAAGTGATCTATTATCATCAACTTATTTATCGCATGACTTCATATTTGCAATAAATACTAATTAGTGTTTCATAACACATTCAGTTGATTTGATTGACCGATTTCAAAAGAACGCTTTCTGTTTGGTTGTCATTGAAACGATCTGTAACAAATTAATGCGCGTGTAAACAGAACTATTTCAACAAAGCCCTGATGCCTGATTTTATTTGTTATAAACATTCACTAAAACACCGATGATAAGAAATGTATAAATACTTGCAAATTAGTATTCATAATGCCGAAATGCGGAACTATATTTTGTCGCGGTTATGAAGAATGACTACGTGCTACTGCAACGCGCCAGTCAATTGCATGATGTTCAAGGTGAAATTCCATTCTTTATCCCTTCTTTTTATCTAAAAGACGTGCTTTTGGTAACTGTGATGTCATATGGTAAACAAAATATGAAATTTCTGTTTTTTGTCATACTCTATTTGTGAAAAGAGTCTAAGAACTTTCCGTTTTGCCGAGCCAGAAAATAAAACACAAATTTTATACTCTCTAATTATAACAGCAAGCAGGACTGTCTGCAATATGTTTTGAACTCTTCATCCTGCATCCTGTTATTCCACAATACTTTCCTGGGTGATTAACTATGGTAATAAACTGTTGAAATGCCTTCCAAATGATGATGTTATTACATATTTTGATAATAATCAAATTTTAGCACGCCGTTGAGGTGTGCTGTTCGACGTCAAAGCTCTCGAAAGTGCCATAACAACAATGATTCTTATACTGAAAAACAGTCAACTATCGAACATAAAAATTACTTTTCACTAGCTAGATGGCTGACAATGGACATAAACAACAAAGACACAATTGTCACAGAAATAAATAAAGACTTTGCGAGTGATACAATTTTTTTCAGAAAGCGCAGGTCTCAATTTATCTTCAAAATACTGCAAATGTTCCTTAATAGTCAAACAATTAAAGTATCAGAAATAACAAAAGAAAATCGATCGTAGTCTGTCCTAGGCTGTCATGTTTATTGGGCAATAAACTAATTTCTAAAACGTATATTTGCAGTAAAAGTGGCACTGAAATTGTAGGCTCGGAAAACGTTATTACACACAAAGAGGAACATGGTACAGAAAGTGATGGAAGCATACTCAGTGAATTGAAAGTTTCAAACGTTCTTATTATTCCAGGACTCGGCCATGTGGAAATACATTTTATCATATGACTCGTCCGTTTTGTACACTTTAAAACATTTTGTTTTCATATTAATCAGTGATAAATAAAGCCTTCCGTCAATTTCATTGGTCAATTTCAAAACTAGACAATTTGATTGCCTGGACAAAATACAAATGGGTCTCATTTTCATAATTTGCATAACTACAATTGTGAGCTTTCATTGGTCAATTTCAAAACTGGACAATTTGCTTGGCTAAACAAAATACAACTGGGTCACATTTGCATAATTTCAGTAGGGAGAATTTACGTTATCTGTCCTATTTAGGGTGGGTTATACTGTATTAATCTTGTACCTACAAGAAAAACGCTATTCATTTTTTTTTTAATATTTTCACTTTTTGCTTCCAAAACATAGGTTATGATCCCTCATTGGAACGAGCTCGACGACAGGGATATTTTTTCCAAGTGCCGTCTGCAATTCCAGTTAGGTGATGGGTTGTAAAGTTCTACTAAGTGCCTAATTTGTGCTTATGTATGTCATATGATAAATAGAATATGACATGAGTGTTTTTCTCATATAATATTTATGAAACTCGTCCGAATTTTCCATTTGGGCTCGCCAAAGGCTCGCCCAAACGGAAAATTCTTAGACTCGTTTCATAAATATCATATGAGAAAAACACTCATTTTTTATTCTCTATTTATTAAATCCCTATTTAAATTTTAATAGAATATTATCATAACTGACTTAGCAAAAATGATGTGCTTCAGATCATCAAAAGCACTTGTGTCCTGTCAATCTGCGACAAACCACCACAAATTTTAGAAATTGCATTCTTTGGAACAATTGATGAAATCCTTACAGAATATTCAAAGCACTGTATTAAATTTTGCCTAACGTTCACTCTGGTAACAAATTACATTCATGGCTTTCAACTGCTAATAACCCCAACATCAAATTCATGTTTGAAGTCACCATAACATATTTACTGGCTTTAGCGGTTTATCGGTCAGGAGTACGTCGCAGTGACCTCAGTGTCTTACAAAGTTCTATCAGCAAACTCTCCGTCTCATGTTATGAACTTAATATGCCCAAATACCAAGATTGGTTTCTTAGAGACCAAATCTATGAGAATAAGGCTCCTCCAGAAGTTTCTGAATTCTTAAATGACAATATCTGGGCGTCCCAAAGTCGTCACAAGAGTCCAGGGGAGGGAGCAAATCTCATCTTGGAATCCTAAAATAAAAGGTTTCCCAACCGTGATGGGGTAGTTACGAGTTTGCCGAAACATCGACACATCAGAAAAAGTAGTTCTCTGTAATTAATAAATCCGCATTTTCACCAACGTACGTTACACATTGCATCCCCGTTACGCAGATGCACAAAACAACCTGAGTAGAACTTTATGCAATATAGGAGGCATTAAACTGGTGGATTTTAGTTTATTTTTTCCTTAATGCCTAACGAAGCCTTCACGAAACCATCATGGGTGCAGATCACTTCCCATATTTTCACGATGTTTTTTTTTATTATTTTAACGCTTTAACAAACGTAACGACCAAATCCGACCGGTCTCAAAACCGATCTCAAACTCATACCTTATGACCCCCTCATTGGTACGTAGAGCTCGTTCCAATGACGGGTAATAAGCTATGTTTTTGAAACACAAAACGAAAAAAAATGTTATACAATAATTTTGTTTGCAAGTGTTGTATGCCTATCATATTATGAAAATGGTTAATAGTGTTTTTGCCCGGGGGAGGGGGGGGGTGAAGGTCACTCTCGGCATTTGAAATGGGATAAAACCGATGCAGGGATGCAAAGTATACTTATATGCAGTGAAATTTACTTCGAAATTAATAATAACAGGGTTTATAGATTTCGTGAAGGAGTGAACCTATTTTAAAAATCAATTTGTACAATCAAAGGGTGTGAAGGGGAGACATTCATTTTACAGCACTTGTACGTCAGTGCTTCACCGAACTTATTGACCTCACTATTGACCAAACAATTGATTCGATCGCGTGACCAGTTGCACTACGCTGGACTGTCATGGCGTTTCTCATTATGACGAATCTGGCCAGGTGACTCTGATCTTACTTCCAGAGTGAATAAAGGTGTCGATGAGATTAGGGATGCTCCATCGTCACATACAACTCACAGTTATTTGAATTTGAATCTACATTCTTCCTCTTACTACCCAGATTTGTTGCGATTGATTGGTCGTCGGAAACGGCAACCAAATTACACTTTTTATGGAACACCTCTCCCAGCCGCTTCAATATTTATATACATGGACGTCATGATATAGAACCCCTTTTTGTTAATATACAGTACGTGGAGAGTGTATTATCAATAAATAACCCACAAAGTGGAGGTTCCACCTAAGGAATAATTGCAAATTTGTTTCAAAGCATAACCAGCACCAGCAAAGTTTCAGTCAATGGACCTCCGGGTTAAACCCGGAGGTCCATTGACTGAAACATTGCTTGTGTTTTTTGTCGATATGTACAAAGTTTGAAAGTTGTAGCTTGTGTGATAACTCCACTCAGCGGGTGATTTAGTTACAATCCACTCTCCACGCACTGTATAACGAGGAGCGTTCTCAAATGTGTGTGCGGTTCTCTTTTCGAGAGGTATGTGTGGGGGGGGGGGGGGAGGTAACATGATGTGGTTTTGTTCAAATATTTGGAAAAAAAACTTTTCTCAACTGCTGAATTTGTAAAGTTGTACAGATGGATGCGGTTCATTCATTACAGTACGGCCGCCGTAGACTGGTCAGTTTCCACACGTGGAGCATTATTTCCATGGACGCAATAATATTAGATTACTAACACGAATTATATGAATAATCAGTAAAAATGTTAATTAATATAACCTGGTGCTTGATTAATTAAAATTTTGATGCTGGTGATTTTTATTACCTGGTAAACGCTTGCATGGACATCACTTCACATGCGTGGTTTACGACCAGTCCACGGCGACTGTACTATAGGTAAATAGGGGAACAGGAATTGAAAAAATACATTATTTACACAATGTGATGATTTTATATTTGTTTTCTTTCCTTTAACATCTTTGTTACTGCATATATCACGGGGGCAAAAAAAATCAGTTGTCTATATATTGAATATACCTATAGTAGCTTGGTGTACAAAATGTTCACCACGAGTGGTGAAGTGGTGTTAACCGCGAGCCTTTGGCGCGCGGTTAACACCACTTCACCACGAGTGGTGAACATTTGGTGCACTAAGAAGCTTTGGGTATATTTTATTCATATCATGATCGTATCGGTGGGCGGTACTTCCGCTGTCAATTTTATCGCCGAAACGAAATGGAAAATGAAATGGGTCATTTTTCATTTAAATAGCACAATGACATACTATTTCGTGTTATGGATGCTTTATCAACCAGAGACAATGCATGTTTGTTGAGTTTTGGTGTCTTATGGGGTAAACTCATTTAAAAACGTAACAAATAATTGTCACTTTCATGTCACGCTTCGTGAGGTGACGTGCGATAAATTTAGACAAGCTGCATTCAGGTCGATGTCACCAAAGGTCAGCTTGGATGTAATTCCACTGTAGGTGTAAATTTTAACTATTGAAATCCCATTGCTGGCGTGTTCACCACGGTTGGTGTGTAAAGCTAAAAGTTATGTCATAGGCTTTTCATATATTGTAGAATAGGTAATCATGGTATAAATTTCCTTACAGACATGTTTCTTTAGCCAAAGGCAATGGGCGTGTACCCAAACGAAAAGTCTTTCTCATCACATCCCACCCAAAATTAAAATCATCATTCGAAGCATCCAAAATTCAGCATATTATAGAAACTTTTGTAGCCACCAATGCTACCTCTGGAACCTGGCAAGATTTATCATCTGAAGACGTTCTAATTACACTTGGTGACAGTACAACTCCACTGTGATCCATCCGTTCCTCTTGCACTGGACTCGCAGTAGGTATCCCCATGTGTTCTACCTGATATGGTTCTGCACTGATGATCACCAGTTCATTCGCAAGTTGCTATATCTGTGAATTAATCTCTTGTAGATTTTCAGTGTTGGTACCATGAGCTTGATAGGTTTCGGTGGTCTAAAATATATAATAACAAAATATTTTCTCTTGTATCAGACAATTTAAAGTCCAGTCATATCCATTATAATTGTTGCAGTACACAAACGCCTCGTTGTTCACTATAGTTTTGTGTGTTCATTGCCAATTGGCTCATAAATGAGCAGTGAAATTAAGTATTATCTAACATGTAAGATGAGACGCTCGAGCAACGAAGTCATTCTGTACATACTACAAGAACAGCGAACAGTGAAATGTTAAGAGTATAACCACCCGCTATATTCACAGATCATGGTCATTGCATTACTTATTGGGTGTTTTGGCCCTCTGTGGAATTTTTGGGTAATTGTCATATTCTGTGATTCGACTAACTCCCCTACAATTAAAACGCACCCCAGAATACACTCCCTACTGAGTGACTTCCAGTTACGTTTCTATCATCTATCCTTATTGCCCGGACTGTGCCACGTAATGCAATCACAATACACAGACAGATGGCCTCAAACAGTGTTTCCTCTGGATACTCGTCCTAGCGGGCCTTTATTATATACGTATGTACTCTTATGTGTAGATGTGCGGCCCCGCTGCACACATATATATGTATGTGTATGTATGTACATGTATACATATATATTGTGTATGTGTGTGCGGTGGGGCCGTGCATGTGGGTTCACACATTATATCAATTATTGACTGGTCTTGGCTGAGGCCTTGTCGACTGAGCCCGCTTCTTCTTTTGGAAATTAGCTATCATTTGCACAGACCCGCATAGGTTTCTCACCGTATGATGTTGTGAATGGAAAACTGAAATGAATAATGTTGCACATGCGTTTTTTGTGGGTTTTTTTTTGTTTTCTTTGTTTGTTTGTTTTTGTTTTTCTCTTTCTTTTTTACTGTTTAATCTTTTATTTTTTCCTCTTTCTTTCTTTTTCTCTTATTCTTCTTCCTTCTTCCTTAGTTTTGTTTTTTACGCCCCCTTCTATATGGGAAGGCAGGAAGACAGCCAATCTGGCTATGCCTTTCCATGCCTGTATACGTATTGTATTCGATCTTGCATGTTTGTGTTTATATTGTCTTTTGAATGTAAGTATTGTATAAATGCATATGTACATCTGTAAACACTGCATTATTATTTTTTTTGTTTGCATACTGGTGAATAAACATATCATATCATATCATATCATGTGCCCCAGAAGAAACTAAAAAAATGATGTCCGTAACGCCTGTCACCTTACAACTCTATGCACATGCGTACAAACAACACCCGTAACTATTTCATTGACATCACAACACGGTTGCATACGCTATCCATGATGACATCTTTAAATGACATCACTGGTTCACCTGATTACGATATGACTTTTTGCGACTTACGAAGCATTTAAAAAAAAAATTAAATTACTTTTTATTTACAGATAAAACTATTAGCTTATTGTTAATATGGCCCAACAGAACCACCTTTTCAGTGAATGAAAGTTGATGGAATACCATAACTCCCATATCGCCAATGCCGAGTAGATGTGTCGCCAGAATTTCCCTCAAAGGGCGGGGGGGGGGGGGGGGGTGGATGTTTCCACAATGGAGGAGATTGCCGGGGTATTCCACTACAAGCACTTAAAAAGGATGCAGTTCGTCAATTTGGGCCGCGCTAAGGAATCCAGTGAAGTGGGTGTGGTGCTCCCAATATTTTTTTCAGTCTCATCATTGTCATTGTACATGAGTCTTAGATATT
The DNA here is from genome assembly GCA_031216915.1 of Pictodentalium vernedei. NCBI lineage: Eukaryota > Metazoa > Mollusca > Scaphopoda > Dentaliida > Dentaliidae > Pictodentalium > Pictodentalium vernedei. The sequence continues at coordinate 447,120,482 of CM062290.1, read as the reverse complement.
AAATTGTATGGCGTACCATTTGGGTCAAAAGTCTATTCTCATCGCGATGACATTAAAATACACGTCCAACGTGCATTTTTTGGCGATGCACCTGCATTTTATCGTTGCAACGCTATTTCTAAATGTAGGTGCACCTGGAAAAAATTGCGATGCGCCTGGAAATATCCACGTCCAACGTGCAATTTGTACGTCCGACATGCATTTTCACGTCGGACATGCATTTCTCATCGCGATGAGATTTCGCTAAATAAAAAATAGTGATGCACCTGTATTTTTGTAGGTGCACCTACATTCCAAAATAGCGTTGCAACGATAAACTCCAGGTGCTCGATAAAAAATACACGTCGGACGTGTATTTCAATCTCATCGCGATGAAAAATGCACGCCCAACGTGCAATTTAAGGCACAAATGCACGTCCAACGTACATTTTTACCAAAATACGCGTCCGACGTGCATTTTTTAGCGATGCACCTGTATTTTAACGTTGCAACGCTATTTTCGAATGTAGGTGCACCTACACAAATATCGATGCACCTGGAAAATAATCCACGTCCAGCGTGCATTTCACTCGTCCAACTTGTATTTTATACGTCCGACGTATAAATGAACGTCGGACGTGCATTTCCCATCGCGATGAGATTTTCCTAAACAGAAAATAGCGATGCACCTGTATTTTTTACAGGTGCACCTATATTCAAAAATAGTGTTGCAACGATAATTTCCAAGTGCATCGCTAAAATTACACGTCCGACGTGCATTTTAAACTCATCGCGACGAAAAATGCACGTCCAACGTGCAATTTTAGGAAAAAATACACGCCCAACGTACATTTTAGCCAGAATAAACGCCTGACGTGCATTTTTTAGCGATGCACCTGTATTTTAGCGTTGCAACGCTATTTTCGAATGTAGGTGCACCTACAAAAATATCGATGCACCTGGAAAATAATCCATGTCCAAGATGCATTTCACTCGTCCAACTTGTATTTTATACGTCCGACGTGTAAATACACGTTGGACGTTCATTTCTCATCGCGATGAGATTTTTCTAAACAGAAAATAGCGATGCACTTGTATTTTTTACAGGTGCACCTATATTCAAAAATAGCGTTGCAACGATAAATTCCAGGTGCATCGCTAAAATTACACGTCTGACGTGCATTTTAATCTCATCGCGATGAAAAATACACGTCGGGCGTGCAATTTTAGGAAAAAATACACGTCCGACGTGCATTTTAATCTCATCGCGATGAAAAATGCACGTCCAACGAACATTGCAGGTGCATCACTAAATTACACATCCGACGTACGTTTAATCTCATCGCGCTGAAAAATGCACGTCCAACGTACATTTCCAGGTGCATCGATAAATTACACGCCCGTATGGAAACTCCTAACCGACACGCCAATCGCTATCCTCTAATCGCCAGTCGCCAATCCTATCCCCAATCGTTAGTTGCCAGTGTGATCGCCATTCGCCTCTATCGACACGCGAATCGCTAACAGCTTTTTTGTGGCTCTGCAGATTCGCTATTCGCCAATCGTCAATCTCGCCAATCGTCAATCGCCAGTCGCTAACTGGTTTTGTGGCCCTGAAACAATGCCAATCGCCAGTAGTTAATTGCTAATCGCCAATCGTTTTTCGCTAATCAGTGTTGCCAGTCGTCATTTCTTAATTTCCAATAGCCATTTACCGACCCTATTTCTTAACAGCTGCGTAGCCAGAATCTTTTAATTGGGGGGGGGGGGGGGGGGGGGCTAGGCAATTTTAAAGGATCTACCATGATATTTGGAAGCTTGTTGTGGGGCTTCAGGAGTTCTCTTCCAGTCCTAACTAGGACTAGGGTGTAATGACGGGAAGGTTCTAGTTAGGATGGGGTAGTGGAAGTAGGGGATAAAGATCGGGGCGTTTCATAGCTGGGACAAGGCATCCCCCGATAAAGTTTTGCACATTTACACAGTTTAGACTTGTACTCCAAGATCGGATCAATCTAAGCACTGTAGCCCTATATTGGTGAGCACCATGGGGCTCTTAAGTTGTTTTGAAATGTTTCTGTTTTTTTGTTGTTTTTTGTTGTTGGTGGTGGGGGGGGGGGGGGGCTGCAGAGGTCCTCGTCTTATCTTAGTCAGTTGCATAACAGTGTCTTCAAATGAAAACTCCAAGCGAATTTGGTGTTCAACAGCGCAATAATATCTACCAATGAAGGTGAATTCTTTATGTATTTCTTGTGTAGCAAAACCCAAGTTTCGATTATTTGTTTTTTTTATCTAAAGTACACATTATGAACCTGCTTATTAATCATAAGATATGTTTGGAAGATAGAAAAGAGAAGGAAATGCTTGAAGAGTGTTTTTTTTCAATTTTTACACCAAACAATAATGTTTCAATCATTTTTGCCCCTTTACTCTTCCAAATCACATATATAGTAATGGTTGGTAGGGGTTTGGTGATTGGCTGATGGCGAATAGCGATTAAATGTTCTTTTTGATGTCAGCGAATGGTGAGTCAGAAATGGCGATTAGCGATTAATTTTGTATTTGCGATTGGCCAATGGCGATTAGCATTTGTCGATTAGCTTATGGCGAATGGCATTTAGCGATGAGCGAATGGCAAAAGGCGGTATGCGGTATGCATTTGATTATTGGCAAATGGCGACTCGTGTGATTGTCAATCGCCATTCGTCAATCGCTGGATGATAACTGCCTTTCGTTTGTGAGCTATTCGCCAATTCTTTGAAAGGCCCACGCGTGGGTCAAAACTAGGCAACATGTGAACAATGAAATCGTTTGCCCCCTTAGATGATTCTTTTAAAATGGCTTGAAATATTTCGTTAATTGTACATAATCATGATATGACAAAACTACTTTTAAAGGGGATAAATTTATAACAATACAAATATTACAGTTTGATACCAAACAAATTACGTTTGACCCGTGACCCATATTAGGATTCTAAACTTAAGTATAAGACAAGGTTGGACTGAGAATGTGCCCTCCAAATTTTTAAGTTGAATAATAAGAATGTGTGAAGTTACTATGTCAATTAAGGGCATTAATGATAACGAAATACAACCGCTCCAAAGGATCCTTGTTACGTGACCGCCTGAACGATGCCCCGTTCCAAAATACCGAATATGTACCAAAAACTAAGCAATAAGCGTGTATGTAAATGTATGTGTATTTTCCGAAAAAAGAAAAATAAAATATAATTTTATCTCTGCCCCAATGCCTCATGGTGGGGATTGGTGGTGGTGGTGGGGGGGGGGGGAGAGTGGGAGGGGTGGGGGGGGGGGTGTAGGTAAATGTTTTCCAAACCATGCCGTCTTGTAAATTATCAAACAGAATGCAAACACCGGGCAAATGGGCATGAGAAATCAACGCAACATACAAATCACGTAAATTGAAAAAAATCCGAAATCGCCTTTAAACACACTTTTGCCAGCATTGAACCTATCGCTACATGAACCTTTTTGTTGTTAATGTAGCTAGACTGAGCTCAGGTCGTACATCGTCACGTATAGGTCTAGAAACACTATGATTTCCACAAATCCATGTTCCCACCCTACGCTGCAACCCCCCCCCCCCCCCCCACACACACACTTTCTGTACTCAGCCATATCATTTTTACAAACTAAGAAAACCATTTTCGTGGGTGCTCGTAAGTACAATGCACATCACAGCGGATCACGACTTTTTTAAAGTAGCACTAATTACCCACACAGTTAGTCCAAGCTAAAACTCAAAATCCGCAATAAAAATTATTAGTTTAGTACAGTCACTGGAAGTAACAAACAAAACGAAATTACATTGAGGCTTTCAGTGCTGGACTGCGGCATAAATAGACTAGCCGTGGCCTACTGGTAGGGGTGGGGGATTACGAGAGGATATTTTCCGTGTACTTTGGTGGGAGTCCTTCTTTCTGGAACATTTTTTTTTAAAAGACTGTCAAAAATCGTATTCTCAATAATTCAGAGACTGTTGTCCATGACCTTCTTCCAAGTTATTACTTGAAATGTTATTCTTGGAACCATAAATCCAAGTGATGTAAGCAATACATGTATGTATAAAGGAGCATCTACTCATTTTCAAGGGAGCACAAGTTGTCGATAGGCAAGCATTTCCACAGAACTCCAACAGTAAATACAGAGGTGCATCCCCTCCCCAGACCTGCACTTTTCTCGCCTAACCGTTTTTGAAATCCGTACGTTCCCTAAATCTCACCTGCCTACCCGACGCTTCAGTTGCCGTTCTAAAGCTTGTAAATCGTTGTTTGTACCTTATTAATTTTGATTTCACTTCACAAGGTGGTTGGGATATTTTATCCTAAAGGTAACATGCTCGGCAACCGAAGGCCGAAATGATTATGAGCAAAATTGTGTTGTGTTGCACGTCGGTGAACCTGATTGGTGATTAACGAACAGCAATTGACGTGTCGGTTAGGGGTTTCCATATACGATGCACATTTAATCTCATCGTGATGAGAAATGTACGTCCAACGTACACTTATTATTCAGCCAATGGAAACTGGTAAATCCAGGTGCACCGCGTTTCCAAAAATAGATGCACGTCCATCGTACATTTTGAGTTAGCCAATAGGAATTGGTAGATGCAGGTGCACCCGGTTTCTAAAAATAGAAATACACGTCCATCACGATGAAAAATGCACGACCGACGTACATTTCCAGGTGCACCGCGTTTCTAAAAATAGATGCACGTCCATCGTATATTTTGCGTTAACCAATAGGAATTGGTAGATGCAGGTGCACCCGGATCCTAAAAATAGAAATACACGTCCAACGTACATTTTAATCTCATCGCGATGAAAAATGCACGTCCGACGTACATTTCCAGGTACACCGCGTTTCTAAAAATAGATGCACGTCCATCGTACATTTTGAGTTACCCAATAGGAATTGTTAGATGCAGGTGCACACGCTTCCTAAAAATAGAAATACACGTCCGACGTGCATTTTTCATCGCGATGAGGTTAAATGTACGTCGGACGTGTAACTTAGCGATGCACCTGGAAATGTACGTTGGACATGCATTTCTCATCGCGATGAGATTGAAATGCACGTCGGATGTGTAATTTTAGCGATGCACCTGAAATTTATCGTTGCAACGCTATTTTTGAATGTAGGTGCACCTGTAAAAAATACAGGTGTATCGCTATTTTCGAATATCTCATCGCGATGGGAAAATACAAGTTAGACGAGTGAATGCTCGCTGGACGTGGAATATTTTCCAGGTGCATCGATATTTTTTATAGGTGCAACTACATTCGAATATAGCGTTGCAACGCTAAAATACAGGTGCATCGCTAAAAAATGCACGTCGGACGTGTATTTTGGCTAACATGTACGTTGGACGTGTATTTTTTTCCAGGTGCATCGATATTTTTGTAGGTGCACCTACATTCGAAAATAGCGTTGCAACGCTAAAACACAGGTGCATCGCTAAAAAAATGCACGTCGGACGTGTATTTTGGCTAAAATGTACGTTGGACGTGTATTTTTTCCTAAAATTACACGTCCGACGTGCATTTTTCATCGCGATGAGATTACAATGCACGTCGGACATGTAATTTTATCGATGCACCTGGAATTTATCGTTGCAATGCTATTTTTGAATGTAGGTGCACCTGTATAAAATACAGGTGCATCGCTATTTTCTGTTTAGAAAAATCTCATCGCGATGAGAAATGCACGTCGGATGAATAAAATATAAGTTGGACGAGTGAAATGCACGTTGGACGTGGATTATTTTCCAGGTGCATCGATATTTTTGTAGGTGCACCTACATTCGAAAATAGCGTTGCAACGCTAAAATACAGGTGCATCGCTAAAAAAATGCACGTCGGACGTGTACTTTGGCTAAAATGTACGTTGGACGTGTATTTTTTCCTAAAATTGCACGTTGGACGTGCATTTTTCATCGCGATGAGTTTACAATGCACGTCGAACGTGTAATTTTAGCGATGCACTTGGAACTTATCGTTGCAACGCTATTTTTGAATATAGGTGCACCTGTAAAAAATACAGGTGCATCCCTATTTTCTGTTTAGAAAAATCTCATCGCGATGGCAAATGCACGTCCGACGTTCATTTATACGTTGGACGTATAAAATACAAGTTGGACGAGTGAAATGCACGCTGGACGTGGATTATTTTCCAGGTGCATCGATATTTTTGTTGGTGCACCTACATTCGAAAATAGCGTTGCAACGCTAAAATACCGGTGCATCGCTAAAAAATGCAAGTCGGACGCGTATTTTGGCAAAAAGGTACATTGGACGTGCATTTTTGCCTTAAAATGCACGTTGGACGTGCATTTTTCATCGCGATGAGATTGAAATACACGTCGGACGCGTATTTTTTATCGATGCACCTGGATTTTATCGTTGCAACGCTCTTTTGGAATGTAGGTGCACCTACAAAAAATATAGGTGCATCGCTATTTTTTTATTTAGCGAAATCTCATCGCGATGAGAAATGCACGTCCGACGTGGAAGTGCACGTCGGACGTACAAATTGCACGTTGGACGTGGATATTTCCAGGTGCATCGCTATTTTTTCCAGGTGCACCTACATTTAGAAATAGCGTTGCAACGATAAAATACAGGTGCATCGCCAAAAAATGCACGTTGGACGTGTATTTTAATCTCATCGCGATGGGAATAGATTTTTGACCCAAATGGTACGCCATAAAATCGTTTAGTGATGCCTTTTTACGAGACTTGATTTACTGCTCGGTTACGTGAATAGTAAGTGACTTTCTGATATACAAATGGAGGTATGTAGTCCCTGATTCCACCTGTTCAATATATATTCAGTTGTGCATTAGTTTTATTTTAAAAGATCACTGCCCAGGTACTTTGTCTATTGTCAGCAGGACCTCTTGAAGACGACATGGTCAGGACACATGCTCTTTGATTGCATACGCCTGAAACTGGCAAATAAAGTTTAACCCTTTACCCAACGTAACGACAAAGAACAGCCAGTGCTATTGTCAAAAATCGCCAATTAATTGTCATTATTTTTTCACTTTTTGTCTCAAAAACATAGGTTATGACCCCTCGTTGGAACGAGCTCGTCGAGCTCGTTCCAATGAGGGGTCATAACCTATGTTTTGAAGACAAAAAATGAAAAAGAAATAGTTATTCAAGAATTTATTTTGCAAGTGTCGTCAAGTTGGGTAAAGAGTTAAGGTGTATTTAGGACAAGTCACAAAATTACCGCGGATATGATTTGTGTTGGGGGAAAAATGTCAATTTTGAGCTCATTGTCAATGACATTTGTGGCGGTATGGTAGAATGATACAATAACAAAGTATTCTGTATTTTCCTGATGTGAATTTCCCTTTGGTCATATCCGCAAATCTCAGTCAAGTCAGATACCGAATACCGAACCGATACCGAGCTGTACTCCCTTAAAAATACCGAAACCGACACCGAACACGAAATTCCAATACCGCACATCTCTACTTGGCTCAATGGTAGGCAGGGCGTGCTAATGTAACAAACGTTCTTTTCAATCTTTCCACTGCCCCTGCATTATATTGAAAAGGGGATTGTTTTGTTTATGCTTATTTTATATTTCAACAGAAAACATTCTGTTTCCCAATGATTGTGCTGATTACTTTGACTTTCAATTCAACAAACACATCTAAACCGGTCATATCAGCAAGTTCTTTGGCCTTTGGAAAAAATGAAATAAATTGTAATTTCCATAATATCATTTTGAAAGAAGTACAAAAAGATTTATTTTGGCATGGCGGCGGGATTTTATAATAGCGGGTGCCCTAGTTAGTTGTTTTTTTGTTTTTTTGGGGGGGGGGGGGTCGCAAACGATACTTTGAAAGCCATTGTGAGGGCGGGGACTCCACCGAACCTTCCAGTTTTTTACGCTCTCCTCCTATGTTCATGAAGGGATGCGGTGGAGGAGAGGGGGGGGGGGGGTGCGTAAACGCCGTATGCTCCTAGCAATGACTAGGTGTACATCCCCACCGAGTAAATATTGAAAATTTTGTAAGGGCGAATCTGAGGCGTTCGTAGCGTGGGTAGTCCTATATGGAAGACCATTTTAGGGCTAAGTGTTTGTCAAAGTTGCATTTTGAACAATTATTTTGGGGGTGGGGGTGGGGTTGGGATTTCCCGCCCCTCCCCTGGCTATGCCACTACAGCTAACGGAAGGTCGAACCCTTCATGTAATTTACAAATTTAGACTTTTGAAAAGTATGGTGGTCATAACATATCAACAAAACCACGTAATGTGACTCTTCACTGGAGCGATCTCGTCGAGCTCATTTCTAAGGGGGGGGGGGGGGGGGTGGGGGGGGGGGAGATGTCAGAAATTGTTAAACTTTTGGAAAATATTTTTAAAAATGATTATTAAGATCATTGCTTTGGTTACGGGTTTACCTGCAAAATACACCAAAAAATACTTCATATTGCGAAAAGTTTACGAAACATGTCTTTTTTTGCACTTAGAACTTGCCGTCACCCTACTCTATCGAATACATAACCGGAACGCGTCGGAAAAGCCTGATATTTGTTCAAATACAAACAGACTAGAGGATTGCCTTGGGACGGTCCATCAAAAAGAAAAAGTCCCACAAATTTGAGTACCCGACCGTATGGGATCGACATTTTTTGACCGAACCAACAACTGTGGAACGGTACGGTCCCCATCACTATCCTCTTTAGTCCCAGGAGTGGCAACTCCCATCCTCGCGTTATATATGAAGAAAATAGAGAGTAATGGCTTGACTGGAATGGTAACGTGAAATAATTCATGAGAGGTGACGGACGTTGTGCAAACACGAGTGCGCGAATGCGCACGAGTGTTTTGCAATATAATCTGTCGCCTCGAATGAATTATTTCACGTAACCAGTCCAGTCAAGCGATTACTCTGTTTATTACTTTTCTTTGTTAACGATAATTATATTATTTAACCCTTTACCTAACGTAACGGCCAAAAGCGGCCAGCGATATTCTCAAAAATCGCCCATCAATTTTTATTAAGTTTTCATTTTTTTTTGTTTCTAAAACATAAGTTATGACCCCTCACCGAGCTCGTTCCAATGAGGGGTCATAAACTATGTTTTTGAGACAAAAATGAAAATAATAGTTATTCAAGATTTTTTTTTTGCAAGTGTCGTCCGCTTTTCGTGTTAGGTAAAGGGTTAAAAAAACAAAAAAAATCAATGAAGTCCCCATTACACCCACGGCAAAGCGTCTTCGTTTGCGCGCACGGATACATGACACAATTGTTGATTGCATAATTCGCTTGTGATGTTATCGTTTATAATCAAACCCGGAAATCACAGTAAATCACACTTTGGGAAGTTATAAAATAATTATATGCTGTTTAAGAAACACTTTAAAATCTCGGAACATTTCTTTTAACTTTCAGAGTCGTCGAAAATTTAGAGAAACATCTTGTGTTGATTGTTGAAGACTTGACGCAGATGTTGAAAGCGATTATGCCATCAGAAATACAAATTTAGATACTGAAACAGTGCAATTGAAGAAATTATTAAGAAAGTCACAATATTTGTAATGCTTCAGCCGGAAACAACAGTTAAATACATGAATGGGGATAATCTAAATCAGGAACTTATAAACTTCACCTCCCTGTGTCTATACAAAATAGATCAAGATATCATAATTATGGTAAAAACATCGGATTTGCTGGGAAATGCTCTTCCATCACATCACGTTATCCATCAAACAACGACGTAGATGTTAACAAGGATTCCAAAAATACAAAAGAAGATATGTTAACAACTATTAAAGAAAATATTAATTATCTTCAACAGGTAGATGCAACTGAAGATTGCAACTATTTCAGAGACCAATGCCTTTTGCATATCATAAAAAAAAGGCCAAAGTATCTGACATTTATTTGGAACTACAAGACCACAGCAGTGACACGCAGAAACAGTTTGCAGATGACAAAGACGGTCGCTCCTTAGGCAAGTTTTGATACAAGTTAATGTTAAATTAATATTGAAATTTCTGAAAAGCGTCTGCTTCCGTATATTGAATTTGGCATTTCTTTTTTGTTTGTTATCATGTATGTATGGTGATATAACTTCCCTTCTATGGCGTTTTTGGGGCCTTTGTGTTTGTCATCTCTCATTTTTCCTGGATTTAAAGACTTGTTCTTATGAAATCCACTTAACTCTTCTGCGGTGCTCTAAAATAACGTATAAGGATTGCACAAAATTAATTCAAGCCTGTCGATTTGAGGCGAACGGCTGTTGGGTAGCTTGGACGTAACTTAAAATTAAAAACAGGTGAACGAAAAACGGGTCGCGCCAACTTGTCGCCGGGTCACGTGAAATTTTCGCCAAGTTGAATGATCAAGTACGAATGAATGGTGGAATGATGTTGAGCATCAACCAAGCATCAGCTGTACAGGTGTTTGCATCTGTCTGAAGCATAGCTGCACTGTTGGCAGATGGAAACACCTACATGTATGCTGATGCTTGGTTTATGCTGAACATTATTTTAAACTGTTGATCATCTTGAGCTCCTAAGGATTCATCTCTATTCATCGGGATATTGCACATAGGAACAATAACTTGGCTACAACATTCCATATATCAGCATAGTTGCGATACATATATATTCAGGTTACCCAACGGGTTACCTGAATCAAGTACAGAGGAATGAACAATAGGATACCAAAGCTCAGACTAGGTGAACGATAAGCGGGTCACGCAAAATGTTGAAAACAGAAGGCCTGTTAAATATGCAAGGTCATCAGAAGTAGGGGTATGAGGTGGCTTCCATTCCTTACCTTCAGGTTAGGGGCAGGGGCAGCGCGTGCCTTTTTCGCCAGATGTGCACTGGGGGAGAACTGTAACTGCGAAACTGTCGCGTATTCGTTTCGAACGTATTTTAGGTGTGCCAATGCCCAGGTGTGTGTGTGGGGGGGGGGGGGGGGAATGGTATAATCACAAAGCGGATCAAGAATCATCGAGCAATAAACCTATAAAATTGGCATGTGAGTTCTACAGCTTTAACCCTTTTACAAACCACGCCCACTTTAGCAATATATGGAGGACCTTTGTATACGGCTGTATGCGAGGAAGTTTAATAAGATTTATGACATACTTGAAACTCGATCATCTGATCAATTGTTGGAAAGCACTCTCTGAGCCCTATCCAACAATTAATCAGATGGTAGGATTGATTTGCGCATGCCATAACTTACAGATAATCATCAGAAAGTAGGGGACAATAGTCGCTTTCGGCAGCGTAAGTGTTAAATGTATATGTCCCCGCTTGAATGTCAAAAGTCGTCGCAGGTAATATTAAAAGCATTGAAATAAAACACGTTTGTGTCCAGGGGGCGATATAATGTCAGTACTATTTAGTCATTTTACAATTTATAATACGTTTTAAAATTACGGGCTTAACTCATGCCCTGGGTCGATACCCCTTATTCTACCCCCACCATCGGCTGCTTTCTGCACCTTTGGGGAACGTGAACACGCATATTTGTATATAAACGAGAAATTATGAACTGTTGTTGGGTAAAACATACATCAAAACGTTAATATGTGATGTTGGGGTGGTAATGAGTTACAAAGATTTGGTCCCGTAGTGTTTTGCATATTTTACACACACAAGCCCAACATTTTTCCGAATTATAGACACCATTTAGGCCAAAGACAATGTCAGCCTATCTTGTATTCGTCTGTTAACATGGATGGTAAGTGAGCGACTTCATGGTATAAATTTTATAATATGATTGAGGATATTTTACGACGGCAAATCGTAAATTATAATACATTTGAGGAAAGATCCCTTAACCCTTTACCCAACGTAATGGTCTAAACCGGCCTGCGCTATTCTCAAAAATCGGCAATTAATTTTCATTTTTTTTAAATTTTTTTGTCGAGCTCGTTCCAATGAGGGGTCATAACCTATGTTTATGAGACAAAACATGAAAAAAATTAGTTATTCAAGAATTTTTGTGCAAGTGCCGTCTGCTTTTCATGTTAGGTAAAGGGTTAAAGTCTAGTATTTTGATGAATGAATCTGGCAATCGGAGTATGTGAGAGAGAGTTCAATGGTTGTATATCTCGATGAAACTAAACAAAACATGAAAAAATACAAAGGCTGTATTAAAAGATTTTGTGTAAGTACAGCGGGTTACAACGAAACAAAGCATTTTAGCTTACTACCCAACCGATACCACATCAACTTATGTCTGTTGCGATTTTTTGCGATTTGTTTGGTATGAAATAATTTATCAAATGTAGTATAATTTGTGAAACTCGACCGAGCTCTTAATAATCGATTGAACATTTAAAAATCATTCTCTGGCTATGCCCCACCTGATAAGTGGTGAAAATAAATAGCCGATTAAAATACTCAATTTTAGAAAAACGAATTTGTTTGTGATAAAAATATACGCATATTCGAGAAGAATGTAAAATTACCTTTTGAACGGTATGTGTTTCCTGTCAATATCTCCAATACAGCCCTCTCATTGTTCTGTTTCTAAAAAGGTGCGTTACAGTTTTGAAACGCGGAGGCTATTTGTGGGTTCGATTTGAATATTATCGGGGGACAATACGTTTCGCGGAACGCATTGTCGAAACGCACCGGCGGAAAAAAAGGTGTGCCAGACGGCAAAAGCATGCTAAGTTTTCACTTTCGCAAGCACTCTTCATGAATTTGAACACAAGGCGAAGCATTAACCAACTGTCAGAAAGAGTTAAAGAGTTTATCTGGTAAATTTAATGATAAATAACATAAAAAGCGCCCAATCGATTTTAAAAACAGGCAAGTGATTAAACGAAGAAGAAAAGGTAAGTCGAGCTCAATAAAAAGTTAGTTTATACGGCAGCGTATTAGGGTCAGAACCTGTTCATTTAATAATCTGTTTCTACAGATTAGTAAACAGTTTTTTTACAGATTAGTAAACTGTTTGTTACAGATTAGTAAACTGTTTGTTACAGATTTGTAAACTATTTGTTACAGATTAGTAAACTGTTTGGTACAGATTTGTAAACGGTTTGTTTCAGATTATTAAACTGTTTGTTACAGATTAGTAAACTGTTTCTTACAGATTAGTAAACTGTTTGTTACAGATTAGTAAACGGTTTGTTACATATTATTAAATTGTTTGTTACAGATTAGTAAACTGTTTGCTACAGATTCTTAAACTGTTTGTTACAGATTAGTAAACTGTTTTTTTTACAGATTAGTGAACTGTTTGTTACAGATTAATAAACTGTTTGTTACAGATTAGTAAGATTAATAAACTGTTTGTTACAGATTAGTAAACTGTTTGTTACATATTAGTGAACTGTTTGTTACAGATTAGTAAACTGTTTGTTACAGATTAGTAAACTGCTTTTTTTACAGATTAGTAAACTGTTTGTTACAGATTAGTAAACTGTTTGTTACAGATTAGTAAACTGTTTGTTACAGATTAGTAAACTGTTTGTTACAGATTAGTAAACTGTTTGTTACAGATTATTAAACTGTTTGTTACAGATTAGCAAACTGTTTGCTACAGATTCTTAAACTGTTTGTTACAGATTAGTAAACTGTTTTTTTTACAGATTAGTAAACTGTTTGTTTCAGATTATTAAACTGTTTGTTACAGATTAGTAAACTGTTTGCTACAGATTCTTTAACTGTTTGTTACAGATTAGTAAACTGTTTTTTTTACAGATTAGTAAACTGTTTGTTACAGATTAGTAAACTGTTTGTTACAGATTAGTAAGAATAGTAAACTGTTTGTTACAGATTAGTAAACTGTTTGTTACAGATTAGTGAACTGTTTGTTACAGATTAGTAAACTGTTTGTTACAGATTAGTAAACTGTTTGTTGCAGATTAGTAAACTGTTTGTTACAGATTAGTAAACTGTTTGTTACAGATTAGTAAACTGTTTGTTTTACAGATTAGTAAACTGTTTGTTACAGATTAGTAAACTGTTTGTTACAGATTAGTAAACATTTTGTTACAGATTAGTCAACTGTTTGTTACAGATTAGTAAACTGTTTGTTACAGATTAGTAAACTATTTGTTACAGATTAGTAAACTATTTGTTACAGATTAAGATTATTAGAATTCTTTTTTACAGATTATTAGTAGATCGTTTTTACAATTTATTAGATGACTGTATTTACAGATTATTGCACGACTGTTTTTACAGATTAATAAAGTGTTTTTATAGATTAGTAATCTGTATTTACAGATTATTAGGACACTGTTTTTACAATATGTTAGATGACTGTTTTTTACAGATTATTACAAGATTGTTTTTACATATTAATAAACTGTTTTCAAAGATTATTAATCTGTATTTACAGATTATTTGGAGGAGACTGTTTTTACAATTTATTAAATGACTGTTTTTACAGATTATTACAAGACTCTATTTACAGATGAGTAATCCGTATTTACGGATTATTTCGAGACGATTGTTTCAGTTTATTAGATGACTGTTTTTACGGAATTTGTACAGATTATTAGAACTGTTAATACAGATTAGTTATCTGTACTTACAGATTATTAGGAGACTGTTTTTACAGATTATTAGGAGACTGTTTTTACAAATTAACTAGCTATTGAGTAATTGGTATGTAGTATAGTATGTACCTGATCGTGCCCTATTACTCTGACGTTTGCGGAGCAGCCAGTGTTAAATTCCCACAGGAACCGGACTTTCTTTCTTCTCTTTTCCTTCGGGGGGGGGGGGGCACATTTTTTTCTGTGCAAAACTCCGGCGCCATCCAGCGATATCCTGCATGTGCTGTACAACTGAATATTTGGTATGCTATGATTTGTGCAGTGATTTATGTACACACATGGCTATGGGTATAGAGTATGGCTTTGTGATCGAAAATTAATGGTGAAGTTGGAGTTTCTCAGATTTTTTCACCGCGATACGTTAATATTGCTATTGGTGTCATGACGTCATGATACGCACGTAGCGCATTAGAAGCGTTGGCAGCTGTTGTTGTCCAGTGGATTGGGAACAACACCAAATGACTCGAAACTTAATGGAGGTTGCAATACGGGTCAATGTCACTGAGGTCACACACCGTTCATTGAGTGCATTTTTCTGTATTGCTGGAAGTTCCTTTTTTGCCCCCCCCCCCCCCCCCTCAATGCTTTCTCGAATTTCATACATGCATTTTTACACTCAAAAAGTGGATATGGCCAAATATTTTGAAAGTGGGTCACGCTCATATCTCAATCATGGTATGATGTATGAACCTGGGACCAACACAGTCGAAACTCAATGGAGATTCAAATTTGGGTCAAGGTCACTGAGGTCAGCCGATGGTTATTGAGTGTATTTTTGAGAATTGCTGGAAATCGACTTTTATGACTGGCATTCAAAATTCTGCAAGAATCCAAACCGGTTAAGTTATTCATATACAAAGAGAAGCGCCTTATAGCACAAAGTGACACTATTACAAACCTGAGATGTTGGCTTTGCCAAGTCCACTTCGGTAGTTTTCGGTGATTTCGAGGGATTTTCGGGTTGTTTGTGGAAATTCTTTGGACGATCCGAGCATTCAGGATAATTAGACTGTCTCTTACGCAAAGGGACAAAGGAACGCACCTAATATTTGACAAAAAGAGGATTCTGGTCGAACCCGATAGTTCTTGGTGATTTGAGGGGAGAGTCGGTTCTATTTAGGTAATTCTCCGAAGTATCCGAACCAGGAAACTATTACTGTTCAATTTAACACACTCTCGGAACATACTACCGTCCCGTTGTAAGCAATTGGGTCACATAGAAACAACGAACGTGGTACCATACAAACCAAGATTGCAGCCTTCAGTATAAAAAATGGACGACGCGAACACGTGTCACCCTGATAACACGCTCTGTGCATGTGCACTGGGACCATCGTATCAGTACGGCGATGACGTCACAATATGGCCACTCAGGCGTGCGACTACGACAACCAAATGTGATATAACTAGGTCACGTTGCATGACTCACTTCCGAGGGGCCATTGAAGGGGCAATCTGAATTCGGCCGATGCATCCCTCTCCTAGTACTGACAATACATTTACTCAATTATTTCCTAACAATTCAGCTGTACCAGGTAATTTATTACCTGTAATTCTGTGTGTATGGTGTATTTTTTCTCCAAAACTAATTGTGACCACCACGATGCAGGGAAAGATCGAAAGAAAACCAACAAACTGGAACAAGTGCGTTTTTTTTATATGAATGGAACCTGGTCAGTAATGCACTTACACGCTCTTGGCACCTCCACCGGCGTCGGAGTCTCGTACCAAAAGCATTTCCACGATTTTTAGCTCAGACTTGTCGATAGGTCAACCTACACTTTTTAAAACACCAGAAATGGGCGCAGTTGCCCCCCCCCCCCCCCTAACACCCCAAACCTTCCCTTCATTGTCACTAGCGGGTGTGTGTGGGGGGGGGGGGGGCGTTCACCGCGAAATTTGAAACCATTAGACAGTGGGGATCTATAACCAAGCCATTACAGATATGACACACAAAAACGCACGTGTAAACCAGAGAAGCAGAATTTACTGCAACTCTGTGTGAAATGTTGAAAGCAATAGAACTAAATTATATAGAAAGAGAATTTATGGATACTTATTTTCGGGAGTAAAATATCTTTAAAAAAGTTAAAAGAGTTTCATACAGGATTCATATAACATTTTTCAAGAAACCGGAAATAACTTCTGCGAACAGAATTAAATGTGTTCTGTAAAGGAATCAGCAATGAATATTTTTTACTCTACCTACTTTTTTGATAGAAGAAATACATGTATGGACTTCAAAATCCATTGAGGTTATAAAATGCAATTTAGAGCATTTTTTAAACCTGCACTAAATGAGATCTGTTTGGCCCCAGTGAACACGACCCAAATTTTGAATCACCATTAACTTTCAACTCATTTAGTGTTGGTCCCAGGTCCATATATGATACCGTGCTTGAGATATGTGCATGACCTACTTTCAATATTTTTGAGTGTCAAAATACAAGGATGAACTTCAGCAATGTTTTAGACAGTCATAAAATGAGATTTCCAGCAATTCTGAAATTGTACTTAATAACCCCTGGCTGACCTCACTGACCTTGTCCCAAATTTTGAATCTCTATTTAGTTTCGACTCATTTGGTGTTGGTCCCAAGATCCATACGTCATACCATGCTTGAGATAAGAGCATGATCTACTTTCAAATTTTTTGACCAAGTCCATTTTTAGTTAAAATGCATGTATGAACTTCAGGAATGCATTAGGGGTTCAAAAGGTGATTTCCAGACATTCTGAAAAATACACTTAATGACCTTTAAGGGGGGAGCATAGTGATCTTCACCCAATTTTCCAACCTTCATTGAGTTTGACTTCCTTGGTGTTGGTCCTTAGTCCATATGTCATAACATGCTTGAGATATGCGCGTGACCCACTTTCAGAATATTTGGCCACTCCCACTTTTTTATTGTAAACATGCTTGTATGAACTTCAAGAATGCATTAGGGATCAAACAATGGGATTTCTAACAATTCTGAAAAAATGCACTCAATGACCCCTGGGTTACGCAATGACCTTGACACATATTTTGAATTTCCATTGAGTGTCGACTCATTTGGTGTTGGTCCCAGGTTGATACACGTACGTCATACCATGCTTGAGACACACTTTCGAAATCGTTGGTCACGTCCATTTTTAAATGTAAACAAGCATGTGTGAACTTCGAGAATGCATTAGGGGGGTAACAATAGTATTTTCAGCAATTCTGAAAAATGCACTCAATGACCTTCACATGTAAGTGACCACAATGACTATGACCCATATTTTGAATTTCCATTGAGAGTCGACTCACTTGGTGTTGGTCCCAGGCCCATAGATCATTCGAAGCCTCCGTTATGCGTGTGATACACATTCAATGACCTGGGATATGAAAAATACAAGTTGCCGAGTTCTTGTGACTGTCTATCAGTATGTCAAAAGTCAGTGAGATTGGACAATTCCTTTTCAAGGTATCGTGCAGACAAGGAATTGCATGGAAGGCAATACAGAAGAATAAGAAGAAAAAGAAAGAAAAATAAAGGAAAGGAAGGCATACAAAAACAATAGTCTGTGTGTTTCACACGGATTAATTATAGGGTAACTTCAAAATACAAAAGCATAGGCTTATTATTTATTATGGAGATATGCACTCGTTTCACTGATTTTTGTGTGAACTCCCGCTCCCCACCCCTCCATTTCCCGTCGTTGACATCCAGATTTGTCTTGGTTAACTCTGCAATGCAAGTATTTTTGAAGTGAATTGAGAACTATCTTCACAAATGAGACCTTGTAGACTCTTTTATACTGAACTAGTGTATCATTAACCGTGTCGAAGTCGGGGGAAGGGGGGGGGGGTGGAGTCTGAAAGCCTCCGCATCAAGTTAGGCATCAAATGGTGATGTAGAAGACTGGTTAATATGCCTTGTATGGTGTAACGTCACACAGCGGCCAACGCTATACATAAAATCGCTATTAAAATTTTATTATTTTTTTAATTTTCTGCAACCAAAACATAGCTCTCCCCCCCCCCCCCCCCTCTCACTGGAACGAGCGCATCACGCATATAGTCATAAGCTATGGTTTGCAGACAAAACAAATGAAAAAAATTCTATTATAATTCTGTTTAGTGAGCGTTCTCTCTTACTCCGGTTTGCTTATCGGCTGGGGATAAAATGTTGGTTCCTTTTTATGAATCTTGGTCAGGAGGCCATGACAGATTCTCTTTCTCCGTTAAAGTATGAAACCTTCATTGTAACAATGAATTGTCACAATACACTGTATAAAATACATATATATATATAAAACAAATATCGCATGCTATTTAGCATTAATATTTTATTCAAAACACTTCCCCCACCACGGAGTATGCCACCCAAAGATTCCAGTCCTGCTATTCTCCCCTCTTCCCGCTCACTGAAGAAGAGTGACTTGTGTATTGGGCCAAAAGTGGCCTTTTTATTGAGCTCGGCTTACCTTTTTTCTTCCCTCAATCCCTTATCTGTCGTTGTTGAGCATGCATTTTATTCTTTTAAAATTTATCACATAATCTTTTTCTTACTGTTGGCTAACTCTTCGCCTTGTCTTAAAATTCATGAAGACCCTTAACGAGAGAGAAACCTTTTATTGAGCTCGACTTACCTTTTTTTCCCCCTCAATCCTTTATCTGTTGTCAAAATCGGTTGGGCATTTTTTTATTCTTGTAAAATGTATCGGATAAACTCTTTCTAATTGTTGGTTAAGTCATCGCCTTGTCTTAACATTCATGAAGACGGTTAACGAAAGAGAAAACGTCGTATGTATTTGCCGTCTCGCACACCATTCTTTTTCGCCGGTGCGTTTCGGCAACCCGTTTCGTGAAACACATTCTCCCCGATAATATTCAATTCGAAACTACAAAATGGCCATCCACGTTAGAAAAAAAAACTACAACGCTCTTTTTTTTTAGAAAAAGAACATTAAGAGTGCTATATTAGAGATATTGACAAGAAACACGTACCGATGAAAAGTTAATTGTTTACATTCTTCTCAGAAATGCTTATACATGTATCACAAAACAAATTCGTTTTTTCTAGAATTGATGATTTGTATAAGCTATTTATTTTCACCACTGATGGAATGGGAAGAATGTTGCACTGAAAGGTCGCACCAAACCAAAAAATTAAAATACGGTATTTGAGGCCATGTTTGGACTAGAATGTGGCCTTTCGTATAAAGCAAAAACTGTGGAACGAGTGTCCTATAACAGTCTATATAATAATGCTCCGTGTGTTCGTTCGTGGCGAACCTGTTTAATTACCACAATAACATTCGAATTCAGAGGAATAATTGGGTCTTTATACGATTGATAATATACAATATTAACATTACGGTTATCCTATTGGCAGATTTTTCGTCCGACTACGCTGACAACCGGTTTGCAACAAGATATCCGGCCAGACGTTTCGCACTAGACTTATTCTGCAAAGATCCATAAAAATGAACCAACATTTTATCCTCAGCCGACACACGAAACAAGAGCTAGCTTAAATGAAGTCACTGGTAACGTGATTTATTTTGTTACTGATCACGTGATTGATCCATAGCGATGACATCGACTTATATATATATGACGTTATCTCATGCACATCAGTAGAAGAGACAAGTGGTAGTGGTCGTCGAAAAGCCTAGGTTTGATAAGTCCTAACAGCGGGGCCGGGGGTGGGGGCCGCGTGAAGGGGTTATTGCAGATGATACTCATTGGGCTACAAAAAGTGTTTTGATTCTCAGGCCATCCCTCATTGCACTGGAACCCCATCATTGGACATTGTTTTATTGCTTTTCAGTGTCTTCCAATATTAGCACAAACTAACTGCATATTTATTTAGTTGCGTCCCCAATATGTTTGCCTTGTTACAACTTATGGGAGAGTGCCTATGGACATGGGCACTGTCCCATAAATTGTAACGAGGCAAATCCGCATAGATTAAATACTTTTACTTTGAAGATAATATGAAGAGTATCGAAAGAATAAGGAGTCTTTGAAGTTTGTTTTTAGAGAATGTTTTTATTTTTCAAATTAAAAATAAAGTTATTTTACAGCGGCGTAGAAGCGACATGTGAAGTTTAGTTACTAACTTGAATATTCAATTCACTAAATTGAATATTCAATTTATTACAAGACTGTTTATTCAGTTTGTTACGAGACTGTTTATTCAATTTATTACAAGACTGTTTTTTCGATTTAGTAAATTGAATATTCAATTTAGTAAACTGAATATTTAATTTATTACAAGACTGTTTATTCAATTTATTACAAGACTGTTTTTTTCAATTTACTACATTGAATATTGAATTTATTACAAGACTGTTTTTTCAATTTATTACGAGACTGTTTATTCAATTTATTACAAGACTGTTTTTTCAATTTACTAAATTGAATATTCAATTTAGTAAATTAAATATTCAATTTATTACAAGACTGTTTTTTTCAATTTTTTACGAGACTGTTTATTCAATTTATCTCAAGACTGTTTTTTTCAATTTAGTAAACTGAATATTCAATTTAGTAAATTGGATATTCAATTTAGTAACTAAACATCACATGTCGCTTCTACGCCGCCGTATTATTTGTATAAATATGCGCTTTCTATACTTCTCTGTGTAAAAAGACCTCTCCATGTTTGCTCACTTTTTGCAAAACAAAAATTAAAATTAAAAATAAAATCCTCCCTCCCTCACTGATCTGAAATAAAATGCCTAAGGATCAAATAATTTATTTTGTGTGGCCTTAGCTTAGCAAGTAGCATGTTAGTAGTGGGGTAGAGAGTAGAAGGAGATGCGGAAGGCAGAAAGCATGCAATTTTGTAAAGAAAGTAGAAGCAAGGGAGGGAGGCATGAGCCAGTATCCTCCAATACTTGTGCCATCGCGGAAGGATAAAGCGAGAGGCCGCATATCGATTAACGCATTCAGACGTGTGTGTCGTTCTGTGTTTTGTACACGCCTTCGCGTCTCTGGAAGCATTTATTAGAAGGACACTCAGCAATTCATTTGGCAACTCGTCCCCTGATTTGCAATGTTTTATATATGCCAGAACGCATTAGAACTCAGGGGACGAACTATCAACAAAAAAAATGCATTTTTTCGTAAACCAAATTTTCGAAGGAAACCCGAGTTACTATGTTTAGGTATCCCTAGAGATTCACATTGTAACTGCGGTGCACGATTTGTAGAAAAATACCTGTGAAATTTTGCTTCTATTTAAAAAATAGTATGTCAACGATTTCCGTTCGGCACATGTGTGCGGAATGGATTTTCATTTTCCACATGGTTTAGTGTTGCGCTAGATGGGGATTCCATAGAACAGACGTGTAATACAAAATGCATTCTTTAATAGTCGCCACCTGTCAGCTAATCACCATTTACTTCATAGAACAGACGTGTAATACAAAAGGTATGCTTTAATAATCGCCACCTGTCTGCTAACCATCATTTTCTTCAGTCCCCAAATACCCAGATAAGGATATATGGGATGATGTATACAGTGTGTGGAGAGGGTATTATCACTAAATCACCCGCAGAGTGGAGATTCCATCCAAGTAATAACTGCAAATTTGTTGCAAAACCTAACCAGCACAAGCAAAGTTTCAGCCAAAGGACCTCCGGGTTAAACCCGGAGGTCCATTGGCTGAAACATTGCTTGTGTTTTTTGTCGATATGTACAAAATTTGGTCCATTGGCTGAAACATTGCTTGTGTTTTTTGTCGATATGTACAAAATTTGAAAGTTTTAGCTTGGGTGATAACTCCACTCCGCGGGTGATTTAGTTACAATCCACTCTCCACGTACTGTATAACTCATCGAGGGATTTCTTCATAGTCTCATTGGATGGGCTGTGAGGAATGGCAGGTTATACATTATTGGAGGATTCCCTCGTGATCCTCATGGCCTTAAACTATGGAAAAGGGGTGCCTAAGGCAAGTGATTGTTTGTTGGGGTGCTGGAAGTAGAGTGTACTATGGAGGTGTCCGTTCGTTACCAGGATAAAGATAAGGAGGTGATAGATTGTACCCGATTGGGGGATTTCCGTATAGTCCTCATGGGATTATGATATGACCAATTACATATTATACATCACTGATAGATTTTCTCTTGGCCACATGCGATAAAAAACAGTCCTCTGTTAGGAAGAAGTGTTGGGAGTGGGTTGCCACGAGAAATGGCCCTTCGATACCTCATTGGGTATATGAGAGACTTGAAGGTGCGATATGACGTTAAAGAGACCTACATGTACATGTACGTCGACAGTAATGGCAGAATGCTGCAAGGGCGGTAGAACATGTAACATAGCTTCGTTTGGCCGTAATTCATCTCCTAGCGACCACTGACCGCAGGTCATCTAGACATCACTGGGTGGTGGTGACACGAATTAAAGTCAAATTTCTTGTATTACTAAAAATTACAAATAATACGTCTCATCAGCACAATTCTACCACCTCTGTACTACCGAGCAGCTACCCTAACGCAGAGTTAATTGTATTCGCAAAATCGAAGAAAACTTCTGTTCCCCAAGACGGTGCAAACCGTTTTCTTCTATTCACCTCAATAAACTAATTCGTTAACGGAGAGTTAGGTTGTACGAATAATACCAATGCTTTCGCATTCCTCAACTGACACACATAGCCAGTTTCGATCCCACAGATACATGAAAAACATTGAGAGTTTACTTTTACTCACGGATAAAATTGAACCTTCGTTTAAAAGTTGAACTCGGCAATTGTACTTTTTGCTGAGATAATTGGAATAGTTTGATTCTAGAATTTGATGAAATAATCTTTGGCAGTTAACTTTCCCAAAACCCAGTTTCTCTGTTTGTCAATGTTCAATTTTTTTTCAATTTATTTATTTTGCAGTACATGTTTTTACATTTATAAAAAAAAAAATACAGTATAACATAAACTTCAAGTATACATAGATTAGCATATACATCGTGTGGTTAGAGGTACTGCAGGGAAATGACGTGGCCTCAAGGACCGTCTTCCCGTCATTCCCTTAGATCCGAAGGCGAATACTACTGCACAACCCCAACAGCAACAATGTACATAAATTTATGTTGATGTCCTATCAAATTTGCGTTCACTACTATTTCTGTTCGGTAGTTTAAATCCTCCACGTGAAAAGTTCTTTGATTAAGAGTCATAAGTGAAATAAGGTAGTTGTCGAAGAATTATTCGTTCCAAAAACAGTGTATTCATTGATTTTGTCACCAGTAGATCCTCGACAACAAATTGTGTTTTGTGTAAAGGGATAAATCGGAATTGGGGATGAGATTTCAGAGCTAATGCCTGAGCATTTTAGCCTGATATTAATTCTGGCTTTGTACAAACACTGTGGGTTAGTTAGAATAACGTACCAGTGCGCAATCGGGACAATGTGGGTTGTTGCAGTTTACTTGTGGCGCGTATAGGCTAAGGTACTGTTCAGTAAGTGTTCTTTTAAATAAAGGTCTCGTGAGGTTTTGTACTGATGGTTCTATTGAGTTCCACAGTCTAGGGAAAGTGTGGATAGGGAGATTTGCAGAAAATTGGGTTCTGGGTTTTTGAGTATGGAGTTTCCCGGATTGTCTCGTATTCATGCCTGATGGGTTGTGGTATACCTTGAAAGTATTTTTAAAACTTTCTGGAAGATTGTTGTTATACCAGTCATACATAAATAATGATACATGAAGTTTATAAAGGTCGGGAAATTTTAAGATGCCATGTTGTTTGAAGAGTGGCTCAGTGTGGGCATTGTATTTGTTGATCGATATTATGCGAATAGCCTTTTTTTGTAGTTTAAGAATATTTCCGGTTGAGGTAGAGTGCCCCCAGATTTGAATGCCGTACAACATGTAGCTGTGAATAAGGGAATAGTATAACTTTTTTAGACATAACTTGGGAAGAATTCTTTTCACTTTATTCATGCAATATATTGCTCTAGAGATTTTTGAACAGAGTGTCGCAACGTGGCTTTTAAAATTTAGGTTTTCATCCACGTAGATACCGAGAAATTTCAAAGAAGTTTCTTCCTGATTATTGGCAACCTTCGTAATGTTTGTATTATTAATAGTGACTTGGGTGTCAGTGCTACACGAATGTGTATCATTCCGGGGATGAAATGCCATATATTTGGTTTTCTTTTCATTCAATGATAGTTTATTTGCAACGCACCATTTGTGAATCTTTTTCAATTCGTCATTGATCACAGGTATGACTAATTCTGGACTTTGGCCATGTATATATGCTGTTGTGTCGTCAGCGTACGATAAAATTTTAAGGTTTGTAGAGTTTATTATATCGTTTACATATATGATAAAGAGTAGCGGACCGAGGATAGAGCCCTGTGGAACTCCCGTAGAAACTGTCTGATACTCTGAGCTGGCATTTGGAATGTGAACTGACTGTGATCGTTCTGACAGATAATTTTCAAACCAGAAATTGGCATGCCCTCGGATTCCATAATGCTCCAACTTCCGCAAGAGAATCGAATGGTTTATGGTATCGAACGCTTTCGAAAAGTCAAGAAAGAGACCAAATGTGCCATCCTTTGTTGGTTTGTCATTCATTTCCGCTATACTGTTTAGTAGATGCAGAATTGGATGAAAAGTTGAGTGTGATTTTCTAAATCCAAATTGGTACTGATGGAGTATTGTTTTGTCTTCAAGGAAAGATAATAACCTTGTATTCATTAATTTCTCTATTACTTTTGACATAGTGGGCAAAATACTTATTGGCCTATAGTTGCTGAACAACTGTTTGTCACCTGATTTATAAATTGGAATTACTTTCGAGGCCTTCATTTTTATTGGGACAATGCCAGTTTCAAATGATAAATTGATTATATGCGTTAAGGGGATTGCGATTACTTCAATTGCTTCCTTTAGTAGCTTACTGGACATGTTATCAGCGTCTCGAGACGATTTGGGTTTTAGATTTTTAACACATTGTATTATTTCAATCGTTGTGGTTGGTGTAATATAAAATGAGTCGACATTACTCTCCCCCATGTAATCGGTAAAGGGGGGACTTTCTGTGGGCATGGATTCGTTAAGCTTCGAACCAATATTAACAAAGTAGGTGTTGAATTTATCGGCAATTTCATTTGGGTCAGATATTTCATCACCACCTTCAAAGAATGTTGCCGGGAACACTGAACTGGGGGTGTTTTTATCAATTGCGTTTTTCAAAATTTCCCATGTTTTTCTCATATCATGTTTGTTTTCTGTCAATATCGTGCTATAATAATCTGATTTCCGGGCCCTTTTGAGTCTGTTGAAATTTGCACAGTAATTTTTGTATCTCATTTTATTATCCACCGTCGGTGATTTTAGTTTCTTCAAATATAGTTTGTGTTTTTCCTGTGATGACTGTAAGATACCCGACGTCATCCACGGTTCCCGTTTAACGTATCTTTGTGGAATATTTATCAATTTTTCAGGGAAGGCGTGTTCAAATGCTACGTGGATTGTGTTAAGTAAGCTGTTGTATGCTTCATTTGGGCAGTGCGAGGTCAGTACACTGGTGAAATCTTCTTCAGACAGAAATGATTTAAATCGATTTATATTTTCCTGTTTGAAAGATCGTTTGTAAGTCTGGGTAGGACGAGTCGGGATTCTAGCAGATTCGTCTACATAGAATGTGGCAAAGTGGTCGCTAACGTCTGTAATAATTATTCCGGATGTGTTGGGACAAACTTTGTTGGAAAAAATATGATCAATTATCGTTGCCGAAAATTCTGTTACTCTTGTTGGCTTGGAGATGAGCGGCATAAAGCCAGTACTGAACATATTTTCAATAAATGAGTCCGTTTTATTATGTTTTTTAAAACCTAGTAAATCAATATTAAAATCGCCCATCAAGTACGCATGGTTGTTTTCTCCAGCTAAGACGTTAGTTATGTCCGTCATTGTTTTCAAAAACAGGTCAAGATCCGCTTTTGGGGCGGTATTTGGTCTATAGATTACACCTACAATGGTTTTTTTCTTAGTGGAGATTTCTACAAACAATGATTCAAATACGTGGGGGATAAATACAGAGAGGTCTTCACGAATTTTAAAGGGAATTTTTTCTTTAATGTAAAGACCTACGCCCCCTCTGCCGTCATCTTTATCGGGCCTTTGTCTTGAGATTAGGGGGTGGTAACCTTCCAGTGAATAATTACTTTTAAGTGTATAGATTTCTGTCAGGCCTATTACATCCAACACGTTGGATTGATTCTGTAGGCTACTGACTAAGTTAGAGAAAGCTTCCCACTTGGCATTTAAGCTTTGACAATTCAAGTTTAAAAGCACAAGTGGGTTATTTTTATCTGCGAATTTCGTGTTAAACTGTTCCGGGGTGTAATACTCGCAATTATTTTTTTCTAAAATGAGTGGGGTGGTTGAATTGTCAGCATCATTCTCAGTCAGTCCAGCGTTGAACTGGGAAATGAAGTCGAATGTTCTGCTGCTCTGTATCTCATCGAATGAGAGTACATTAGCCATTTGAAAATTTCAAATTAAGGGCAAATTTACCAAAAAGAGTTTTCTTGATCTGAGGACTAAAATGTGAACAGAGTGCTGAAGTCAGAGTCAAATATTTGTTTATGTTGAGGTTGTGCAGATGAGAGGGTCGTTTCAAGAACTGAATGTACCAATTATTTTTTGGACACATTCTATTCAGTTTTTAAAACCAGCTGAGATAAAATAAAATACTTGAGAACATGTTTAGATGAAGGAAAGTGAGATTCATTTGGAATCATGATAAGCTTACTGTTTGTGCTTCACCATTCCAGGTGTGGAGATACGTCTCTTATTATGCATTATGCACTAAAAGCCGCGAAAGTAACACCACCACACCCCGTAATGTTCCCACGCACATCGATGCTTCAGAAGAGTAACAAGTCGCCACCCGAACACGAAATCAGCAACAAGTTTCGAAAAGACATAAATAAAATAAATACAAAACATCTACTTGGCGACGGCGAGAAATACACACGTGAGTCATTACCTTTTCAATGGGTTACATTCTGTAATAAGAAGTGAAATCAGCATGACAACGGGCTTCGAAACCTAGGCGCACATACCGTGCGCGCTCCCGCGCGCACATTAAGTGGAACCGGGAAGCACAGCCCATCGCGCTGCTAGACGGTGTAATGCTTGCTTCTAGAAAATAAGAAACTATACATGCACTTCGGAACAGTAAAGCTGCACTCAGATCTCCCCCTAACGGCGGTCCGTTTGTACATTTGTGGTCTAATAGGTGTGGGCGGTACAAGTAGGGTACAAGTAGGGCCTCCTGCACCCTTCAACCTGCCACCGACACGATATGACCCTGGATGTTAAAGTGTCGTAAAAACACCAATAAACAAATAAACAAACAAATACCTGTGTTGCCCATTTTAGAGGACTTCTACCCCAAGCATTGGTGACTGAGGTCTATTCTACCGGCAAAACAGGGCTTGTTCACCACAGTGAAGAAACACGGCATTGCTTCCCGGATTCCCCACGGGAAAAGAAATAAATAAAAAATAAATAAAAAAAAAAAAAAAAAAGAAATAAAAATATGGGCATCATTAGAATCGGCTTACCAAGCCGACTGCAACGATTCCCATACCTTTATATTTGTATGAAAATATTTTCAAAATTATGGGTTAAAAGTTAAAACATTCAATTGTTTGTCTCGAAGGCAGCGTGGGCAAAGGGTCAAATCAACACATCCATTGTGCCCCCAACACACGGTATATATAACCCCATTGAGTCCTAAATCTGTTCCATCCAATCAATCAAAGACACCCTATCTATAAGACACCCCATCTATAACCCCATTGAGTCCCAAACAGGTTCCATTCAATCAATCAAAGACAGACTCAAAAGTTGCAAGTTATTTTACAGCGTTTATGGTCAAATAATTGTGCACAGAAAGGCCTATCGTGAACCCAACACAGATACCAGTCTAAATTTATCTGAGCTTTTATACACATGTTGTCCATTTTTGAGATCTTCTACACTAAATTTAGGGACTACTCTACTGCAAAGCAGGGCTTGTTTACACCTTGAACAGGCCCAGCGTTGCATCCCGGATTCCCACGGGGAGACCCAGGATTTATCACCCATTTTCACTTCACTATGCTTATTGCATTTGGAAATCATTTGTGTGTACTGACAAACAAACGTTGTCAGCTGGAACGCCGCTTGATCGATTTGTTTGGTTGTTTGTAGTGTGTCAGAAAGCTGGAATTCGTGATTTGAGTTCACGTAAACGGGATATGAAGCGTGCACAAAATTTATTTTGTTGATTGCCTCAGGAGAATAATTCATTTGAGTATTTGTGTTCAAGGTCATATAATTATGCACGAAAGACTAATCGTGACCACAACACAGATATAAAATGACGTTTGGCTAGTCATGTACACCCGTATTTCCTATTTTAACGGACATATGTCTCAGGCATTGGTGATTGAGGTCTATTACTAGAAAAAACAGGGTATTTTACCACGGTGGACAGGCACGGTTTTGCTTCACTGATTCCCCACGGAGTGGGGGGGGGGGGGGGGGTGGTGGTCTACAGAGGTGCACGGGGTGATTTCGATGAAGATGAAGGAGGAGGACAAAGGGGGGGGGGGGGTATTTATTTATTTATTTATTTATATTTATTAATTTATTTATTTACTTAATTATTTATTTATTTATTTATTCCTTTCTCCATTTATTTGTTCATTTTCATCTCATGTATTCCTAAACACGAACGCTTGGCCGATGAAAAATAAAAGTAGAATAATAAAAACAAAACTAAGTTTCGCCTGTCAGTAAAACCATTGTTGGATACTTTAGAGGGTGACCCACCCCACCCCCTCCACCCCTTGGGAGCAGGTCATTTTGAGGTAAAGTTGTATCACCTTACCTTCAAACAGATCCACGGAGATAATTTTGCAATTTTTACGTTTTGCATTTCCAGTTATGATTCAGTCAGATGAGCATCTCGGGTGTGTTGGGTACAGTTCAGTGAAAAAAGTAGCGCACAGAGCTATTGACCTCATGATAATGAATGACAGTCAGACCGGGAAGAGGGGCAAGATATGTTTAGTGTACAGATCCGTTCAAAAATGCTCTCCAATCAAGCATATAATTAAGTTGTACGTTTTTTCGTAATCTGGAAATAGGAGTGGAGAAGGGAGAAGGGTAGGGAGTTTAACTGGGGTGGTACTTATAGCTTTTCTTGCATTCTGTTCCAAACCGCACATTGATGAGGTGACGCCACAACAATGTGCTGTATAGAGCAGTGAATAACTTGTCTACAGTCTTGATAAAAATGCTAAATAATTTTCAATGTACTGAAGTTACACTTTATAGTCTGAAACTGGGAGTTGGTAGGGGAGGAACAAGACATATTTTTGTACAGTTCTGTTCAAAACTGCTCTCTAATGAATCATGTACTTAAGTGATTTCTTTACAATCTGGAAATAGGAATGGACAGGGGAGAAGGGCAAGAAATTTAGGTGGGGTGATACTTATAACTTTCTTTTGCTTTCTGTTCAACACCACACACTGATGAGGTAACACCACAACAATGTGTTGTGTTGAGCAGTAAATAAGTTGTGTACAGTCTTGTTAAAATTGCAATGTTATTTTTAATTTACTGAAGTTATACTGTTTATAGTCTGAAGCTAGGAGTTAGCAGGGAGAGGAACAAAATATATTTTGTGTACAGTTCTGTACAAGACTGCTCTCTAATCAATCATATACTTAAAATTATACTTTTCTTTACAATCTGAAAGTAGGAGTGGCACGGGGAGAAGGACGAGAAATTTAGGTCGGGTAATCTGGAAATGGGAGTGGACAAGGGAGAAGGGCAGGGAGTTTAACTGGGGTAGTACTTATAGCTTCCCTTGTATTCTGTTCAAGACCACACATTGATGAGGTGACGCCACAACAATGTGCTGTATGGAGCAGTGAATAACTTGTCTACAGTCTTGTTAAAAATGCGAAATAATTTTCAATGTACTGAAGTTATACTTTTATAGTCTGAGACTAGGAGTTGGAAGGGGGGGGGGGGGGAACAAAACATATTTGTTGTACAGTTCTGTTCAAAACTGCTCTCTAATGAATCATGTACTTAAGTGATTTCTTTACAATCTGGAAATTGGAATGGACAGGGGAGAAGGGGAAGAAATTTAGGTGGGGTGATACTTATAACTTTCTTTACTTTCTGTTCAACACCACACACTGATGAGGTAACACCACAACAATGTGTTGTGTGGAGCAGTAGATAAGTTGTGTACAGTCTTGTTAAAATTGCTATGTTATTTTATATTTACTGAAGTTATACTGTTTATAGTCTGAAGCTAGGAGTTAGCAGGGAGAGGAACAAAATATATTTTGTGTACAGTTCTGTACAAGACTGCTCTCTAATCAATCATATACTTAAAATTATGCTTTTCTTTACAATCTGGAAGTAGGAGTGGCAAGGGGAGAAGGGCGAGAAATTTAGGTCGGGTGATAATTATAAATTTCTTTGCTTTCTGTTCAACACCACACATTGATGAGGTAACACCTCAACAGTGTGCTGTGTAGAAGAGTACATAAGTTGTGTACAGTCGTGTTTAAAAAATTGATATATAATTTTTAATGTGCTGAAGTTGTACAGTTTATAGACTGCATCTAGGAGTTGGCCAGGGAGGAAACAAAATATAGTTTGTGTACCGTTCTGTTCAAAATTGCTATCTAATCAATCATGTACTTAACTGGTTTCTTTACAATCTGGAAAAAGGAATGGGCAGGGAAGAAGAGCCAGAAAATTGGGTGCGGTGATACTTTTAACTTTCTTGCATTCTGTTCAACACCACACACTGATGAAGTGGCACCACATCAGTGTGTTGTGTAGAACAGTACATAAGTTGTGTACAATCTTGTTAGGATTGCTACATAATTTTTAGTGTGCTGAAGCTGTAAAGTTTATAGACTGAAACTAGGAGTTGGCATAGGGGGAACAAAATATAATTTGTGTACAGTTCTTTTCAAAACTGCTCCCTAATCAATCAAGTACTTAAGTGATTTCTTTACAATCTGGAAATATGAATCGGCAGGGGAGAAGGGCAAGAAAATTGGGTGGGGTTATACTTTTAACTTTCTTTGCATTCTGTTCCACACCACACATTGATGAGGTGACAGCACAAACAATGTGTTGTGTGGAACAGAAAATAAGTTGTTTACATTCTTGTTAAAATTGCTATGTAATTTTTAATTTACTTTTAACTTTCTTTGCATTCTGTTCAACACCACACATTGATGAGGTGACACCACAAACTATGTGCTGTGTGGAACAGTAAATAAGTTGTGTACATTCTTGTTAAAATTGCCATGTAATTTTTAATTTACTGAAGTTATACTGTATATAGACTAAAACTAGGAGTTGGTAGGGGGAACAATATATATTTTGCGTACAGTTCTGTTCAGAACTGATCTCTAATCAATCCTGTACTTAGGTGATTTATTTACAATCTTGAAATAGGAGTGGGCAGGGGAGAGGGGCAAATAATTTAGGTGGGGTGGTACTTATGGCTTGCCTTTCATTCTGTTCAACACCACACACTGATGAGGTAACACCCCAACAATGTGTTGTGTTGAGCAGTAAATAAGTTGTGTACAGTCGTGTTAAAATTGCAATGTTATTTTTAATTTACTGAAGTTATACTGTTTATAGTCTGAAGCTAGGAGTTAGCAGGGAGAGGAACAAAATATATTTTGTGTACAGTTCTGTACAAGACTACTCTCTAATCAATCATATACTTAAAATTATACTTTTCTTTACAATCTGAAAGTAGGAGTGGCACGGGGAGAAGGACGAGAAATTTAGGTCGGGTAATCTGGAAATGGGAGTGGACAAGGGAGAACAGTACATAAGTTGTGAACAGTCTTGTTAAAATTGCTATATAATTTTTAATGTGCTGAAGTTGTAAATTTTATAGACTGAAACTAGGAGTTGGCGGGGGGGGGGGGGGGGGGGGCAAAATATAATTTGTGTACAGTTCTGTTCCAAACTGCTCCCTAATCAATCATGTTCTTAAGTGATTTCTTTACAATCTGGGAATAGGAGTGGGCAGGGGAGAGGGGCAAGGAATCTAGGTGAGGTGATAATTATAGCTTTCTTTGCATGCTGTTCAACATCACACATTGATGAGGTAACACCATAACAATGTGCTATATGGAACAGTAAATAAGTTGTGTACAGTCTAGTCGAAATGCTAAATGGTTTATATTGTACTGAAGTAGTTCTCTTTGTTGTCTGAAACTAGGATTTGGTGAGGGAGGCACAAAATATATTTTGTGTACAGTTTTGTTCAAAACTTTCTTTGCTTTCTGTTTGACACCCCCACATTGTTGAGGTAACACCACAACAATGTGTTATGTGGAACAGTAAATAAGTTGTGTACAGTCTTGTTAAAATTGTATTTTAATTTTAATGTACTCAGGTTATACTGTTTATAGTCTGAAACTAGGAGTTGGCAGGGAGAGGAACAAATATATTTTGTGTACAGTTCTGTTCAAAACTCCTCTCTAATCAATCATGTACCTAAATTGTACTTTCTCTATAATCTGGAAATAGGAGTTTTACTGTTTATAGTATGAAACTAGGGGTTGGCAAGGGGAGGAACAAAATATTGTTTGTGTACAGTTCTGTTCAAAAGGCTCTCTAATCAATCATGTACTTGAGTTATACTTCTCTTTACAATCTGGAAATAGGAGTGGACAGGGGAGAGGGGCACGGAATTTAGGTGGGGTGATATTTATAGCTTTCTTTGCATTCTGCTCAACACCACACATTGATGAGGTGATACCACAGCAATGTGGTGTGCGGAACATTGTGTACAGTTCTGTTCAAAGCTGCTTATTACTTATTCATGCATTGAGATTATACTAATAATAATAAAGGCTCTCTAATCAATCATGTACTTGAGTTATACTTTTCTTTACAATCTGGAAATAGGAGTGGACAGGGGAGAGGGGCACGGAATTTAGGTGGGGTGATATTTGTAGCTTTCTTTGCATTCTGCTCAACACCACACATTGATGAGGTGATACCACAGCAATGTGGTGTGTGGAACATTGTGTACAGTTCTGTTCAAAGCTGCTTATTACTTATTCATGCACTGAGATTATACTAATAATCTGAAACTAGACGTGGATAGGGGGAACGGCCAGGGATATTTTGTGTACAGTTTTGTTCGAAACTGCTCTCTAATAATATGCCGTGGAGTTATATAGGAGGTATACTGTTGAGAATCTCAAGGAAATAACATTTATTTATTTATTGGTGTTTAAGGTCATACACAATGTTGATTCGAACGCGAATACATTCATTTTAATTTAAGCTATAAAACTTAGATATCTATTTGAAGAACGTTAAACCTGCATTATCTATCTCAGTCTACGCATGCTATTTTCTAAAATCCTAACACCACTGCTGAATCTTTAACAATGATTCCGTGTGTTCTAAACACCATGTATTATGCCTCACGTTTGTAACATCAGCCGTGACTGGTTAATTTTGACACCTTCTAAAAGTCATATTAATGGAGTTTTGCGGCAAAACATGGGTACTATCGGAACGTTCTTACCTGGAGACAAGAGAACAAAGAAAATGTAAGCTCCACTTCCATTAATCAGCGTCGATTACGCACGCTCTGATTGGAGTGTCTCAACACCAAACGCTGGCGCCATGTCCGTTTAACTTTTTTCGTCACCGATAGACACAAACTTACCAACAAAAAATGTGTCATCTTCAGTGGGTGTGTTTTCAATTATAACTACAAACAATGAATTCAAAAGAATCAGAAATATTAAAAACTCACGTGGTGTTCACCACTTTGGTGAATCCTGAATATGAATTATGACTTCAAACAATTATATTTCCACAAGTTTAGTTGTCATCGACCTCACTGAGCCTCCACCTCAAGTTCAAAATAAATTGTTTCACTCCGCCTAATTCTAACAATTGTCGTCGTCCAAGAAACATGAATTTATATTCCATTAATTTATACCACTTACCACACAAGCATTAATAATGAATTATAACATAAACAGCATGATGCAGTTGTAAACACTGGTATTTGGTGATATAGAAACTCCCAAATCGACGGTACTTGTAACAAGTCATTTTAGAATTTGGTGATCTGGAAACTCCTTAAGATACGTCATTCGTTAGAAATGACGTCACTAAAAGTATGTTTGTGGATTCGCCTTCATTGTTACGAGATTGGTGGCAAGTTGCAGTTAACGCTTACCAATTGAAGCTATTTTTTGTTCGGCATAATAAAATAATTAGAACGTTTATTTTCATGTTCTATCGGTCGATAGTACCTGAGTTTGTGTGTTTCCAAAATTATAATCTTCAGCAGCTTCGCTGCTTCAGGTTTTATTTCAGAACTCACACACACTCTGGTTCTATAGTACCTGAGTTTGTGTGTTTCTAAAATAAAATCTTCAGCAGCTTCGCTGCTTCAGGTTTTATTTCAGAACTCACACAAACTCTGGTTTTATCGACCGACAGAACATGAAAAGAAACGTTCTAATGTTATAATATGGTTATTCTAGCGGGGTGTGGTTTTGTAGAGTTTTTTCCATTTCCAGAGATGTACTTGGGTTTTATAACTACAGACTCAATTCCAATACATCATACATATAGGCGTCCATGTGGCCAGTCCATATTAGAAAAGGTAGCTGGGTTATTACAAAAGGGGCAGCTCGGTTTTACCGCGGAATTGTTACCGCGACAAAGTAACGCGTGCGTCTTGGTTAATTCACTTTATTCGTCGGTCGCATCTATTTCTCTGGAATTTCAAGGGTAGTTTTTCGGCAATTCTCAATCTATCTTCTCTGTTCATCTCGCGTCTGTGCAGTTTTCACTGAGCAATAATCTAAATCCAGCTAATTGAGGCCCTGTTAGTTCTTAGTAAATTAACAGCGTTTAATATTCAAATTATCCAAAGTCTCGAAAGCGTACGATTGCTCGACCTTTTAGAACCTGAAGGATTCCACACCTTCATGATAAGTCCAACATTTAACCCATTGCCAGTGAATTGTACATGTGGTCCTGTTCGAATAACCATTTGCCTCATGATTCTACGCCCCTTGTTACGTCAAATTTCTTGCACAGTAAATGTCCTCTAAATTTAAAGGGTCGTCCGGGGGGGGGGGGGGGGGGGCACTAAAAATTTGCAAGACGTGACGTCCTATTTTTTATTCAGCTCCTTTTCACACCCACCCACCCCTACGTGCAAATTTTCTACTACCGTTCTCAGACACCCCCCCCCCCCCCACATACACTCTCCCATTAAAATCCAAAATAAACTTATAAACTTAGTAGGCACAGCTGTCTTTAGGGGGGTTTCATAATGTTCTTAAACTGGTACCACCAATTTAAACCTCTGTGGGCTGTTGTGGGCCCCAATCTACAAATGACAAGCTGTTCATTATCAGGCTTGGCCAGATCAGGTGTATATATACGGGAACAAATTTTTATTTGAATTGTTCTGTCAGTATTCTCAGGTGTTTGCTACTTTCCTCTTCTATTCATACAGATTCTATTAATAAATAAATAACTTGGGTTGAATTTAGTGCATCAGAGAGAATTTTCCCGAAATACTGTCTGCACATTTTCTACATTTCGAACAAGACACCCACCCCCTACTAACGTGTGACATTTTCCCAGATTAAGCCCAGTTTTCTCACATATAAACCAACATCCGGTGTTTACGGTCAACCCGTGATATCGTATGGGTGATTTGTTATTTTTAAATTGACCCGTAACAGGTACAGACTAGCCCTTTCCATATAGGCCATCCACCAACACCGTTCCATTCAGTTTCTTTCATAAAGAGGAAGTAAGATCTTCCCACCTCCATCCCCTTCTAACTTGACAGGTAATACAACGTGTCCTCGTTTGGCCTTAGGAACATTGCGAGGCTGCTTGATGGATGTGCTTGGAAGATAAAATCCAGGTAAATGAAGAATTGTTAAGAATACTCTTTCCTCACAATAATATAAGGGGTGCGCACAATTTAATGTATCATATGATTTTCAAAAAGTACTCTTCTGCAGAACATGTTCTTGTTCTTGGACTAAAATATTTCCAACCAAATGTGTCATTCGTGACTGGGAAGGTCATCATGTGACAAGTGTCGAAAACCTCTTGGCAAGAAGGAAACAAAATCCATTGTACTTGTAATTCTGGTGTTAACCGAACGAACCGTCTTTGCTCTTGAGCATTCAATTGGTTAAATTCATGAACGAGGGGGCTTAGATTCCACAGTCTATTGAAGCTTCTCCTCGCTTTTATTTCCTCCCGCTCACTCTACTATCAATTGTTCTACCATGTATATTACTTTTTTGCTCTGTTTATTCTGAAAATTCAAAAGTTCGTGTAGTTTGTATTTTCACTATTTGTTTTTGGGTTTTTTTTGTGTGTGTGTTACATTAAACGCCTTGTAACTCTTCCAGCCAACGGTTTGTTAACCCTTTACCCAACGAATCGCCCGCATCCGCCCGCGTAATATGCAAATTGAGCAGTTGAAAAAAATTAATTTTTCAACATATTTCAACAAAACCATATCATGTGACCCTTCATTGGAACGAGCTCAACGAGCTCGTTCCAATGAAGGGTCACATGATATGGTTTTGTTGAAATTTTTTGAAAAATTTAAAAAAATTATATTTAAAATAATAAATTTTGATATCCACTGCGTTGGGTAAAGGGTTAAAACTTTAATTAGATAGTTTACAAAAATCACTACTCTATTCCAAAGCTCAGGTCGTGGTTCCTTATCACCTTGTGCACTTTCACTTCTTACCTTAATACACTATCACCCTTTACATTACTGCGCTGTCGCGTTTTCATTCATTCTGATAATTATTGGTTTCGGAAGGGAAGTAATCTTGTAACATTTGTTTTGACCTTTCTTATCTTTACACTCTTCAGGACAAATATATACAATACAACACATCTCACAATGACTATTCCTCGTTTGTTTTCAGTTTCGGAGTCCGTTGAGTTGTTTTGCTCACCCAATTAGGGCTGTCGCGATTATTCGATTAGTCGACTAACCGTCGACTATTGAAGTAGTCGACGTTTTTAATTTTTAGTCGATCGTCGTTCATTTTCAAGGTGGTACACGTCTACTACACGTCGGGGCTAAATTGCATTGTTTTGTGAGGTGAATGATCAATGAAGGTGAATAACTTTAAATAACTAACCATAGTTAACATTCATATCCGGAAGACTGTACGACGGTCACTGACTGTGTTAGAAAGAACACTCACAGTCACTCGAGAAGAATAGATTCTTCTGAATTTCTCCAGTCTTGTACACACGAATGCACCCATTGGAAAACCCAAAGCGCGGAAGTGACAAAATTATGACGAAAGTCTGAACGTCAGATCACTTCTCAAAGTTCTGAACTTCAGACTAAGATCCAATTTTAACAACTGACGAGGGAATGCATAGATCTCAATGTTCAAAAATTTCGAGAAACTTATTGCAGAAAGGAAACATATGCAGGAACGTTCTTTGGTAAATTCATTTTAATTCATAGGCATCAATTTAGTTCAAACTTGGACCCGCAGTCAGTAATATTATTTTTGGGGTTGGTACGTCCTACAGGACGTACCAACCCCAAAAATTATATTACGGACTGTGGGTCGAAGATTGGACTACATGTAGCTTCAGTCGGGACCGATTTGTTGTTCCCACAACCCCGCTTCGTCTGAACACACTGGTGCCATTGTCATTTTCAGAGTTTTACGAACAGAAGAATGATTTGCTAAAAAATCATGGGAAGCGACTATTAATCGACTAACCGTCGATTACTGGTCACGATTAGTCGATTACAAAAAATGATAGTCGCGACAGCCCTACACCCAATTATAATTCGGAATAATCAAATATAATTCTGAACCTGTAACCCAGCATTCTACATCTCTGGAGACTACGTCTTTCGCCAAAATATTCTAAG
Organism: Pictodentalium vernedei; assembly: GCA_031216915.1. Classification (NCBI taxonomy): domain Eukaryota; kingdom Metazoa; phylum Mollusca; class Scaphopoda; order Dentaliida; family Dentaliidae; genus Pictodentalium; species Pictodentalium vernedei. The sequence continues at coordinate 447,081,940 of CM062290.1, read as the reverse complement.
AATAACTCTGTTGTCGATCCCAACGACGAATGAAATTTGAGCGGTACCCGTTGCAACGTCGTATCATATTTTTGGACACATCATCGGAGCTGATGCTGGGGGTCTCGCTGTCGTCATTGGTAGGGTCAAAGAGGGCTCTTATCTCTTAACGGAAAGTGAATATTTCAATCTGTCAGTCATACTAGCAGAACCTTCATCATTAGAAACTGCCCCATCTATTTATCCGGTTAGTTCAGCAGGCCGAGCACCACAGTATGGTTTCCGTAATGGTCGTGGAAAATAAAATCGGGTACAGGGAGTGAAGACCCCATTTCGCTGACAGCCATACAAAAGTAGTACTAGGCTTATGCTTCTGAAGGGATAGACCCATTGAGGTATGATCGGGTTTTCGTCAATTTTTCGGTGTTGGCTTTATCTAACTCACTTATAATTTCGTCCCCATGGGGCTTTATAAATAGTGGCTAATTTATCTAGACATTCTTTTCTCTTAGGTCTATTTTATCCGATAAATGGCCGTTTATTTGAACAGTAAAAGCCTTGGATAAATTTTTGCTTTATTTACTTAGTAGGGTGATACATTTTCCCCGTAGGTTTAACACTAGAGGAAAATATTCCTTTAGTAGAGGCGGACTTGTTGACCTCTGGCCTCTACCGCATTCTTGTAGCACAATTAGTAGTTCAATTGTTGTTTTTTTAAAACGTTTTTGGAAGTATTACACAATGCCAGTGGAAAACACCACACAGAGTTCATTTAATAATGTATTTTTGCAAGTTTAGCTCAAGTTTGTAGGGAAATTATTTTTAGACAGAAATGTATTACTGCGTCTTGTTTATTTTTGCCAATTTTGCTGGTCGATCGAATTGGACCAATGAGCTCCTCACTTAACGCTATTTTTTATGTAGCGAGCAACACCACGATTTCGCCGCGAATGCCCTGTAGGATAAACAAAATAAACGTATAGTGTTTTCAAGTTAAAAATTTATTCTACTTGTAGAAATAAGAATGAAACCGACTCGCTAGAGGCTCGTCGGTTTCATTCTAAATCCTACTCGAAGAATACATTTTTTACATGAAAACACTATACGTTTATTCTATATATATGCGTCGCACTACCGTCGACTCGAATTCAGTTGCGTTAGATTCGTCTGAAATCTGACAAATCTTCATTTGATATATACGTACGCACTACCGTCCAGTCGAATTCAATTAACACACGACCTCAACTCACACTGTTTGAGTCTACAAACAAATCTTATGTGCTATATATTCATATATTTTATCTGTGTTCACATATGGGAATGCATTAAACTATGGCTTAATGTTATTTATACGAACGCCCATCGTCACTCTGAATTCATTGGGAGGTTGGTTTTCATGTGATAAGGTTTATATAGTTTGACCTGCAGAAACAGGCATATTTGTTTGCAATTTATAATGCTTTAATATGGTAGCATGACGCATAATGTTTTAAAACAAAAATGCCGAGTGGTGTCTGTATAGCTTAGTTGGCTGCCTCCCTACCACCACCTCCAAACCAAGGAAAGAAATCGCAAATTCTAATTAGATCTGTGCTGGTGTTAGACGGTGCTGGTGTTAGACGACGTATCACCGTCGACTCGAATTCCATTCGACTGTGAACATTATTGAAATTTGTAAATTTCGATGTTTTCTGGATTAGCATACCATTTTTTATTTAATTTGCATTTTTTTCGAGTGGACGGTGATGCGACGTATATCACCAACACGGATCTAATTCAAATTTGGGAATTAAATTCGTCTGCCTGACACAAAGATTCGTCTGAATTTCTTCTTCTCGCATTTAATGGTAATATACGTAGCATTTTGGCGACAAGAATTCAATTAATCTAACAATAATATGATTTTGGAGGGCATTATGGCCTTTAATAAACCCTCGGGCTGTTCATCACTGCTGCAGGGCCGCTAATGAATCATGATGCCTGACAACAATCATGTTATTATTACCACTCAATCTATATGTTACTAGTCAATTATCATGAGTTTGGAGGGCCGTTAAAACTCCGTAACTTCAGTGACGATATTCAGCGGAGCCGGACCGCGAATGATAATGGTATAAATAGCCATTAGCGGTCCGCGGCCCGGCTATTTTTAGATTCTATGGTATAATGAATTACTCCCATTCGGATGACGTCCCTTTGTATTTCTGAACTGAAGTCGAACACACGATCGAAACAAATCTTGTTATTGAGTAACTTCACTTGTCCAATTCAATTTTCATAACATACTAATTTTCTTCTGTGTTTAATGCCTAAATCCTAAAGACTTCCAGCAATTCCCTAGTGCGGTTAGCTGTAACAGGGAGTGGTAATAATAGAAATAACATGATTTTTGTCAGGAATCATGATTCATCAGCAGCCCTGCAGCAATGATGAACAGCCCTTGGGCTTATTAACGGCCCTCGACTTCGTCTCGGGCCTTTAATAAACCCTTGGACTGTTCACCATTGCTGCAGGGCCGCTAATGAACCATAATGCCCTCCAAAATCATGTTATTGTTATATTACGTTATTACCACTCCCTGTTACAGCTAAATTGAACTAACAATAGCCGGGTTGTGGGCCGCTAATGGCTATTTATACCATTATCGCCCGCGGCTCAGCTCCGTCGAATGACGTCACTGAAATTATGGAGTTTAAACGGGCCTCCAAACTTTTGTTAATCGACTAGTAACTTACAGATTGAGTGGTAAAAATTGGAATTAATTGAATTCGAGGCGACGTTAGTGCGACGTATATAACAGGCCTCACCCAATTCAACACGATCTGGTATTGGTGCTACATTTGCCCTTGGGTTATTTGAAAAGTCGGAAACCTCTCACAACTAATCAACTGATACGTTCCATTATCACGTCCGTGAAAATGGTCATTCAGTTGTAGTTGGCTAATGGTAGCCATCCATGATGGTGGAAGTGCTATTATTCTAATAGGCGGTTTAACCATTAACACTTACGCTGCCGAAAGCGACTATTGTCACCTATTTTATGATGATTATCTATACGTTCTGGTATACGAACATCGGGCCTACCATCTGATTAATTGTTGGAAAGGTCTCACAGAGGCCTTTCCAACAATTAATCAGGTGATCGAGTTTCAAGTATGTCATAAATTTTATTAAACTTCCTCGAATACAGGCAGACACAGATGTCCTTCACATAGGGACAAATTGGGCGTGGCAGTAAAAGGATAAACCATTTCGAATTTTCACAACGAGGCCAGGTCAAAGAAAATCTTATATTAATTTATCAGTAGTAATATACCAATTTCTCTCTTCTAACCTAATAGCATGAGGTTGAGCAATATGTAGAAACACTTCAGCCGAAAGTAAGTTATTGAACTGTCCTATCACATTCAGCAACAATGCCAAAATACAATTGTTAGTAAGCCCAATGACTCCAATCGTACGCATCTTCCCAAACAAAGAACAAAACTCTTGTCGTCAACGCAAGCATCATTCCCATGGTAGAAACATACTTCGTGCGTTGTTTATTCATAATTGACGTGTCTCCCTCTAACTGATATTGAGCTACCATATTACTAGGTTGCTGACTATCATTTTTAGCGTTCATAAAGGGAATCGGTATCTATATTCATCTTCCAAATTTCAAATTGTAATTCAACGTCCATCAGAAGTATTTTTTCGATATTCAACAGGCTGTTTGTAATAACAACTGTGACAGTTCCCAGTACGCGGTGAACTTGTGAAATTCAGCTTACGTTAGCAAAATTATACTGGGCAAAGTGTTAAAGAGGTCATTAGAACCCCTAGTAAATTGTAATAAAATATTACAACAATACTTGAATGTACTCTGTGGACAAGTTATTATTGTATAATTGTGTAACATGGAAATATATTTAAATATATTGCACTGACACACCTAGCAGGTTGGGTGTGAATTACTGAGAAAAAACAACCTTCTTGTTAATACCTGTCGATAACTGTACCTAATATTTTAAGTTGAACATCAGATGTGCTTGCAGGTGTACACATCAATGGGTGCAATTAAACGGTTGACGAGAGATCAATTATACCCTGATAACTAAAAACTATCCTGAGAGTTTGACGACTCTCGGACGTTTTAGTATGTCAAGTTGTGAAGTTTGGTGAGTTGTTGTTCCTCTATGGATGAGGAAGAACTTTAACTTGTTAATTAACTGAGAAACTGTTCCATTGATCTGTCATGCCAAACATGATTTGTAGACATGGAACAATAGGGTGATACTTAATCAGCACTGATCAGTTTTATCTAGAACTGGCTAGACTATCAAATACACATATAACAGAGCATCCCCAAGGTCGATAATTACTGAAGCGTGGAGATTCTTATTGCAGTATGGGGACGGACTGATAGAGGCAATCATTTGGCTTCATTGGTAAAGGGTGCCACGTGTTCACTTGTTCCACTCGAAGTAGAGTGGTGCGTGTTAAGCAAGAACTGTGCAATCCTGCTCGAGGTCAGTCACGTTCCACTGGGTATAAAAGAGTCAGCAGAAGCCCAGATCAGACACTCTCGGGTCAGCGCTCACAGCCGACGAACGTGTGCTTATCAGAAATCTGGTTGTTAAATTTGTGGCTGGGCAGATTGTGACTGCCTTTAGAAATGACTATCACTACTCTGGTTATACGAACCTTGTTAATTTTACAGTGTTAAATTGTATTGGTGAATATTGTTGAAGTTTGTATAGACTAATAACAGAATTAATATACTTAGAGAAGTACATGCCAAGTACTTGTTTGCTGAACCGTTCTTTAACTGAAGCGTCAAATATTTGCCAGACAGACGAACCAACAGACGGTAACTTTGGTCACTTCATAAGAACCGTTTTCCAGTTTTAAAATGATAATTCTAGCTACTGGACGATCACCGGGGCGATACCCCGTTATGCCATAGTAATATTTCCATAAATGTTCATCGGTATCAATGGTCAACTTCATACCATCTCTTATTTTATCTTCTAAATTCTTCAATAATTTCGTAAGTGGAGTCGGTCTTACTATTTGCGGTGATAATTTAATCATTTGCCCCGCCTCTGCGTTTGATTGGTTGAAAGCATACAGCGTGAAAGTCGTCAAAATCGTATAAACCAAATCACGTCATGATTTTGAATGGCTCTGCACGTTCGCACATCCGATCCAACTTTGAAGACTCTGGAAGCCCCGCCCACTCAATCCAGTTGTCACCGTGAGGGCGTGACGGCAGACTGATAGATGGATAACAAGCTTGCAAACAAAGATCAATGATCGATTTTTCATCGCCTCCAGTCAGCGAGAATATAATGATAATTTCTCGGGAACAATTGAATTTAATAAAATATACAGAAGTGGGAGACGAATAAAAGATCATACATCCAAACATGACTTTGGGGGAACTTAAAAAAAATGTTTTTAATGATATTGTTATGTGACTTGCTATATCTGTCGTCTGCGATCGAAAATCAAAACAACAAACAATTTGACGTGACCTGTCTGTGGCACACATTCCTGAGTTTGACTGTTGTGTTTTGCGAAAACTAAAAGTTTTTTGTTCACGTACACATAGTTTTTATATTTTAATATTACAGCCGGATTAAATGATAAGAAATAACTGTTGTTTTCCTTCGGTTTATGCGATATAAACCGAACATTTTCAGCAGAAGTTTAATCATAACTCGCGTTATGACACTACAAACCGAACATTTTCAGCAGAAGTTTAATCATAACTCGCGTAGCGAGTTATGATTAAACTTCTGCTGAAAATGTTCGGTTTATATCCCATAAACCGAAGGAAAACAACAGTTATTTCTTAAATAATTTCATAAGTGGAGTCGGACTTAATATTCGCGGTGGTAAACTTTCATCAGCTAACACATTCATTTGAGTGTTAAGTTGAGCCATTGGATCTCCTCATTAGTTAACAATAACTCAATCTGAGTTAATTGGTTTTCGATATGATGATATATTTCCAGTACTTCAAGCTGATGGGCCCTTTCAGTTTCACTCCTTAAGACCTCCACCGAACGAGTCACGTGATCAATAGCCTCTCTACCCCGTGAAACCCGGGTTTGGATAATATTAACAAATTTCATCATTTCCGTCAATGAATAGGTTATTTTCTCTTGATTACTATACAATCAACCAAAATTTTATTTTTGATATTTCTCAAGTCACTATCCGACACTGTCCCAAAAAACCCCTCAACTCTTTGTCAATAAAAAGTAATGACCTTGTCCTCCTAGAATGCTCGTGTAATTGCTTATTATCCCGCAAGGTTAATACTAATATTGAGTACCTGCTTACAACAGAATTTATTTCCTCTCTCTGCCCCAATACTAGATTTATTATCTCACTGCGTAACTGTACCGTCACCTAACTTAGCTCAACGTCCATGGGTCGCCCATGACTCTGCTCGGACCTATCAGCTGATTTTTGATTCGTTTGGGGTTCATTAATCGTTCTACGTCGTGTCATCAGCTAAGCCTGATCAAATGTCTCTACGTCACTATACATCGCTGTAATAATCCTATTTGATCCCCTATTCCCCTAGTGGGAGCTCAGCGGACTAAAATCTGTTTTATGAAAATGACATCCCAATCTACATTTATTCTATAAACATCCCTTATTTTACTAAATACTACATTGTTCCTGAAGATCGATTTCCCATCTGTCTACTGCGAAATGTGTTTACATAATACCAGTATAAACACTGCTCTCACGAATAGTTATTTTCTCCACCAGCTGTCGAGCTTAAGTGTCATCCTCATCGTCATCCAGCAACGAGAGGCATTTAGCAAGTGAATCGAACGGATTACAATCAGTAACCATTCCAATTTAACTTTCACCCAGTCAATCATTGCCGGTCGACTGAATGAACAGGTGAATGTTCGATGTTTTCAAGCCCGACAAGTTGGTTCGCGACGCCAGCAATCAGGTATACAAGCATCGCATCTTTGAACAAATTTGTTGCAATTAATTAAAAAGAAGTTTGATTCATTCACTTGCGCACCCATGCCATCACATTTCTAGTAGGTCCTACCGATGACCATTCCTTGTGGCAAGCTCTCAGAAGACCATCATACTTACTGTTGATATATAAGAGCAGAGACTACAAATTACTCCAATCACTGTCCTGGCTTAACCCTTTGGAAGATTTTTTAAAACTTGGAATTTACACTAATATGTTACTATTTTTACTCAATAAATTTTAATAACCATCCAGATTTGAGAAGCCATTTTTATCTTTGTTTATCACAGAGGTAATTTGATTAATTTCCATTTATTTAATGCTCAGGCATCAATTCACGCTGAAAAATTAAGTCATATTCCCCTGTCGGTCGGCAAAACGAAATATCAAAATGATATTTAGAAATCGATATTTCATCGTAGGTTCGGATGACGAATCACATGTACTTTAAACGAGTCAGCACATCAGTAATGAATTCCAGAGTCCCAAATACAAACGAATTCGAATAATTGATAGTGACAGTGACTAAATCAATTCATTATATCAGCGGTTTCAAAGTTTGACTTTCTCATTCACCTTCCAGCGAAAAGCCGAAATCACTTTCAAATTTCTTCAGTTCAACTTCACACGTCTTCAGTGCATTGAGTTCAAAAAAAATAAAATGACGTGTCTTGTTATTGAAAATAAGAAAGTGGTGTTTTTTGTTATTGTTCTATTTCTTCGAAACACATTGCGATTATTTCAATTCGCCAGCCTTGGTAAATCGTAAAGTTAGGGGAGAAATAAGACGGGACTACTTTTTGTGCGGATATTCACACATTCCAATGGTTGGAGTTTGGTTGTTGTAATTTTTGTATGTACGCCGGTTCGGCACATAAATTTTGCGCCTTAATGGCAAATAAAGGCCACAAATTGGAGAGTTTGTAGTCGTAGAGCATTAAATAAAAAGAAAATTCACGAAAATTTGATGAATACCGAAAATATCTCGTTCGTGGCTACAAGAAATATGAGGATCTTCACTCGCGACTGCGTCGCTCGTGAAGATCCTCATATTTCTTTGTAGCCACTCACGAGATATTTTCGGTATTCATCAAATTTTCGTGAATATCCTCTATATATTCGTCCTCTGGTGAAGAAGGGCAGGTTAGATAACTCTTATTCTTGTTTAACAACTATTCCCCAAAGTCAAGCTCTTCCCTGACTACGCCGGTGGAGTTCGTTGAGCGGGGCATCTCCTTCTCTGAAGATGAATGGGCCCGCTCATTTCACATCCGTGCAACCTCCCGTTTTACCTGTGCAAATAGGCTCAAAACAATCTCCCGGCCGTTCTTCCAGGGCGGCCCAGGTTGAAGTATTATTGCAATTTGTTCATTCCCACTATTATCATCTCTCTCGTTGTCGTCGCGGTATTGGTAGCCAATGGTGGCATCGGAATCTTCTAAATCCGAGCTATCATCAGTATATTTAGGGGACGGCACTACATACCGCTTCCTTCTCCTTTGTTTCCCCCTGAAATCGGCTGGGATCTTCCATTGCGGAGAAACCAACCTGATATCATTTGCATGCGTTTTTATTATACTTTCTCTTAATTGATCCCAAAACCTATAACTAACCGGTCCAGATTAATCAATAACTCTTTTGGGGGTATTTCCATTTCAGTTCTACTTTAGAACGCCTCCTCCCATCACAATATAAAACTGGGTCAGCTACTTCGTACTTCATTTCTTCAGCTTTTCTCTCTGCTAACCGCTTTTGCTTCTCAACTCGTTTTCTCTGATTTCGTTGCTTTTTTTATGAATGCCTTATGTTTTTCTTATGGGGTAACCTTATGAGTCTCATCTCCAGTGAATTTCTCGCGAGGCCTCAAGATGTGCTCGACAGGTAGAACAACATCTCGAGCATACAACAAATAGAATGGAGAGAACGCTGTACTCCACTCGCGCTAAATCAAATAGCTGCCAAGGTTTAACCCTTTACCCAACGTAACGGCCAAAACCGGCCAGCGCTATTCTCAAAAATCGACAATTAATTTTCAAAATATTTTCATTTTTTGTCTCAAAAACATAGGTTATGACCCCTCGTTGGAACGAGCTCGTCGAGCTCGTTCCAACGAGGGGTCATAACCTATGTTTTTGAGAAAAAAATGAAAAAAATTAGTTATTCAAGATTTTTTTTTGCAAGTGTCGTCTGCTTTTCATGTTAGGTAAAGGGTTAATTAACACTTTGAACTTCGTAAGACCGATTTTGCGGTCAAAGGTATAATTTCGTCCCATTGTTGTCTGATTTGTAGAGGTCTATACACGGGGCATTGATGATAAGATAATAACTGCAGTCTGCAGCCAGACGGCTGCAGACTGGAGTTATTATTTTATCCTCCCTGTATATTAATATTGGACTGACCCATCTCAGTGTAAACAAAGGTGATACCATTCAGGAGAACGACAGTTTAAAGGGTTAAGTACTGGTCTTAAGTTTCTATGTCATCTTTTGACACATTTGACAACTCATCGTGGAGGATTCGATGGAGTCTCTCTACTTTTCAAATTGCTTACGGGTGGTGAAATGACGTCGTAACATGCCTATGGTAACCGTTTACATAAATTTTTTTTATGATTGCATTATTCTCGTACCCATTGTCAGTTAACATTTCAAATTGACAACCGAACCGGGAGAAAATATAGTGTAGTAGTAAGTTTGCAATGAAGTCAGCTGTTTTCTGAGCGATTGGAAATGGCTCGGGCAAACCGGAATACAGGTCGATAATGTCACTATATATCGGTTACACGAGAGTGTGGTACTGTATGGGCCACGAAGGAAGGTAGCTATTTTACAAAACGGGTACGCTGGGAGATCCATTTCCTGTAGATGCTGTATGGCCCTCGTTGTATTTTTTGACTTGATCTCGAAACAGTTATCAACGAAATGATAAACTTCCTTGTGTGAATTCTTCCAGGAATACATTTTACTAATATTCGTAAATGTTTTATCAATTCCCTCTTGACCAACCTGTGTACGATATTGCTCAAACACTTCTGCTCATTAGAATTAAGTTATGCATAACCTATTTTTTGGCAAATCATGAACACTTGGAATAATATAACACTCCCCCATCACTAGGTACCGACTAGCTCTCTTATCGTATAATATAACACTCCCTTCATTAATAGGTACTGACTAGCTATCGTATTCCATAACACTCCCTCCATTACTAGGTGCCAACTAGCTATCTTATAGTATAACACTAACTCCATTATTAGGTACAGACTAGCTATCTCATAATATAACACCCACTTCCTTATTAGGTACCGCCAAGCTATCTTATAATATCACACTCCCTCCAGTATTAAGTACAAACTAGCTATCTTATAACACGCCCTCCATTACTAGTTACCGACTAGCTATTTTATAATACAATATAACTATCCCTCCTTTATTAGACACTGACTAGTATCTTATATAACCCCCCCCCCCTCCATTACTAGTCCGACTGTCTATCTTATAACATCACACCCCTTCCATTACCAGGCACCGACTAGCTATTTTATAATACAATATAACTATCCCTCCTTTATTAGATACTGACTAGTATCTTATATAACCCCCCCTCCATTACTAGTCCGACTGTCTATCTTATAACATCACACCCCTTCCATTACCAGGCACCGACTAGCTATTTTATAATACAATATAACTATCCCTCCTTTATTAGATACTGACTAGTATCTTATAATATAACACTCTCTACATTACGAGGTACCGACTAGCTATCTCATAATATAAAACTCCCTTCCTAACTAGATACCGACTAGCTATCTTATAATAAAACACTCCCTCCATTACTAGGTACCGAATAGCTATCTTATAATATAACACTCTCTACATTACTAGGTACCGGCTAGCTGTCTTATAATATAACACTCCCTCCTTTACTAGGCACCTATTAGCTATATTATACTATAACACTCCCTCCTTTACTAGGTACCGACTAGCTGTCTTATAATATAACACTCCCTACATTACTAGGTACCGACTAGCTATCTTATGGTATAACACTCCCTCCATTACTAGGTACCGACTTACTGTCTTATGGTATAACACTCCCTACATTACTAGGTACCGACTAGCTGTCTTACAACATCACACCCCTTCCATTACCAGGTACCGTCTAGCTATTTTATAATACAATATAACTATCCCTCCTTTATCAGATACTGGCTAGTATCTTATCATATAACACCCCCTCCATTACTAGGTACAGGCTAGCTATCTCATAATATAACACCCCTTTCATTATTTGGTACCGCCAAGCTATCTTATAATATACTACTCAAAGTTTGCTAAGCACCAAATATTTGACACATCGTTGTGAAATTTGCTTGTGACATATTTGCGATACTTTTGGTGGATATGATTGAGGAATGTATTGAGATGGTCCCCAGTGTTTACATTAGCTCTCTTGACAGACAGACTTTTCGTGACAGTCACGGAAAGCGTGTACCCCTTGATTTTCGTGATGTTTTCGTGTACTGTTTACATGTAAATGACATGTGTAGGGTATTCAGTCTTCATTCCAACACAAACCCTTGTGATTTAATGATTGAATATGGCAAATGTAAGAAGACATTTGTCTGAAGTAGAAATGTGGCGGGCTATAGGGATGGTGGAGCAAGGGGCTACCCGTCATCAGGTTGGTGAAGTTCCTGATGATCACCAGAGCCTAGGCACGATTTCAGCAATATGGCACACCAGTAAGACGGCATGGTGGTGGCAGAGACAGAGCAACATCTGCAGCTGAAGACCAGTTTTTGATCATTCAGAGCCATAGGAACCGATTTGTCACAGCAAACCAGCTTCGCGGTGATCTTCAAAATGCATCCGGTGTAAATGCATCGATGCAGACTATCCGGGCAAGGCTGCACGTAGATGGTCTCCGGTCGAGGAGACTATGTATTCGCATTCTGCTCTCCCAGAACCACTGCCAGGTCCCAGCAAACATGATAAAATGGGACCCATATGGACTGTTTCTGGGCAAGCCCATATGGGTACACCCACATCGGACCCATGTGGGACCTATGTGTGCAAATCCATGTGGGTTTGCCACATGGGTCCCGGCAAAAATGATAAAATGGGACCCATATGGGCTGTTTCTGGGCAAGCCCATAAGGGTACACCCACATCGGACCCATATGGGACCTATGTGTGCAACCCCATGTGGGTTTGCCAACATGGGTACATATTGAGACGATACTGCTAGCCTACCAATTAAATTCTGCTATAACAAATTAATACCTCCACCCTCACCATCAACTCATCAGACACACAAAAGAACAAGTTGTAGGTTTCAGAGATTGATGTTGACTTGTTTCGAGTGAAAAGACAGTGTGGTCTGTAGACAAATGACAATGCGCCTCAAATGAAGGAAGTTGGGCTACAGATTAGATGCTAAACAGAACTTGGGCATTATGGGCCAAAGTCAAAGCCTGCTATGCCCATAATCTTATAAAAGGAATGGGTATTGGCTTTCAATCTTATCAAGGCGTTTTCTGAACGTCTCCATAGCGGCTGTACAAATACATGTACTAATATTGTTTCAAAACACGCGCGCGTGCACTCTCGTGGCGTTTCATGACGTTAAATTTCAGTACCTCATTTTTGAAGACTCTTTGACCTTGAATCGTGGTGTTGAATTCGCGTACGTTACAAATATTCTTTTTTGTCTGATCCGGAGAAATGTTCTGTCTTGAGCAACATGAAGAGCTTTGACCAACTACGTCGGAATGAGGACCAACATATTAATATTACGATTTTGTGAAGAAAAATAAATCCACATTTATGAAAAACAATACTCCATGCATGTTCCTGAATTTGGCAGAAGAACTAATGTAATTTCTGCTATGTTGGAGTTTCGAAAAATACCAGCTTCTAGTCGATTTTGGAAGTGGATGTTCACAAATTTGATCAACGTGGAATAATAACAAATATCTGGTGAGTATTTTCGAACCCAATATTTCCGTTTTAGTTTGATCAAACACTGAATTTGAATTTAATGTAATTAAGTGTTGGAACTCTTGCGAACCGCAACACGGTGTTTGTCATCAACATTCAATTTCAAATGTTAGAACTTACATTGTGGCATTTGTGCGCGTGTGTCGGTGCAAGGCTTTCCTGAATTTCAAAGGGAATGTTGATTTCCTCAAGTGCATTTTGCAAGTTCACGATTGCCTGTTAACAGCCCTTCAATATCCGATCCTCAATTTACGCAAATGTACCCGATATACCTCACCTCCTTAAACTAAAGGCTCCTTTGCTGCTTATGAAGTTGTGTGGCAATGTGGGGCCCCAAACATAGAAATTAGAATGTTTTGATTTTACTTTTTTGATGCAACTTGCATGTGAAACAAAAGTCAAAGCACTGTTTGAGTTTTTTGATTTTGTAAACCGAATATTAAATTGTTATAAATGAAACCAATCACAGTTGCACAAAAACCTTCACAATTTCAAAATCCGGGCGACTGCCAATGCTTACTGTTCCCACCAGTGAAGTGCCACAGGACATTTTACAGCAGTCAACAAACACTCTCGGGATCCAAATAAAAGAAAGGGCGGAATAATTGTAGGGGGTGGAAAATCTCATGATATTAAATAAAAGTGTGTGGGGGGGGGGGGAGGGGGAGGGGGTGGTGGAAGCTTTTATGAAATTGAATAAAAGTAGGGACAAAATTATTATTTATTTATACCGAAAGTGGGGGTGGGGGTGGGGATTTTTTTGTTTTGTTGTAAGTTGAGTCAACATGAAAGGCAAGACTTTTGCCTATGCTGCAGAGTTTTATCATTTATATGCCCGAACTTGTCATGTCACTGGTTTCCGACCATCAAAATAAATAAACATAGGGGCCCAAATAAGCAATGTTGGGTGCGAAGTTTCACAAAATTTTAATAAACATACGGGTATGTTTATTTGGATCCCGGGAGTAGTGGTCCTTGAACTTTGAATTTGAAATAGACAATTGATAACAGATACAGTAACACATTGAAATGCAAATATCAATAAATGACGCTTCAGTTTTCATGCAAAGATTAATTTGAAAGCAATTGGGACACAATAGCACAAGAACGCTTTTTAGTTCACCTTGACGGAGTCAAGCTGAGCTTATGAACACCATGTTTTGGACTTCTGCAAAACCACTTGGCCAATTCAAGTGAAAATTTGTGCAAGTGATTGTTCCAAAGGGGAATTGCGTTTTTGTTAACTCAGCATCTGGGCCAACCCTATAGGGAGGAAGTGAGAAAAATGCTCTTTTCTGGTATACAACATCGGGGGGGGGGGGGGCAACGCCCATGTTTGAGCTCCTTTTGTAGCCTGAATTTTAACTTAGTGCAATATGAGGAAATTTCTTCGAAAACCTTCTTCTCCAGATCCACCTATCCAATTTGTTCAAATCGAGAACCAGGGTTAATATTTGTGCTCCCTATGAGAGCTTGAATTTTAACTTGGTGCAATATGAGGGTATTTCTTTAAAAAATCATCTTCTTCAGATTCACCAGGCAGAATCATTTCATATTTGGTATACAGCATTGGGAGAAGGTGGGGGGGGGGGGGGGGGCATTATTTTAGTAAGTACTGAAGGGCTCAAGATATGACAATGGATCTTATGAAGATTGATTGCTTAATATAGATTCATTTGTGGCTCGGGTTTATATCAGGTTCTGTTGAAGGTGGGCACTTCAGGCCCCGTCGGGCCTCTTGTTTCTAAACCGATGGTTCGATTTGAACCAAATTTCTTTTGTCGTATTATTGTTGACTCGTGTAAAAAAAAAAATACTCGTTTCTCCGTGGGAACCCACTGCAGAAGCTGAAAATAGAAATATTTGCAAACGCTCATAATTCCAAAACCGTATGGTACAGAAAAAACTGTTATATGGTATGAAGCATTCTTAAGACCAGTAGAATTGATTGGTGAAAACAATGTCATCAGTTGTGTCAGGGTGTTCTGTGCAGGGGGGGGGGGGGGGGGGGATCAGAAAAAATGCTGAGTCAGCTTATTTGCATTGCGAGAATTTAAAAAAGAAATGTCTTCAGAAACAATGATCAGAATCTTTTGATACGATAATACCTGGTATACAGCATCCATAGAGGGGATGGGGGGGGTGGGGGGGGGTGGGGGAGTGGTCAGGTAAAGTTTGTTAAAATGAAGCCTATTGGTTCATATTTGAGCTCAATACAGAAGCCTGAATGTTTAACTTGAGGCAATATCATATGGGGAATAATCTTTAAAAATCTTCTTCAGAACGGTTCGTCACAATCTTTTGATATTTGGCATACATCATTGTTAAGAGGGTCAAATTCAAGATTATTCAATTGTTCAAATAAAGTTCCTCGATTCATATATGTGGGCTTCCCATGAAATCTCGAACTTCAACATAGTGCAATATTGGGGATAATCTTTAAAAATCTTCTTCAGATCTGCCAGTCAGAATGCTTTCATATTTGGTAGACAACATCTCTACTAAGCGGGAGGTCAGATTCAAGTTTGTTCAAATTGGATGCCTGATTTTATAGTTAGGCTCTCTATGTTAGCCCAGATTTCAACTTACTGCAATATGAGGAAATTTCTTTAAAAAGTTTCTTCCGACCCACCAGTCAGAATCGAGTGCCTAGGTTGGAATTTGGGATGCCTATGGGAGCCAGAATTGTAACGTAGTGAAATATGAAGGATCTTCTTCAGATTCATCAGTCAGAATCCTTTTATATTTTGTATATAGCATCTCCAGGGAGGTCAGATTCAAGTTTATTTAAATCAAGTCTCTGGGTTAATATTTGGGCTCCCTATGGGTGCTTGGGAATATTAACTTAAATATGAGGGAATATCTTCAAAAATCTTTTTTCAGATTCACTGGTCAAAATCCTTTCATATTTGATACACAGCACCTCTTGGGGGAGGTGGTGGGAGATTCAAGTTTGTTCAATCGAGTGCCTGGGTTAAAATTTTGTTTATTAGACAATTACTAAATTAGGTTGAATTACCATTGTTTGTCCCTCCCATCTTATAACCAAGTGCCTTCCATCATGCATCTTCAAAGAATTATTTTGAAACCCTGTTCTCGAAGAGGGAGTTTGATGACTGGATTTGTATACGAAAATGCATGAAATTTTGAGTTACTTTTTTATGCCTAAAAAATGAATACAGAAAGTGGTTTGTTTTTGATACATGTACCTCAGTTATGGGGTACAGGCAGTGCCAGTGGTGTTGTCAGAATTCTTCTTCAGATCCACCGGTCCGAATGTTTTCATATTTGGTACTCTGCTTCTCCAAGGAGTCAGATTTAAGAAATAACTGGTGTTTTCCTTCGGTTTATGCGATATGAACCGGAAATTTTCAGCACAAGTTTCGGGAGTTATGATTAAGCTTGTGCTGAAAATGTTCGGTTTATATCGCATAAACCGAAGGAAAACAACAGTTATTTCTTATAATTTTTTCCAGCTGTAATCAGGGGGAGCACACCAAAAATTTGCAAGACGTGACGTGGGGGTGGGTGGGTCTCTTGAGTGCGCCAAAAATGTGCATTTCCAACTTGTGCAATTTTTTAAATTTTTTACAAATATATCAATATATCAGCTAATATATACCATCATTTGTGTTTGAAACCTTAAAGATGATGTTGTACATCACACTCTTAACATAAATACAACATCAAGGGGCTTTATATGTGAGAATATTGGGCTTAATCTGGGAAAATGTCACACGTTAGTAGGGGGTGGGTGTTTTGTTCGAAAGGAAGAAAATGTGCAGACAATATTTTGGTAACAATTCAAATGAAAATTTGTTCCTGTATATGTACACCTGCTCTGACCAAGCCTGATAATGAACAGCTTGTCATTTGTAGATTGGGGCCCAAAGCAGCCCACAGAGGTTTAAATTGGTGGTACCAGTTTAACCATTTACCCAACATGAAAAGCAGACGACACTTGCCCAAAAATGATTGAATAACTAATTTTTTTCATTTTTTGTCTCAAAAACATAGGTTATGACGCCTCATTGGAACGAGCTCGACGAGCTCGTTCCAATAAGGGGTCATAACCTATGTTTTGAGACAGAAAATGAAAAAATAATAAAAATTAATTGGCGATTTTTTTTAGAATAGCGCTGGCCGGTTTTGGCCGTCACGTTGGTTAAAGGGTTAAGAACATTATGAAACCCCCCCAAAGACAGCTGTGCCTACTAAGTTTATAAGCTTATTTTGGATTTTAATGGGAGAGTTGGGGGCGGGTGTCTGAGAACGGTAGTAGAAAATTTGCACGTAGTGGGTGGGTGGGTGTAAAAAGGAGCCGAATAAAAAATAGGACGTCACGTCTTGCAAATTTTTAGTGCCCCCCCCCCCCCCCCCTGCTGTAATATTAAAATATAAAAACTATGTGTACGTGAACGAAAAACTTTTAATTTTCGCAAACGACAAGAGTCAAACTCAGGAAAGTGTCCCACAAACAGGTAACGTCAATCATTGTCAAATTGTTTGTTGTTTTGATTTTCGATCGCAGACGACAGATATTTAGCAAGTCACGTAACAATATCATTAAAAACATTTTTTTTTAAGTTCCCCCAAAATCATGTTTGGATGTATGATCTTTTATTCGTCTCCCCCTTCGGTATATTTTATTAACTGGTAGAGTGCTGGAAGCCACTATCAGGGCTTTCGTATGATGAGCAGGTGCCCCATCCAAAAGTTGTCATATTTCGTGGATCATGTGCTTCATATTATCTTAGAAATGAAATTACTAATTCTTAATGGGTTTGCCTTGTTAGAATTTATGGGAGAGTGCCCCTTGGCACTATCCCATAAATTGTAACAAGGCACAGACACATTAAAAAATTTGGATGACTAGAAATAATTTAGCACTCTACAACTTAAATTCAATTGATCCCGATATTCTCGCTGACTGGAGGCGATGAAAAATCGATCATTGACCTTTGTTTACAAGCTTGTTATCCATCTATCAGTCTGCCGTCACGCCCTCAAGGTGACAATTGGATTGAGTGGGCGGGGCTTCCAGAGTCTTCAAATTAAGTTGGATCGGATATGCGAACGTGTAGACATTACAAATTATTACGTGATTTGGTTTATACGATTTTGGTGACTTTCACGCTGTATGCTTTCAACCAATCAAACGCAAAGGCGGGGCAAATGATTAGATTATTCATGTTTGTTCAAATCGAGTGCAGGGTTTTGATATTTGGGCTCCCCATGGGAGCCCATGTTTTAACTCTGTTCGGTGCAATATGAGGGCATTTCTTGAAAAATCTTCTTCAGATCCACCATTCAAAATGCTCTCATATTTGGTATACACTATCTCTAGGAAGGGTCAGATTTACATTTGTTCAAATCAATTCCCTGGGTTAATATTTTGGCTCCCGAATTTCAACATAGTCCAGTAAGAGGAATAATCTTTAAAAATTAACATATGTGGTATACATTTTCCTCTTTTTTTTTTTTGGGGGGGGGGGGGGGGGGTGTGGAGGCAAATTTTAAGATAGTACAAACTTGGTAATTTTGTCGGAGTCTTTTTCTCCTGAACCATCACTCAGACTCTTTTGATATCTGGTATACAACATCCTTCAAGTTTGTTTAAGTCAAGTCCTTAGGTTGTTATTTGGATTCCCTAGTTTTCCATTTCTGAAAATCTGGGATTTATTTTTGTGATAGCATCCCAATACTAGAAAGAAAATCCTCTGGTATGGACAGCAGTTATAAATAATTAACACTCTGCACTCTGATGTCTAAATATCAAAATTTCAAGTTACAAATATTTCCCATAATGCGCTTTGTAATTTAACCAATTCAGTCTTATTTGACAGAGCTCATTGAGCTCTAATATCAAAACAGCAACCTGCTTACCTGCATGTTTTTCCCATAATGCGACAAGGAGTTTACTCAATTCAGTCTTGTTTAACAGAGCTCATTGAACTCTGTCAAACAAGATGAAATTGGTTGCACTCCTAGTTAGAAATGGTTGGTATACTGTAAATACCATTCAGTATCGGTATCGAACCAGAACCGATTTACCGTACCGAAGGAATCTCAAAATACCGAAATTTTGGAACTGACAAATTTATATTTATTAAAGTTTAACGACACTTTAACAGCCAAGGTCATATCGTGTCGGTGACAGTTTAACGGGTGGAGGGAGGCGGAGTACCCAGAGAGAACCACCAAGTGACGACGAGCAGCTGCCAGCTCCCCAGCTCTTGAGATGTAGACTCAAGTTTGTTCAAGAGAAGTTTGATGAAGGGCAATATTTGCCTTTGTTCTGGGAGGGGCAAGAAATTTTGCCCCGCCCAGGATATCTATTTTCTGAACCGAGAGGTCAGTTTGAACCATATTTAATATGAGGTAATATTGGGTCATAAGTACTTGACTTTTGCCAAAACATTTTACCTGCGGCTCCGTTGGAACCTCCTGAGCTAAAAATAAACAAAAACGACAACGCCCATATCTCCAAAACTGTGCTGCACTGAGAATTTTTATTTGGTGGGAGGCTTCCTTGGGACCAACAGAACAAAATGGTAAAAAAAAAAAAAAAAAATTGCCATCGGTTTTTTCATTAGGTACTTTTTCGGGACTTTGAAAAAAATGAGGAGTCCGCATTTTTTAACACTTTGGGCAATGAAAAAAAAGTTCAAGAATCGTTTTTTTCCAAACCACTGTTCCAAAAACCTTCAAATTTTACATATAACATCTTTGGAACATTGATTCACATATTTATTGAAATCAAATCCCTCGGAGTCGGTCCATATTTGGGATCCCTATGGGACCCCAAATTTGGTCCATATTAGTGCAATATGAGGAATATTCTTTAAAAATGTTCTGCTTCGGATCCATCAATCTGAATCTTTTGATATTTGGTGTGCAGCATCCTTGGGGGAAGGGGGGGGGGGGGGGGGTGAGATTCAAGTTTGTTCAAGTCATGTCCCTGAGTTCATATTTGGGCTCCCTTTGGGAGCCCAAATTATAACTTAGTTCAATATGAGGAATATTCTTTAAAAATCTTTTTTTCAGATCTACCGGTCAGAATCTTTTGATATTTAGTGTACAGCATTCAGGGGTGGGAGTGAAGTTTGTTAAAGCTAAGTCCCTGGGTTCATATTATTTGAGCTCACCGCGGAAGCCCAAATTATACCAAATTTTCTATTTTCCAAACCATGATAAAAAGAAATGTTGATTATGTAGTGAGACGAATTCATGAATTTTTTCAAGATTTGAGCAGTCAAAGCCTCCGCATGTAACACACAAACAGGGGTATGGTGGAGATCAGTGTCACCCGGAAGCAGTGTACTTTTCATGTGTTTTTAGCTCACCGAAGGGAGCTCAACTTATCACTTGCCGTCTCTCGTCGTCGTCCGTCGTTCGTCGTCGTGAACATTTTTCAAACGACTTCTCCTCTGAAACCACTGGTCCGATTTTCACGAAACTTCATGTGGATGTTCATTACTATATGGCAATTCAGGTTTGTTCAAATGAAATGGTCATGTCCATTGGGGGCTTTGTATGGGGCATAACTCTTATAGCACCGTATGAATTATAGAAAATTTATTAAAAAATCTTCTTCTCCAGAACCAGTAGGCAGAATCTTTTGATATTTGGTATGCAGGATCTTGGTATGGGTCTGATTCAAGTTTGTTCAAATCGGCCCCCTGGGTTCATATTTGGGCTCACTATAGACACCTAAATTCGAACTTAGTGCATTTCAGGCAAATTTCTTTAAAAATTTTCTTCTCCAGATCCAGCAGACAGAATCTTTTGATATTTGGTATGCATCATTGTGGGGTAGAGCTTATTTAAGTTTGTTAAAATCGGCCCCCTGGATTCATATTTGGGCTCAGTATAGGAGCCCGAATTCGAACTTAGTGCATTTCAGGCAAATTTCTTAATTTCTCAGAATCGTTTGATATTTGGTATGCAACATTGTGGGGTGGATCTGATTCAAGTTTGTTCAAATCGGCCCCTGGATTCATATTTGGGCTCACTATAAAAGGTTGAATTCGAACTTAGTGCATTTCAGGCAAATTTCATAAAAAAGGAAGGAAAAATCTGGTTACTGAAATGGTGAAGTGCGGCGGGCGGGCAGCCAGCTGCCAAACTTTGTTCGCACCATAACTTGAGAACCATTGAATCCAGCTTCCCCAAGTTTGAGTATATTGTGTCTTATCACAAAATGAAGACCAAAAATTCAATTTTGGATGTCATGCTATGTACGGTTCAAGAGTTATTGCCCTTTATTCATGAATAAATTGTACTTAAACTATTCTGTCTTGTCCACATCATAACTTGAGAACTGTTCCATGTAGCCTCCCCAAATTTTAAAATGCAGGCCTGCACAAATTAGGAGAACACTCGTTTGGTTCGCTTAAAGGTTGCCTTAATTTATTTATGGAAAGCCGTTTTCTGTTCTCCCAAATTTTGTGACCTTGTTATTGTTTGAAACCCAAAAAGTGGTTGCCTTATTATACCTCCCCCCCCCCCCCCCCCCCGCAAACAAAGTTTGGGGGGTATATAGGAATCACCCTGTCCGTCCGTCTGTCCATCCGTCTGTCTGTCCGTCTGTCCATCCTTGTAAGCGCAACTCCTCCTAAACCGTTTGAAGAATTTTCATGAAACTTTACACAATGGAAGAACTCCATATGCGAATGTGCATGAAGCAATATAATTCCGTTCTGGCATTTCTAAGGGGAGATAATCTAACTTATACATTTCAGGCGCTGGGGTATCACTTTGTGAGCTTGTTCACAGCACCTCTAGTTTTTCAATTTGTACAGGCCTGGTATTTGTGCAGGCCTGGTATGTTGTTTGTTACAACAAAATGAAGGCCAAGGTCGATTTCGGACATTACGCTCTGTCCAGTTCAAGAGTTGTTGTCCTTTATTTATGAAAAATGTACCGTTTTCTCATGTTTTGACTTTTGTGTGCAGGTTTGATATTTGTCTTTCTTTTCTTCCTAGTGGAGATTTACTGTGTGGCCAATGCCTTGGTTCCTATTTCATGTTGGCATGCTTCTTAGGGCTAGTATTATATTATTTAACCCCTTGCCTGCTTAATTACTTCAATTTTGGACTTTTGTGTGCAGGTTTTGATATTTGTCTGTCCTTTCTTCCAAGTGGGATTTACTTTGTGGGCAATGCCTTGGTTTCTATTTCATGTTAGCATGCTTCGTAGGGCTATTATTATATTATTAACCCCTTACCCAACCAATTGCCCAAAACCGCCCAGAAAATTAACATATAAAACACTCGTACAGCATGGAATATCTTGACTGTTTTTCAACAAAATCACGCCGATATCGATATCATTGGAACCGGCTTGTTCAGCCGGTTCCAATGATATCCATATTTACATGATTACATTGAGTAATACCTATGAAAATGTTTCTATAATATGAGTTTTTATTTATTTTTTGAAATTGCTGTGTTGGGTAAAGGGTTAACCCTTTTCCTGCTTATTTACTTCAATTTTGGACTTTTGTGTGCAGGTTTTGGACTTTAGTGTACTGGTTTTGGACTTTTGTGTGCAGGTTGTTATTGTAATATTTTCAGGGTATTTTTCTCAATTTTAACCCTCTGAAACAATGGTTATACTTTTTTAGACAGGTTTTTTTTTTTTTTTTGTTAGCATGCTTTCAGGGATAGTACTATTTTATTTAACCCTTTTCTTGTTTATTTACTTGAATTTTGCACCAGTGTTATATTATTTAACCCTTTCCCTGCTTATGTACTTTAATTTTTTTCTTTTGTGTGCAGGTTTTGAACTTTTTTGTACAGGTTTTGGGCAGTCACACTATACATTAGCCACCCATTTGTGAGCCACGGGGTACTGATATCCCTTCTAGTTGGTTCCAGAGTAATCACCTTTGACGAAAAAATGTATGTATTGTTTATTACAACAAAATGAAGGCTGAGTTTAAAAGTTGTGTCTGTTATTGTCCGTCCAAATTAAAGTCGGGTAACAATGCTGGTGCCCACAAGAGGGGGAGGGGGGGCTTCGCTTTGTCGTGCTGAATCATGTCATGTGATTAAACACGTCAAAATTTTCATTCAACATGGCAAGTAAAACATCGATACAAACAAAGGACTTTGTACAACACAATGGGAAGTATCAAGGCAGTGGACATCGGTGAATGTGTCGAATGCACCAAAATATATTTAGCAGACCATAAAATGCATAGAGCACAACTGAGCGGCGCGACTTGTATGGGTAGATGGAGCTTAAGTACTTGAACACTGCTTTTAAGTTTTTGTGAAATAATAAAGGAACATGTTCTATTTATTCTGTTACTAGGGTGTGTGAAGAAGAATGTTTCCATCAAGTCGGCTACAAGAAAAGACATTGAAGTAGAAGCTGCGAAATGGTTGGCTGGAGCAAGAGATCGAGATGGTGGGTGAAAGGAAAGAGCAAAAAAAACAAAAACAGCCAAGCGCTTCAGAAATTTTCGAAACATCTGGTGAAAATAGTGACTGAATGAGTGTTAAGCATGACTTTGTTAGCATGACTTTGTGACATTTTAAGCAGTGTCGCCACACCCTGGGGTTAGCTTGGAAATAGGGCCATACTATGTGGAACGTGTCCTTACAAGCATACAACGTAACTACAATACTATATAATGTTGCCACAACGCCACTGGCGTTGTGGCAACATTATATAACATTATAGTTATGTGGTGTGGATGCCTTGATTACTCACTGCTATTTGGCGAGAGTACAAGACGGGTGCCCCTATCCGTCGGTGGGAGTTCCGAGGGTGTCAGACGCTGGGGTTTCCTTGATCTTTATCTGTACACGTAAGCTTTAGACTGGCCACTCATTCTAGTGTGGGTCCCGCAATTTGCACAATATAAAATTACTCTCAGCTTATAGCCACAGACATGACAAGGGTCGACTAGTAACTTAGTAACTCCGGGCCACTGGGTTACTACCCCGGGCACCCCACCCTCTTGACGATCCTGTTTTGAAGGATACACCAATTATGTTGATTTCCAGCCATTTTTCAAATACACGTATTTTACATAAATTCTATTCATTCTCTTCAATCTTAGAGTTTTCAGAGAGACATAAATGCCGAGTGTCATGGATTTCTTTTCAACTATGTGCCAGTGTTCTAATGCTGAAAAATGGGACAGTCGTGATAAATGCTCTCTTCGTTTTGTTACAACTTACACACCTGCATGGTTTCAAAACAGTACAGTTTTTCTGTGGGTTCTGGACATGTGAACAAAATATTTGGAAGGGTCGAATTACAGATATGGAAGGTCCAACATCGATGCACAGTGTTGGCGGACTGTTTTCCATTGTGTGGACTGTTAGTACATTTAGGAGTCGTGACTGTGCTGATTTTAATATTAACTTGTTAACTGGTAGAGTGCTGAATTCTTTTGGGCAATCAGAATATGTTGAATTGCTTGAATAGCTTGAATTTACCTTGCTGCCATTTATGGTAGAGTGCCCATAGGCACTCTCCCATAAATGATAACAAGGTAAATCAATGTAGACAAAACAGTTTTACTTTTAACATTTTGTTGAAGAACAATCTTAGAATATTGAACGGATGAGGTGCATTATGCAGGTGCCCAAGTGAGGCCCAAAGTTGGGCTGTCGGCACTACCAGTTAAGTGCTGAAAGCCAATGCTATTGGTTTCGGCTTTGGAAGTAGCTTTATGATCATTAATGTTGAGGGTGCCTATAGGCACTCTCCCTTATATTGCAACAAGGCAAATTTAGGCGAACATATTCTGACAGCCTAAAAATTACTCAGCACTCTACCAGTTAACACAAGTTGAGGTTCTTAAATTTCATCTGAAAATTGTGTGTGGCTTCATGTTGCAGGATACTTTTGTGCACTGTCCAGATCTGTAAACTGTAAAGAATAATGAATTTTGGTGCCATATGTTTGAGTTTTTGTTATCTTTTCCTAAGCCAATTGAGCAGCAAGGAATTGCTGTCCTCCAAAAACGCAGCAGGTCGGTATCTTTTAGCTCTTTCCCTTTCAATTTGGCCTGCAGTAAAAAATAAACATTACACGCTGTTGATATGAGCAGTGAGCACTTTAAAATTTGCAATCTGTTGCCAGCAGGCAGCAGATTGTAAATTTTATAGTGTTCACCCCCTTTCTTTGCTAATGGATTCTCCACAGGAACAGTTGTGTTCATGGGTGGGCCAAACCATTTAAAGGCACCAGCTGTGGAAGTGTTAATATGAAAATTGCATATTTGGAGGGTAAATATATGGACAATAGTACACTGCAAATATTCGTGAATGATGTTATCCTAGAGTGATCGAATGTGAGTTGTTTTGCCTCAGGGTCGTTTCCCCCGGGTCATTTCTCCCAGAGTTGTTTCATCCCTGTGTGGTCCCCCTCCCCCCACCCCCCTTTCCAGGTCATTTCACCCATGGTCCATTTCGACCCTGAGTCGTTTTACCCCTATGCCAATACCCGGTTTCAGAAAGAGTAACCAGTAACAAGAAACATTCATACAGAAATAATATTTTATTCCACAAACTATCAGATTTCATATTCAGGAAGCCCTAGTGCACAACTCGAAACGACTCGGAGCAAAACAACCCGTGCGAAAAGAAGCAGGGTCAAAATGACGCATGGTCGAAACGACTCACGGGTGAAATGATCCGGATCGAAACGACTCCGGGCTGAAATGAAACGGGAGGGGGGGGGGGGCGAAATGGCCATTTCTGGACCCGTAAAAGGGTTGGGCGCCAGTGGTTTGGGCCCCAAACGAAATTGCCTCATAATTGTACAACATTTCCCATTAAGTCACCAATTATTAGATGGAAAGAGGCTGTCAACTAAATTTAAGATGATGAAAATGCTGATGGAACAGTTATACAAAGAAAAAAACATCGGTATTTATTCACCAAATTGCTCCAGAGGGAAAACGACCCATTCTATTTATAAAACTCACCCCCGCTCGGATTTATGGCCCTCGGGATATGCCTTCTGCATATCACTCTTGGACTGGAGGGGTGCCCAAACTCAAAGCCTAGGTTAGTCCCTGATGGCTCAGGGGCAAAACGACCCAGGGGCAAAACCACCCGTTACCGAGTGGGGAGGCGTAAGGTTCATTTTCACAAGATGCAAAGTGTTGAGGGGGTATAATCCCAGCAGCCCACAGGATTCACAGTCCCCAGTTGGGTCCCACATGGGACCCACATGGAATCCGGTTGCACTCCCCATGTGGGTCCCAGATGTGCAGCCCCAATGGGCCCCAGGTGGGTGTCAATATGGGACCCAGATGGGTCCCATGTGCACATATGTTGGGCTGCCCATGTGGGACCCACATGGAAACCGGTTGCACTCCCCATGTGGGTCCCAGATGTGCAGCCTAAATGGGACCCACATAGGTCCCATGTGCACATATGTGGGGCTACCCACGTGGGACCCACATGGAACCCGGTTGCACTCCCCATGTGGGTCTCAGATGTGCAGCCTAAATGGGCCCCAGATAGGTGTCGATATGGGACCCAGATGGGTCCCATATACTTTGCTAGCTGGGGTATGGTATGAATGGGCCATGGACCACGTTGGATGACCAGAGAAGATTGGAGACCTGTCCTTTTTACAGATAAGTCAAGGTACTGCGTAGACCACACAGATAGGCGTTCTAGGGTATGGAGAAGACCAGGACAACGATTCAATGCAGCCAACATTGCTGAGCATGACAACTATGGTGAATGGGCAATCATGGAACGGGGTCGCCTTCAGCAGGGATGGACGTACAGAGCTCTGTATCCCGAAACGTGATACATTGACTGCACAACGGTATATTGATGAGATCCTGGATGTCCACGTCAGATTGTATGCATGTGCAGTGGGTGATAGATTCATTCTGATGGACGATAATGCCCGTCCTCATGTTGCCCATTCTGTCTGTGAGTATCTACAGAGGGGGGTGGGGGGGGTGGTCGATTGGTCAGATGGATTGGCCTGCAAGATCCCCTGACCTCAATCCAATTAAACATGTCCGGAATGAGTTGCAGCTTGCAATTACAGCCCGTCCAGACCAGCCAAAAAGTGTCCAGGAGCTTGGTGCCATCCTGGTTCAAGAATGGAACATCCCACAGAGGACCACCAGGAACCTGATTGGGAGCACGAGAAGGTGTTGTCAGACTGTAATTAACAGAAATGGGTAACATACTCGATATTGAAGTTCGCTCCGTCAACTGTTTGGCATATTGAAAAATTTCCTCTTTTACCAATAATATATATTTTCCATGGTTATCATATTCAAAAGCTAAAAAATAATGTTGAACACAAATAAAAGCTTAATTTCAGTACTTAATCATCAAAGATATAATTGAATGAACAATATAAACGCTGTTCATTACAATATTTCAACCAAACGTGAAACAGGTAGTTGAATGCACTTGGTGCTTAGCAAACTTTGAGTAGTATATGACACTCTCTCCAATAGAAGGTACCGACTAGCTACGTTATAATGTAATATAACACTCTCTCCATTAATAGGTACCAAGTAGCTATCTTATGTAGCACTCCCTACATTACTAGGTACCGGCTAGCTATCTTATAATATAACACTCCCTCCATTACTAGGTACCGACTTACTGTCTTATGGTGTAACACTCCCTACATTACTAGGTAACAAGTAGCTATTTTATTATATATCACCCCCTCCATTACTGGGTACCAAATATCCATCTTATGTAACACTCCCTACATTACGAGGTACCGACTAGCTATCTTATAATATAACACTCCCTACATTACTAGATACCGACTAGCTATCTTATAATATAACAGCCCCTACATTACTAGGTACCGACTAGCTGTCTTATAATATAACACTCCCTCCATTACTAGGTACCGACTAGCTATCTTATAATATAACACTCCCTCCATTACTAGGTACGGACTAGCTATCTTAGAATAAAACACTCCCTCCATTGCTAGGTACCGACTTACTGTCTTATAATATAACACTCCCTGCATTACTAGGTACCGACTAGCTATCTTATAATATAACACTCCCTCCATTACTAGGTACGGACTAGCTATCTTATAATAAAACACTCCCTCCATTACTAGGGACCGACTTACTCTCTTATAATATAATACTCCCTACATTACTAGGTACCACTAGCTAGTTTATTATATATCACTCCCTCCATTACTGGGTACCAAATAGCCATATTATGTAACACTCCCTACATTACGAGGTACTGACTAGCTATCTTATAATATAACACTCCCTCCATTACTAGGTACGGACTAGCTATCTTATAATAAAACACTCCCTCCATTACTAGGTACCGACTTACTGTCTTATGGTATAACACTCCCTACATTACTAGGTACCAAGTAGCTATTTTATTATATATCACCCCCGCCATTACTGGGGACCAAATAGCCATCTTTTGTAACACTCCCTACATTACGAGGTACCGACTAGCTATCTTATAATATAACACTCCCTACATTACTAGGTACCGACAAGCTATCTTATACTATAACACTCCCTACATTACTAGGTACCGACTAGCTGTCTTATACTATAACACTCCCTCCATTACTAGGCACCTATTAGCTATCTTATACTATAACACTCCCTACATTACTAGGTACTGACTAGCTGTCTTATAATATAACACTCTCTACATTACTAGGTACCGACTAGCTGTCTTATAATATAACACTCCCTCCATTACTAGGTACCGACTAGCTATCTTATAATAACACTCCCTACATTACTAGGTACCGACTAGCTGTCTTATACTATAACACTCCCTCCATTACTAGGCACCTATTAACTATCTTATACTATAACACTCCCTACATTACTAGGTACCGACTAGCTGTCTTATAATATAACACTCCCTACATTACTAGGTACCAACTAGCTGTCTTATAATATAACACTCCCTCCATTACTAGGTACCGACTAGCTATCTTATAATAACACTCCCTACATTACTAGGTACCGACTAGCTATCTTATAATAACACTCCCTACATTACTAGGTACCGACTAGCTATCTTATAATATAACACTCCCTCCATTACTAGGTACCGACTTACTGTCTTATGATATAACACTCCCTACATTACTAGGTACCGACTAGCTGTCTTATAATATAACACTCCCTCCTTTACTAGGTACCGACTAGCTATCTTATACTATAACACTCCCTACATTACTAGGTACCGACTAGCTGTCTTATAATATAACACTCCCTACATTACTAGGTACCGACTAGCTGTCTTATAATATAACACTCCCTCCATTACCAGGTACCGACTAGCTATCTTATAATAACACTCCCTCCTTTACTAGGCACCTATTAGCTATCTTATAATATAACACTCTCTACATTACTAGGTACCAACTAGCTGTCTTATAATATAACACTCCCTCCTTTACTAGGCACCTATTAGCTATCTTATACTATAAAACTCCCTACATTACTAGGTACCGACTAGCTGTCTTATAATATAACACTCCCTACATTACTAAGTAACGACTAGCTGTCTTATAATATAACACTCCCTCCTTTACTAGGCACCTATTAGCTATCTTATACTATAGCACTCCCTACATTACTAGGTACCGACTAGCTGTCTTATAATAAAACACTCCCTCCATTACTAGGTACCGACTTACTGTCTTATAATATAACACTCCCTGCATTACTAGGTACCGACTAGCTGTCTTATAATATAACACTCTCTACATTACTAGGTACCGACTAGCTGTCTTATAATATAACACTCTCTACATTACTAGGTACCGACTAGCTGTCTTATAATATAACACTCTCTACATTACTAGGTACCGACTAGCTGTCTTATAATATAACACTCCCTCCATTACTAGGTACCGACTAGCTATCTTATAATATAACACTCCCTACATTACTAGGTACCGACTAGCTGTCTTATAATATAACACTCCCTCCATTACTAGGTACGGACTAGCTATCTTATAATAACACTCCCTACATTACTAGGTACCGACTAGCTATCTTATAATATAACACTCTCTACATTACTAGGTACCGACTAGCAGTCTCATAATATCACACTCCCTCCTTTACTAGGTACCGACTAGCTGTCTTATAATAACACTCCCTACATTACTAGGTACCGACTAGCTATCTTATAATATAACAATCTCTACATTACTAGGTACCGACTAGCTGTCTTATAATATAACACTCCCTCCTTTACTAGGTACCGACTAGCTATCTTATAATAAAACACTCCCTCCATTACTAGGTACGGACTAGCTATCTTATAATAAAACACTCCCTCCATTGCTAGGTACCGACTTACTGTCTTATAATATAACACTCCCTGCATTACTAGGTACCGACTAGCTATCTTATAATATAACACTCCCACCTTTACTAGGTACCGACTAGCTGTCTTATAATATAACACTCCCTCCATTACTAGGCACCTATTAGCTATCTTATAATAAAACACTCCCTACATTACTAGGTACCGACTAGCTGTCTTATAATATAATACTCCCTCCATTACTAGGTACCGACAAGCTATCTTATACTATAATACTCCCTACATTACTAGGTACCGACTAGCTGTCTTATAATATAACACGCCCTCCTTTACTAGGCACCTATTAGCTATCTTATACTATAACACTCCCTACATTACGAGGTACCGACTAGCTGTCTTATAATATAACACTCCCTACATTACTAGGTACCGACTAGCTGTCTTATAATATAACACTCCCTCCTTTACTAGGTACCGACTAGCTATCTTATAATATAACACTCCCTACATTATTAGGTACCGACTAGCTGTCTTATAATATAACACTCTCTACATTACTAGGTACCGACTAGCTGTCTTATAATATAACACTCCCTACATTACGAGGTACCGACTAGCTGTCTTATAATATAACACTCTCTACATTACTAGGTACCAACTAGCTGTCTTATAATATAACACTCCCTCCTTTACTAGGTACCGACTAGCTATCTTATAATATAACACTGCCTGCATTACTAGGTACCGACTAGCTGTCTTATAATATAACACTCCCTACATTACGAGGTACCGACTAGCTGTCTTATAATATAACACTCTCTACATTACTAGGTACCGACTAGCTGTCTTATAATATAACACTCCCTCCTTTACTAGGTACCGACTAGCTATCTTATAATATAACACTCCCTACATTACTAGGTACCGACTAGCTGTCTTATAATATAACACTCCCTACATTACTAGGTACCGACTAGCTGTCTTATAATAACACCCCCTACATTACTAGGTACCGACTAGGTATCTTATAATATAACACTCCCTCCTTTACTAGGTACCGACTAGCTATCTTATAATATAACACTCCCTACATCACTAGGTACCGACTAGCTGTCTTATAATATAACACTCCCTACATTACTAGGTACCGACTAGCTGTCTTATAATATAACACTCTCTACATTACTAGGTACCGACTAGCTGTGTTATAATATAACACTCCCTACATTACTAGGTACCGACTAGCTGTCTTATAATATAACACTCCCTACATTACTAGGTACCGACTAGCTATCTTATAATATAACACTCCCTACATTACTAGGTACCGACTAGCTGTCTTATAATATAACACTCCCTACATTACTAGGTACCGACTAGCTATCTTATACTATAACACTCCCTCCATTACTAGGTACCGACTAGCTGTCTTATAATATAACACTCCCTACATTACTAGGTACCGACTAGCTATCTTATAATATAACACTCCCTCCATTGCTAGGTACCGACTTACTGTCTTATAATATAACACTCCCTACATTATTAGGTACCGACTAGCTATCTTATAATATAACACTCCCTACATTACTAGGTACCGACTAGCTGTCTTATAATATAACACTCCCTACATTACTAGGTTCCGACTAGCTGTCTTATATTATAACACTCCCTCCTTTACTAGGTACCGACTAGCTATCTTATAATATAACACTCCCTACATCACTAGGTACCGACTAGCTGTCTTATAATATAACACTCCCTACATTACTAGGTACCGACTAGCTGTCTTATAATATAACACTCCCTACGTTACTAGGTACCGACTAGCTGTCTTATAATATAACACTCCCTCCTTTACTAGGTACCGACTAGCTATCTTATAATATAACACTCCCTACATTATTAGGTACCGACTAGCTGTCTTATAATATAACACTCCCTACATTACTAGGTACCGACTTGCTGTCTTATAATATAACACTCTCTACATTACTAGGTACCGACTAGCTGTCTTATAATATAACACTCCCTACATTACGAGGTACCGACTAGCTGTCTTATAATATAACACTCTCTACATTACTAGGTACCGACTAGCTGTCTTATAATATAACACTCCCTCCTTTACTAGGTACCGACTAGCTATCTTATAATATAACACTCCCTACATTACTAGGTACCGACTAGCTGTCTTATAATATAACACTCCCTACATTACTAGGTACCGACTAGCAGTCTTATAATAACACTCCCTACATTACTAGGTACCGACTAGCCATCTTATAATATAACACTCCCTACATTACTAGGTACCGACTAGCTATCTTATAATATAACACTCTCTACATTACTAGGTACCGACTAGCTGACTTATAATATAACACTCCCTCCTTTACTAGGTACCGACTAGCCATCTTATAATATACCACTCCCTACATCACTAGGTACTGACTAGCTGTCTTTTAATATAACACTCCCTACATTACTAGGTACCGACTAGCTGTCTTATAATATAACACTCTCTACATTACTAGGTACCGACTAGCTGTCTTATAATATAACACTCCCTACATTACTAGGTACCGACTAGCTGTCTTATAATATAACACTCCCTACATTACTAGGTACCGACTAGCTATCTTATAATATAACACTCCCTACATTACTAGGTACCGACTAGCTGTCTTATAATATAACACTCCCTACATTACTAGGTACTGACTAGCTATCTTATACTATAACACTCCCTCCATTACTAGGTACCGACTAGCTGTCTTATAATATAATACTCCCTCCATTACTAGGTACCGACTAGCTATCTTATAATATAACACTCTCTACATTACTAGGTACCGACTAGCTGTCTTATAATATAACACTCCCTCCTTTACTAGGTACCGACTAGCTATGTTATAATAAAACACCCCCTCCATTACTAGGTATGGACTAGCTATCTTATAATAAAACACTCCCTCCATTGCTAGGTACCGATTTACTGTCTTATAATATAACACTCCCTACATTACTAGGTACCGACTAGCTATCTTATAATATAACACTCCCTACATTACTAGGTACTGACTAGCTGTCTTATAATATAACACTCCCTACATTACTAGGTTCCGACTAGCTGTCTTATAATATAACACTCCCTCCTTTACTATGTACCGACTAGCTATCTTATAATAACACTCCCTACGTTACTAGGTACCGGCTAGCTATCTTATAATATAACACTCTCTACATTACTAGGTACCGACTAGCTGTCTTATAATATAACACTCCCTCCTTTACTAGGTACCGACTAGCTATGTTATAATAAAACACCCCCTCCATTACTAGGTACGGACTAGCTATCTTATAATAAAACACTCCCTCCATTGCTAGGTACCGACTTACTGTCTTATAATATAACACTCCCTGCATTACTAGGTACCAACTAGCTATCTTATAATATAACACTCCCTCCTTTACTAGGTACCGACTAGCTGTCTTATAATATAACACTCCCTCCATTACTAGGCACCTATTAGCTATCTTATAATAAAACACTCCCTACATTACTAGGTACCGACTAGCTGTCTTATAATATAACACTCCCTGCATTACTAGGTACTGACTAGCTATCTTATAATATAACACTCCCTACATTACTAGGTACCGACTAGCTGTCTTATAATATAACACTCCCTCCATTACTACGCACCTATTAGCTATCTTATAATAAAACACTCCCTACATTACTAGGTACCGACTAGCTGTCTTATAATATAATACTCCCTCCATTACTAGGTACCGACTAGCTATCTTATACTATAACACTCCCTACATTACTAGGTACTGACTAGCTATCTTATAATATAACACTCCCTCCTTTACTCGGCACCTATTAGCTATCTTATACTATAACACTCCCTACATTACTAGGTACCGACTAGCTGTCTTATAATATAATACTCCCTCCATTACTAGGTACATATTAGCTATCTTATACTATAACACTCCCTCCTTTGCTAGGTACGGACTAGCTATCTTATAATAAAACACTCCCTCCATTGCTAGGTACCGACTTACTGTCTTATAATATAACACTCCCTGCATTACTAGGTACCGACTAGCTATCTTATAATATAACACTCCCTACATTACTAGGTACCGAGTAGCTATCTTATAATATAACACTCCCTACATTACTAGGTACGGACTAGCTATCTTATAATAAAACACTCCCTCCATTGCTAGGTACCGACTTACTGTCTTATAATATAACACTCCCTGCATTACTAGGTACCGACTAGCTATCTTATAATATAACACTCCCTACATTACCAGGTACCAACTAGCTATCTTATAATAAAACACTCCCTCCATTGCTAGGTACCGACTTACTGTCTTATAATATAACACTCCCTGCATTACTAGGTACCGACTAGCTATCTTATAATATAACACTCTCTACATTACTAGGTACCGACTAGCTATCTTATAATATAACACTCCCTACATTACTAGGTACCGACTAGCTATCTTATAATATAACACTCCCTCCTTTACTAGGCACCTATTAGCTATCTTATACTATAACACTCCCTACATTACTAGGTACCGACTAGCTATCTTATAATATAACACTCCCTACATTACTAGGTACCGACTAGCTGTCTTATAATATAACACTTCCTACATTACTAGATACCGACTAGCTATCTTATAATATAACACTCCCTACATTACTAGGTACCGACAAGCTATCTTATAATATAACACTCCCTACATTACTAGGTACCGACTAGCTGTCTTATAATATAACACTCCCTACATTACTAGGTACCGACTAGCTATCTTATAATATAACACTCCCTACATTACTAGGTACCGACTAGCTGTCTTATAATATAACACTCCCTCCTTTACTAGGCACCTATTAGCTATCTTATACTATAACACTCCCTACATTACTAGGCACCTATTAGCTATCTTATACTATAACACTCCCTCCATTACTAGGTACCGACTAGCTGTCTTATAATATAACACTCCCTACATTACTAGGTACCGACTAGCTATCTTATAATATAACACTACCCACATTACTAGGTACCGACAAGCTATCTTATAATATTACACTCCCTACATTACTAGGTACCGACTAGCTGTCTTATAATATAACACTCTCTACATTACTAGGTACCGACTAGCTGTCTTATAATATAACACTCTCTACATTACTAGGTACTGACAAGCTGTCTTATAATATAGCACTCCCTACATTACTAGGTACCGACTAGCTGTCTTATAATATAACACTCCCTCCTTTACTAGGCACCTATTAGCTATCTTATACTATAACACTCCCTACATTACTAGGTACCGACTAGCTGTCTTATAATATAACACTCCCTCCATTGCTAGGTACCGACTTACTGTCATATAATATAACACTCCCTGCATTACTAGGTACCGACTAGCTATCTTATAATATAACACTCCCTACATTACTAGGTACCGACTAGCTGTCTTATAATATAACACTCCTTACATTACTAGGTACCGACTAGCTGTCTTATAATATAACACTCCCTCCTTTACTAGGCACCTATTAGCTATCTTATACTATAACACTCCCTACATTACTAGGTACCGACTAGCTGTCTTATAATATAACACTCCCTACATTACTAGGTACCAACTAGCTGTCTTATAATATAACACTCCCTCCTTTACTAGGCACCTATTAGCTATCTTATACTTTAACACTCCCTACATTACTAGGTACCGACTAGCTATCTTATAATATAACACTACCTACATTACTAGGTACCGACTAGCTGTCTTATACTATAACACTCCCTACATTACTAGGTACCGACTAGCTGTCTTATAATATAACACTCCCTACATTACTAGGTACCGACTAGCTGTCTTATAATATAACACTCCCTCCTTTACTAGGCACCTATTAGCTATATTATACTATAACACTCCCTACATTACTAGGTACCGACTAGCTGTCTTATATTATAACACTCTCTCCTTTACTAGGTACCGACTAGCTGTCTTATAATAACACTCCCTACATTACTAGGTACCGACTAGCTGTCTTATAATATAACACTCCCTACATTACTAGGTACCGACTAGCTGTCTTATAATATAACACTCTCTACATTACTAGGTACCGACTAGCTGTTTTATAATATAACACTCCCTACATTACTAGGTACCGACTAGCTGTCTTATAATATAACACTCCCTACGTTACTTGGTACCGACTAGCTGTCTTATAATATAACACTCTCTACATTACTAGGTTCCGACTAGCTGTCTTATAATATAACACTCCCTCCTTTACTAGGCACCTATTAGCTATATTATACTATAACACTCCCTACATTACTAGGTACCGACTAGCTGTCTTATACTATAACACTCCCTACATTACTAGGTACCGACTAGCTATCTTATACTATAACACTCCCTACATTACTCGGTACCGACTAGCTATCTTATACTATAACACTCCCTACATTACTAGGTACCGACTAGCTGTCTTATAATATAACACTCCCTACATTACTGGGTACCTATTAGCTATCTTATACTATAACACTCCCTACATTACTAGGTACCGACTAGCTGTCTTATAATATAACACTCCCTCCATTACTAGGTACTGACTAGCTATCTTATAATATAACACTCCCTCCATTACTAGGTACCGACTTACTGTCTTATGATATAACACTCCCTACATTACTAGGTACCGACTAGCTGTCTTATAATATAACCCTCCCTCCTTTACTAGGCACCTATTAGCTATATTATACTATAACACTCTCTACATTACTAGGTACCGACTAGCTATCTTATAATATAACACTCCCTACATTACTAGGTACCGACTAGCTGTCTTATAATATAACACTCCCTACATTACTAGGTACCGACTAGCTGTCTTATAATATAACACTCCCTCCTTTACTAGGTACCGACTAGCTATCTTATACTATAACACTCCCTCCATTACTAGGTACCGACTAGCTGTCTTATAATATAACACTCCCTACATTACTAGGTACCGACTAGCTATCTTATAATATAACACTCCCTCCATTACTAGGTTAATATTACATATTAATATTTGGGCTCCCCAATGGAGCCTGAAATTTAACTTTGTGCAATATGAAGAATATTCTTTAAAAACCTTCTCGCGAACTACCAAACAAAATATTTTGATATATGGTATATACCATCCTTATGGGAATCAGATCTAAATTCGTAAAAATCAAGTACCTCGGCTAATATTTGGGCTCCCTGTTGTAGCCCAAATTTTATCTTAATCCAGTATAAGGAATAATCCGTAAAAAAAAAACATCTCCAGAACCACTAGTCCGAGTCTGTTTTGATATATGATATATAGTACCCTTAAAGGGGGTCAGATTTAAAGTTGCTAAAATCAAGTCTTTGTGTTAATATTTGGGCTCCCTATTGCAGTCCGAATATTACAATAGTCCAACCTGAAGAATAATCTTTAAAAATATGCTACACTAGTCAGTCTTTTCTTGATACTTGATATCACCATCCTTAGATGGGTCACTTTCAATTCGTTGAAATAAAGTCTATGAGTTCATATTTGTGTTCCCTATGGGGGTGGGGGTTGGCATATTTTAACCATGTGTGCTATATTGGTAATATTCTCAAAGTCTTCTCCAGAACTACCAGTCAGACTCTCTTGATATTTGATGAATAACATCCTTGATGCTGGGGAGCAGGAGATGAGGGATTTCAAGTTCGTTCATATAAAGTTCCTGGGTTGATATTTGGACTCACTATAGGAACCCTATTTCTAACTTGCTGCAAACGAGGAATATTCTTTGAAATCTTCTTGAGAACCACCAGTCAGAAAGTTTTGAAACTTAGTATACAACACCAGAGCCAGACTCAGATTGAAGTTTGTTCAAACTAAGTCCCTCAGTCAATATTTGGGCTCAAGTTTTAACTTTGTGTAATATCGGAAATATTCTCAAAACTTTCTGCTTCAAAATCATCAGCCTGAATCTTTCGATATTTGGTAAGCAATATCCTGGGGGAAGGTGGGGGGGGGGGGGGGGGGTCAAGTGTACAGAGATAAAGTGAATGGGTTGATATTTGGGCTCACTGAAGGGGGGGGGGGGGGGTGGGCAATTTCAATTTTGTTGAAATAAAGTCACTGGGCTGATAATTTTTCCACCGTTGCAATAATATTAGGTTCTAAACACTAATTATAGAAATAATCATCAAAAATTGAATTAATTAAGCACCGGGTAAATAAATAAAATTGTGGTGATCGCTTTTATTACTGGTAAACGCATGCGTGGACATCCGCGGAGGCTGTACTGTAGGTGCTATATTAAATCCTTCTTTAAACAACTGTGTCAGATGACTGCCTTAGGCCCCCAGGGGCCTCTTGTTTTTTTTTTACTTTTAACAAGTGAATTTATTATTTTGTAATAGTGTGTAGCTATGAATTTTAATCGTTCTTTCATGAATGCAAATAAATAATTAAAGATGTGACAATGGCTGTAACATTTTATATTTAACAGGTTACATCAAAATTACATTTTTTGACTACTTAATGTTCTCTATTATTAGGCTGGTGTTAGCCTCGTCTTTCTTATAGGCCTATTCTTTGGTTTTTGACAGACAGATGCGAAATGCACTAATTATTAATTATATTTTGGCAAGTACCCGTGCTCATCATCATTGTGCTCAAACTGTCAACCTGCATCACACAAAGTGACTGATTTACAACAAAAAATAGAGATCGGGACCACCCAAGTTGGTTGGCGGTCTTTCGATTTTGAGGCGAGATGTCGCTCCTGCACATCATCGCACCTGCAATATTAACTTTTCGCGAGTAGACAACTTTCTGCGGTTCCACTTAGTTAGCGATTAACTCTTACCTAACGTACCGGCTGCGTCCGTCACGTAATATACAAATTGTGCAGCAGAAGATACTTTTTAAAAAAAAAATAAAATTCAACAAAACCACATGATATGTCATCGAGCTCATTCCAATGCGCGGTCGCATGATATGGTTTTACTAAAGGATTGGGGGAAAAATTAAAATAACACATTTTGATATCATGTGTTTTCTATAAAGGGTTAAATTATGTTCGTGGGAGGAAATATAAAAAAAAAATATTTCCACTAGCAACAACCTATGAATGGATTGCTTTGAAACTTGGTTCAAGTTTATAAAAATGAATTTGTGCACCAGCATATTCATTTGGCACGCTGTATAGGCACATATTTGAATAGATTGCTTTTTGAAACTTGGTATGCATGTCCGGGATGACCTCTAAATGGGAGCTATTGATTTTCTTTCATTTCCATCGAAAAACGTTATCGTGAGTGCCAACCTTCGAACTAAGTGCATTTGTGCAGTAATTCATCCTTCTTGCACTCCCTACAGGGTTATTTAGGAATTTCCATAAAAAAAAAACAAAAAAAAAACAAAAAAAAACAAAAAAAACCAAACAAAAAAACAACAAAACAGTGCCACTAGCAGCGACCTTCAAACTTTGCACATTTGTGCATTAAAGTCTTTCTTTGGCACGCCTCAGAGAGTGCATTCATTATTGGGTTGTTTTGAAACGTGATATGCTTATTCAAGGTGGCCAGGATAGGAGCTGTCGGTTTTCGTTCATTTTCACCCAAAACGGTTGCTGTTAGCTACGACCTTTGCATAGAGTGCATTTGTGCATGAACATTCTTTTCTGACATTGCCTACAGGGCACACTTATCATAGGAATTTTTTTGGAAGTTGGTGTGCTCAATGCCTCTAGATAATAGCTATCGCTTAGCATTCATTTCTGTGAAAAAGTTGCCGTTTACAATGACGTTTGTTCTTTCTGCATTTGTGTATCAACATTCTTCCTTTAGCGAGCCCAACAGTTTACATTTCAAAAGTGCATGGATTGGTATGACGTTGTGCATTCACAATGCTGTTATGGTGAAGTTTCACCAAATGACATTGCAACCAGTGATCTTCAATTTTGCCATTTCACTTATAACGTACCAGGTTCAAGCTTATCAAGATGAGCTACAGTGTCATTGACACTAACATTTCTTTTTGCGAGTAGACAACAGCGCGTCTCGGTTGTATCTAGGGAGCGACTGACCCTTAATTCAAAATGGACTGCATCCGCCGCGTAGTATCCAAATTGTGCAGTTGAAAAAAATATCTAAAAATTGTTTCAACAACAAAAAAAAAACAACAAAAGACTGTATCAAGTGACCCCTCATTTGAACGAGCTCATTGAGGTCGTTCCAATGAGGGTCACATGATATGGTTTTCTTGAATTTTATTTTAAGAATAGGGAAAAAAATCTAAATAACAAATTTTAATACTATATGTTTTGTAAAGGCTTAAAATCTGTTCGTGAGACACTTGCCACATATTACAATGCGTGCACGAAAATTGAACAATACATCATGTATCTTAAGCTATAGCATTCCAAGTCTTTAACCTAATCAAAACGCGCTGTCTGAGAATTGAACAATACACCATGTATCATAATCTACACAGCATTCCAAGCCTTCAAACTAATCAAAACGCACTGTCTGAGAATTGAACAATACACCATGTATCATAAGCTATAGCAGTCCAAGTCTTCAACCTAATCAAAACGCGCTGCCTGAGAATTGAACAATACACCATGTATCATAAGCTATAGCAGTCCAAGTCTTCAACCTCATCAAAACGCGCTGTCTGAGAATTGAACAATACACCATGTATCATAAGCTATAGCAGTCCAAGTCTTCAACCTCATCAAAACGCGCTGTCTGAGAATTGAACAATACACCATGTATCATAAACTATAGTATTCCAAGACTTCAACCTAATCAAAACGCGCTGTCTGAGAATTGAACAATACACCATGTATCATAAGCTATAGCAGTCCAAGTCTTCAACCTAATCAAACCGCGCTGTCTGAGAATTGAACAATACACCATGTATCATAAACTATAGCATTCCATGTCTTCAACCTAATCAAAACGCGCTGTCTGAGAATTGAACAATGCACCACGTATCATAAGCTATCGCATTCCAAGACTTTAACCTAATCAAAACGCGCTGTCTGAGAATTGGTTCATAGATAACAGAATACCACAGTCTTCAAAGGCCAGTAATGCTATTCACTGTGTTTTAGATTATGCATTCCGTGGAGCTCCATCTGATTAACTGACAATTGGGCCAATGAAGTTGCATACCGAGTACTATAGTTAAAACTAGAAGTTCTATCCCGAACTGTGCGCTTATCTAGGCTTAATTGCGAGCAGGGGTTGCGCGCATTTGCCACATCGACTGGCATCCAAAGCACGGCTGGTTCTCCTGGTTACTCATAGCAAACACAGGCAATGTTTCTGCCAATGGACCTCCGGGTTACCCGGAGGTCCATTGGCTAAAACATTGCTTGTGCACAGGCCATATGCACATAATTTGATAGCCTTATTATGGTCATAACGCGTAGATTCACGTGCAGATCGGCGTGGTATTTGTGTGCACTTCATGACAGGACTTCTAGTTTTAACCACTTCACTTCAAATGGTTGCAAGCGTGATATAGTGCGCCTCCCGTTTTCAAAATTGAAAGACTCCTAATTGGTACAGACCAATAGTTTTAGTTGAGACACTTTCGAAGGCTGAAAAAAAAAACGTTTCCAGATTCATCCAGACTTGGGCCTTAATGCCGTAAAATAGTTTTTTGGGAGTGGTATGTCCTCTGGAAGTTCCACACAAGTACCAACAATTGTTTCATGGCCTTTCGGTATACATTTCATTAATCAATACTATGTTTGCAGTCCAATCAGTGGTTACAAACGCAGCCATGTCTGTCACATCCACATGTATGCATGCTACGTTCAGTTGTACTCCTTAACCAACATAAACGAACATAAACGAACACAAATAAAAAGGTAGAAAATGCAAGTTGATAGAGCTTTCAAAGAAGTAGAGGGTGTTTATACATGTACTGGCATATGTTAGTCAAGTTAAAAATTAGAGCTGAAACGGTTGGCTCATTTTGACAACCGACTAACCGAGAGCCATAACCGGATAGTATCCGGTTATCCGTGGCCATTATTTTACCGAATATGATATCAAAATTATAGGAATTGGAAAGCAGATTCGCGGAAACTACTCCGTAGTATGTCTACAAACAAACGTTGTCGAGAACTCGACAACTTTCGTTTGTGCGATTACTACGGGATAGTTTCTGCGATTACTCAGTACTCGTGGAAACTGCCAATCATTAACGAAGTCTTGAACACCAAAGTCGATTATTTCTCAGTATATATAACATGGCTTCGAGGTCTAATCTACCCCAATGGGGAAGCGGCAGATTTACTACGTATTTACCGTGGAATGACGATCGCTATCGATATTTATAATCATATACATTGGATTAAGCCATCAGTTATCTAAATGCTCAAGGCAGTACTGTCTCACCATTGACCACGGTATGCAACCTCGGATATTTTATGGATGAGAACCTGTCGGCGGTAGAACATGTCTTGCATGTATGCAGGGCTTCGTACTATCATCTCCGAAATATCAGCAGGGTGCGGGGCGTGGTTGAAGGGGCAACAGCTAAACAAATTGTCCACGCCTTCATTACAAGTCGCATAGACTACTGCAACTCTCTAATATTTGGTTGTAAACAGAGCATCTTTGACAAAAGTGACACAATACAAAAATGTTTAGCACGTGTAATTACATTGGCCAAACGTTCCTGCCACATTACACCTATTCTTAAAAATATTCGCTGGCTGCCTCCGAGGGAACGCATTGAATTCAAATTCTCATATTAACTTGGAAATGCTTAAATGGCGAGACCCACCGTATCTGTCCACTTTGGTTTCACGTTGCGAACCCGGTAGATCACTACGTTCGAAAACGTCACACCATCTTGTCCATGTACCTGGTGACCTCGCAACAGCCGGCGATCGGGCCTTTTCGTTGGCTTCTCCATTCTTT
Organism: Pictodentalium vernedei; assembly: GCA_031216915.1. Taxonomy (NCBI): domain Eukaryota; kingdom Metazoa; phylum Mollusca; class Scaphopoda; order Dentaliida; family Dentaliidae; genus Pictodentalium; species Pictodentalium vernedei. The sequence continues at coordinate 447,038,632 of CM062290.1, read as the reverse complement.
TGGAACCTGCTTCCGAGTGGGCTAAAAGCATCCCAGAGTCTCCCATCTTTCCGATCAGCTCTCAGATCACTTTTGATCTAGCGGGTATATAACTTACGATGAAGTCCGCTGATTGTGTTTCATCCGCTTTGAGACAGTCAGTGAAATTAGAAATGCAGAGTAATATATATATATATATAAAGTGTTTTTTTTTGTGTTAAGCCCAAGAGCTCTATGAGGATTTTCGGCTTTAAACTACAGTTATTATTATTATTACTATTATTATTATTATTATTATTATTATTGTTATTTATTTGGGATAACCGGTTGACTGTTTATATAATCGATTAGGTGGGTGACTGTTTTCAAGTCGGTTACCCGCTTAACCATTTCAATACTATTTAAAATTATATCCATTTCTGACGAGTATTTTGATGGTGAAGAGGATTTACATGTAATGTGTTCAATGACACAGAACATGTGTTAGTTAAGTCGTCGCTGTTTACTGAACGTCACAGCGGGTAATTATTCAGCTGTCAAACGGAGTTGGATTATCGTTTGCATAAATGGCGAGTTTAAAATTGTCTTAATTTTTATTTATTAATTGTTTGAGGTGTTGAGTGGGGATGGGAGGTGAATAATTCCTCATTTAAAGGAGTAAAAACTTGTCAATCAGTTGGCTACCACCCCAATTTGTCCAATAACATGGATGTTCAAGCATCCCATCTTCCTGGATCGAAATAGACTGATTTTGTCCCCATTTGACGTCAAATGGTAGTGTCTGTTCAATTCAGTGTCACGAAAAACTCACTGAAGTGAGAAAGGAAAAGAAAGGCAGGTGTCATGTGTGCATAAACCGTCTGTTCTGATGACGGGCAACTTTCCAATTATGTGTAGACCTTAGACGGGGGCAGACTTCAACATTGCTGAATTGTTTAAAACACAGGTACATTTGTTCTATCGAAAGCGCACCAATTAACGATCAGAAAATGTGAGAACTCAGAGCATGGTGTCGAGAAAACCGGTATTTTCATGTATTTTAGGTGTGATGAATAAATGGTCCACTATTGGTGCCTGAACGCATACGACGTCATGGTCTGATAATGGGAATCCCTCAGTTATGGAACTAACAAAGACAGGTGTGAACTGCAGCTGTACTAAGTTGAATAATTAAGGCACTGGTATATTTTGTTTTGTCGAAGTGTAGGAGTTATATGGTTATTACCCAGGAAGAATGCATAAGAGCGCAAAAAATAGGAAATCAAAATAAAAAAGAGAATGTTTAAATCAGCCATGTTAAACTTGTGTCACATGCTAGTGCAAGGCCCGTATAGACTGGTGATGGTACATTTCATGGAAGCAATAATCCAACTCGGTTTGAGAGCTAATTACTCGCTTTTGCATTTTGTTAACACCAACGACCAGACGAACACAAGTTATGTCCCATTTGACACACTGTATCATCGTTTTCGTCAAAATTCTTATTACAAATAGATGAAAATTTACTTGACTAAAACAAACCAGTTGTTTACACCCTTAACCCCTTTTTAACTTATATTAACTTAACTTTCGTTTTTAACCCAACTTGAATACGTCAAGTAGAAGCTATTGGGATGGGCTGCGGCGCGTACGCACACACTTCCGTACGTCCCTCTGTCCACCCACAATTCATTTAGCGCACACGAAAGCCCGCATTTCTCACCCAATCGGTTTCAATTCAAATTCCCTAAGTGGCTCTCGGGTAAATATCTGAAAGGGAGTTATTTCAACGTACAGTGTTTTCTATTGAGAATGGTATTATTACATAAGTTGAATACAGTTAACCTTTGCGGTGCTGTAGCTTAATTACGACATTCGATAGTCAATGTAACAGGTAACAATACAATGTAATAAGCATAATACCCTCAATGTTATTGTTAGGAGGCATTTTCATTCCCATTACACCAATGCCCCCAACCCCAACATGGCGACAGTATAAAAGAAGAACTTGTGTGGCGAATCCCAGTTACGCTTCTTGAAGCACTCACAACTGACCTCTGGGTAACGGTTCACTGAACTGGTGGTCCGGGAATCGGACCCGGGCGTTACAGTTACTTCATGCATTCGATCAGTTAGTTTCATGTACATTTAATCTTCCCACCAATGGAAACGCAGCGATACTACTGGAATGGAATTTGTTTGGGTGCAAATACTTCATGAATGTTTCTTTGTTTTATATCGTACATTTCGTCTCTTGAGTTCCAATGTGTTCTATGTGCCTACTGGCAGCCTACTGGCAGCCTACATACAGCCTACAGGCAGTCTACTGACAGCCTACTGGCAGCCTACAGACAGCCTACTGACAGCCTACTGACAGCCTACATACAGCCTACTGACAGCCTACTGACAGCCTACTGACAGCCTACAGACAGCCTACTGACAGTCTACAGACAGCCTACTGACAGCCCACTGGCAGCCTACTGACAACCTACTGACAGCCTACTGGCAGCCTACTGGCAGCCTACTGACAGCCTACAGACAGCCGACTGACAGCCTACTGGCACATAGAACACATTGGAACTCAGGGGACGATTTGTAGGTACATTTCGTAAATGTGCCGGGATACCGCAGCAAATGTAGTGTTATAGAATGTCTCTGAGTATTTAGCTATCTTAAGAGGCTTGTTTTTGAAGACGATAGCGCCCATATAAATGTACAACGCAATTATCCTTCCAGTAATACTGCTTGTTACTGTCGTATAGACGGCTAAAAGAATGTATAAACGTGTTCCTTGTTCGGACAAATTGGATAGGATGTCTGTTTTTCATCCACAAAAGATACGGGTAAAACAGTGAATGGTAGTTCCAGCTTTCATCTTTGTAATCCACGTAACCATCTTCATAGAGTTTTAAGAAATTTGAACCCTTTGTCGACAATATTAAACCATTTGATAGAATCTTTGGCAATGCTTGAGGCTTTACACAGTTATACAATCGTAGTGGATCTAACAAGTTAACAAAACATCAGTATCAACCTATATTCCACCGTATTCTCTTAATACATGTATACGGGTATAATCTGCTTTGTGCTGAATCCACCTCACTGTCTTTCATCCAAGAGTAGAATTGGGGAGAGTTTGCACCAATTCAATATTTGCTACAATATTCCTTAACCTCTTTCACCTGTTGGTAGTGTTTCGTAGTGGATATATATCTTATCCGGTTTCTGTATTAAATGTGTACCCATCATGCTAAGGAAATGGAACAATTCTATCGATTTGTTTCTACCAAACCATACGTAATGTACATAATTAGGAATAACTTCCCCCACAGTACTATTCATTGGATTAATTATTGACGCGTTGGATATAACACCATTAACACCCTCAATTGTCACCCATATTCTATCCCTTCAATGGCTACACACAGTAGTATCCGTTACTTCTTTAATGGTTTCAAATTTAATGGCACCCTCGTCTTCTAGTAAAATATTTGTGGTGCGGTGATGATTTAAGTTTGAGAAAGTTTTCATTAACAGTAAATGATGTAATTCTGGTGACTTGGGAGGTACCATAAATGCTACACAGCCTGCAACTCCTTAATAGAAAGCACTTCGTGCCATTTGTTTCCTACCGGTTCTACAGTAAAGTGGAAATATATTTTATGTGGACTTGCAAACATATATAAACTGTTGAGGCTTTGGAACTCAAAGGAAGCTCAGATCACGTGGATCCGGGGAGTTCCAAATGTAATTATATTTCCCAGGAATTCTGATGTTATTGGTGATAGTAGAATGTAATATATCTTCTATTAATTTTCGTATATCACTTTTAGGTTTCAGACATGTGTCCACGTTTGTGTGCAGTTGTTGTGTTCGAGTAATGTAGCCGCTTGATAGCATTCCATGTGTCTGGGATATATTTACGAATTAGGATTCCGAGCTGGAAGAATTAGTATGCAAAGTCAGCCACATTCTTGCAAATGTACTGTTTTGCACATACATGATAATGTCATTACTGGATACAAATAAAGAGGGTCGGGTTAGCACGGTTGGATATGTACGTAAATTATCAACGGCTTGCAAAGCAATTACATCTGGTTCAAACAATATCCCACCTTCTTGCAATAACAATTTGATTCGAAAATAAGTATGATGAAAACTAGTTTTAAAGTTATGGTTGGCAGAAGTGATTAGTCCCCTGTGAAGGTCACATGATATGGTTTTGTTGAATTGTCTTTTAAGAATAAGGAAATAAATCGAAACAACAAATTTTATTATCATGTGTTTTGTAAAGGCATAAAATCTGTTCGTGTGACACTGGCCAAATAATACAATATGTGCTCAATAATTGAACACAACACTATGTATCATAAGCTATATCATTCCAAGTCTTCAAACTAATCAAAACGCGCTGTCTCTGAATTGAACAATACACCATGTAACATAAGCTATAGCATTCCAAGTCTTCAAACTAATCAAAACGCGCTGTCTGAGAATTGAACAATACACCATGTATCATAAGCTATATCATTCCAAGTCTTCAAACTAATCAAAACGCGCTGTCTGTGAATTGAACAATACACCATGTATCATAAGCTATAGCATTCCAAGACTTCCATTTCAGACGCTGTCTGCGGATTGGTTCGTAGATAACAATAATTCCACAGACTTCACTGACTTCAAAGGCCAGCAATGCCATTCACTGTGTTTTTGATTAGATTATGCATTCCGCGGAGAATCATCTGATTAACTAACAATTGCAAAAATGAAGTTGCATTTCGAGTATTATACCACACTTGCAAAAAATGGCTTTTGCTGCGAGAAGTTTATTCAAAAACTTTGGTAACAATTTTGGAATCCCTTCTTACGGTTTACAAGTGATGCGATCTGTGTTGAAATGTTCAATGATGTGTTTGTTTAAAACATGTTCCAGATGCCGGTGCTCGAGAATAGCCACCTCACTTCAAATGATTGCGTGAACTATACAGTGCGCCTCCCGTTTTTTTTAAATTGTAAGACTGCTGGTTGGTGAATGGTCTTTTTTTATCTTGACACCTACACACTAATAGTTTCAGTTTAGACACTTTCGAAAGCTGAGAGAAAAAGAACTTTTCCACATTAATCCAAACTTGAGCCTTTGTTCGGACAAATTGAATAGAATGTCTGTTTTTCATCCGCAGAAGATACGGGTAAAACAGTGAATTGTAGTTCCAGCTTCAATCTTTATAATCCACGAAACCATCTTCATAAATTTTCAAGAAATTTGAACCCTTTGTCGACAATATTAAACCATTTGATAGAATCTTTGGCAATGCTTGAGACATTACACACCCGTAGTGGATCTAACGAGTAAACAAAATAAACATCAGTATCAACCTATATTCCACCGTTTTCTCTTAGTTATTTATTTATTTATTTATGTTTACGGTCAAATATTTATGCACAATGGCTAATCATGACCGTGACCGTTTTTCGGGTGGAGGAAGCCGGAGTACCCGGAGAGAACCACCGAGCAACGACGAGCAGCTGCCAGCTCCCCAACATCGTATCCCCGCACTGCAGCACATGCAGGGCTAGATTGGTTGAAGACATGCGTACCATCGACGTGCAGTACGCCTTAGTACACGGCGTCATCGTGCCCCCACGCGGGCAATGGAGATGAAGTGTCTTGCCCAAGGACACAACGCGGTTGCCGCAGGTGGGATTCGAACCGAGGACCTCTCGGCTTGCAGCCTGCACCTCTACCTACTGAACCACCGCGCTCCCTTTCTCTTAGTACACGTATACGGGTATAACCTGCTTTGTGCTGATCCACCTCACTGTCTTTCCTCCAAGAGTAGAATTGGGGAGAGTTTGTACCAATTCAATATTTGCAGAAATGTTCCTTAACCTTTTCCGCCATATACCTGTTGATAGTGTTTCGTAGTGGATATATATCTTACCGGGTTCCTGTATTAAGTATGCACTCATCATGCTAAGGTAATGGGAAACTTCTAGCGATGATTTCTTTCTACCAAACCATACGTAATGTATATAATTAGGAATTTTAAATAGTGATGATTTAATTACACCAGCGACACCATACAACACCATACACCACATGTCTGAGTGCTAATTACTCGCTGTTGTATTTTGTTAACACTGACGACCAGTCGATCACAAGTTATGTCCCATTTGACACATTATATCATCGGTTTTCGTCAAAATTTTTATTGCAAATAGACAAACATTTACACATGACTAAAATATACCAGATTTTTACACCCATAACCACTTTTTAACTTATATTAACTTAAATTTTCCGTTTTTAACTCAACTTGAAAACCTCAAGCAGAAGCTACTGGGATTAGCTGCGACCGTACGCACGTAATTCCGTACGTACCTCTGTCCAACCACAATTCCTTTAGCACACAAGGAAGGCCGCATTTCTCACCAAAGCAGTTTCAATTAAAATTTCCTGCGTGGCTTTCGGGTAAATATCTGAATGGGAGTTATTTCAACGTATAGGGTTTTATATAGAGAATGTTATTATTACATAAGAGGAATATAGTTAACCTTTAAGGTGCTGTAGCTTAATTACACATAATACCCTCGATGTTATTGTTAGGATGCATTTTCATTCCCATTACTCCGATGCCCCCCCCCCCCCCCCCCCCCCCACCACCCAACCCGTACATAGCGACAGCATAAAAGAAGAACTTGTGTGGCGAATCCAGTTTCGTTTTTTGAAGCACTCACAACTGACCTCTGGGTAAAGGTCCATTGAACTCGTGGTACGGAATCTGGACCCGGGAGTTACAATTACTTCCTGCATTCAATCTGTTAGTTTCATGTACATGTGATCTTCCCACCAATGGAAACGCGGCGATACTACTGGAATGGAATTTGTTTGGGTGCAAATACTTCATGCATGTTTCTTTGTTTTATATCGTACATTTCGTCTCTTGAGTTTCAATGTGTTCTATGTGCCTACTGGCAGTCTACTGACAACCTACTGGCAGCCCACTAACAGCCTACTGGCAGCCTACAGACAGCCTACTGACAGCCTACAAACAGCCTACCGACAGCCTGCTGACAGCCTACTGACAGCCTACTGGCAGCCTACAGACAGCCTACTGATAGCCTACAGACAGCCTACTGACGGCCTACTGGCAGCCTACAGACAGCCACCAGACAGCCTTCTGGCAGCCTACTGACAGCCTACTGGCAGCCTACTGACAGCCTACTAGCAGCCTACTGACAGCCTACTGACAGCCTAGAGACAGCCTACAGAGAGCCTACTGGCAGCCTACTGGCACGTAGAACACATTAGAACTCAGGGGACGATTTGTAGGTACATTTCGTAAATGTGCCGGGATACCTCACTAAATGTAGTGTTATAGAATGTCTCTGAGTATATAGCTCTCTCAAGAGGTGTGTTTTTGGAAGTCGATTGCCCCCATATAAATGTACAATGTAATTATCCTTCCAGTAATACTGCTTGTTACTGTCGTATAGACGGCTAAAAGAAAGTATAAACGTTTTCCTTGTTCGGACAAATTGGATAGAATGTCTGTTTTTCATCCACAAAAGATACGGGTAAAACAGTGAATTGTAGTTTCAGATTTCATCTTTGTTATCCACGTAACCATCTTCATAAAGTTTTAAGAAAGGTGAGCCCTTTGACGACAATATTAAACAATTTGATAGAAACTTTGGCAATGTTTGAGGCATTACACAGTTATACACACGTAGCGGATCTAACGAGTTAACAAAATAAACATCAGTATCGACATATATTCCACCGTATTCTCTTAATACCCGTATACGGGTATAATCTGCTTTGTGCTGAATCCACCTCACTGTCTTTCCTCCAAGTGTAGAATTCTGGAGTTTGTACCAATTCAATATTTGCTACAATTTTCCTTAACCTCTTCCACCATATGCCTGTTGGTAGTGTTTCGTAGTGGATATATATCTTATCAGGTTTTTGTATTAGGTGTGCACTCATCATGCTTAGGAAATGGAAAAATTCTAGCGATTTATTTCTACCAAACCATACGTAATGTACATAATTAGGAATTTTAAACAGTGATGACTTAATACACCAGAGACACCATACAACACATAGCGTAAAACTTCCCCCACCGTACTATTCATTGGATTAATTATTGAAGCATTGGCTAATGTACACAATTAGGAATAACTTCCACCACCGTACTATTCATTGGATTAATTATTGAAGCATTGGCTATAACACCATTAACATCATCAATTGTCACCCATATTCTGTCCCTTCAATGGCTACACGCCGTAGTATTTGTTGCTTCTTTATGGTTTCAAATTTAATGACACACTCGTCTTCTAGTAAAATATCTGTAGTGCGGTGATGATTTAAGTTCGAGAAAGTTTTCATTAACAGTAAATGATGTAATTCTGGTGACTTGGGAGGTACCATCAACACGTTGTTTGTGACCAAACCGTTATTTTTAGACTTTACAATGTTAGTACCGCGTACAGGATCGAATGAATTGATAACACATAAACCAAACACTAATAAGATACCCCCTTCTTTCCATAAGATATCATATATAGCGTTTGTGTCCATCTTAATATCAATGTTAGAATGGTACACGGCCTGCAACTCCTTGAAAGAAAGCACTTCGTCCCATTTGTTTCCTACCGGTTCTACATTAAAGTGGAAATATATTTTTCGTGGACTTGCAAACATATATAAACTGTTGATGCTTTGGTACTCAAGGAAGCTCAGATCACGTGGATCTGGGGCGTTCCAAATGTAATGATATTTCCCAGGAATTCTCATGTTATTGGTGATTGTAGAATACAATATATCTTCTACATATTTTCGCATATCACTTTTAGGTTTCAGACATGTGTCCACGTTTGTGTGCCGTGGTTGTGTTCGAGTAAAGTAGCCGCTTTTGCGGGAATAATAGAAATATTTTGAGAAAGAATTAAAATATTCTAAAATGACGAAACTATTATTGTTTCTTCTTGATAGCATTTCATGTGTCTGAGAAATGTTTATGAATTTGAATTCCGAGCTGTTAGAATTAGTATGTGAAGTCAGCCACATTCTTGCAAATGTACTGTTTTGCACCGACATGATAATGTCATTACTGGATACAAATAAAGAGGGTCGGGTTAGCACTGTTGGATATGTACGTAAATTATAAACCGCTTGCAAAGCAATTCCATCTGGTTCAAACAATACCCCACCTTCTTGCAATAACAATTTGATTCGGAAATAAGTATGATGAAAACTACTTTTAAAGTTAAGGTTGGTAGAATTGATTTCTCCCCTGTTCTCTATTAGTTTAACTTCTAATTTCTCTCCAGCTGATCTCTTTGCTGCTATCCACCACATCGTATCAAGCGGTTTCACCACACAGTGGAAAATTATATTCTCGGGCTGTATGTATTTAACTACACTCATGACACTCAAATAAAATCGGAAGTCCATTGCATGGTGTCGGTAATCAACTACATAGTGTACTAATTTCGGTATCAATTGATTAGGCGCCTTTTCCAAGTGATCAGCAGACACATACTTGTAATGTTTATAGTAGGATAGACTAAATGGAAGATTCCGCTTGCTAAACAAATAGGCTGATAGAATACATACGTACAATAACGCGACAATTCCTGAAAATAGGAACATTCGACGGTTCGTGTACTTCATCTTATTGTGATAATGCTCAACACATGGAATGAAACAAAATAATACTGCAAAATAACAGGTGACTTTAAAGATACAAAAACACAACTTGCACTCACTTTTAGATTCCGGTGGAAATACAGATCCTTAGCCCTCAGGCCACTAGCCGTATCATGCAAGGAATTCGACGGTGTTTTGTACTGTTCATTCACCAAGGCCCGTGTAGTTTACGCGCAGACTCCCGCTGACGATGCATGATGTCCCTTTTTCTTACAAATATGTATAGAATATATACCCTAATAGCTTGGTGTACCAAATGATCACCACGAGAAGAGAAGTTGTGTTAACCGTGAGCCTTTGGCGAGCGTTTAACACCACTTCACAACGAATGGTGAACATTTGGTTTTCCAAGCTACTTTGGGTATATTTTAATTATACCATGATCATCAAATTATTATATGTCGCTATTATATTTTCTCGATTTTACTGAGCAGCAGACGCACACACGTGCGAATCTGTTTCTGTTTACATGAGAACCAGTGGGCGGTACTTCCGCTGTCAATTTTATTGCCGAAGCGAAATGGAAAAGAAACGCGTAAATCATGGGCCTTTTTCATTTTAATAACATAATTACATAACATTTCGAGCTATGAATGATTTATTCACATGAGACATGTTTGTTAATTTTTTGGTATCTTATAAGATAAACTCATTTAACAACGTAATAAATAATTGCCGCCTTCATTTCACTCCTAGGGGGTTTGACCATCCCCTACTAGACGGGTCCTCAGGTGGCGGATAGAAGACGGCCTGCTCAATTGGGCAAGTTTGCTGGTTTGTAATTGGTAGGTTTGCTCAATTGAGCTGGTTCGCTGCGGAATATACGAATACGCAGCCCCGGACCAAAAATGGTCAACTCTGCTTATGCCATCTTGCAGGCACCTTGTTCCCCCGTGAGGTGCGCTCCGAAGGCCCCGGAGGAAGGTATCCTGACAGTTGAGAACAGACTGGGTCCCGGTTAGGACAAATCTCCAGGGTGGAGATCGCATCGTAAACACCGCTTTGGCCCTGATCTCCATCGTGGAGGTTACCTGTTCAATACAATGTTTTTTACCCTAACTTCGGGAGTAGAAGGATGGTCGGATGGTCCGTTCTGGCCAATCGGGAGCCCCCACCCCACAAAGTACTGGGTGTCATGTCGGGGGGCATTTGGTGGTCATTCAATCAGTCATTTCATTTAATCACATACCATAATTGCCATTGTGTACTGTTTTTAAACACTGTATTTTTTAACAACTGCTTAGTTTTGCTGCACTGTCTGTTTCGGTTATGCATCGCAACCTTTTATTACAGTGTTTTATACAGTGATTGATTGGATGGCCGCCATCTGAAGACCTGGCACTTCCACACACGGGCCAATTAGTGAGTGGTATGTCTCGGCATCAACACCGACTGAGTATACTGTCCCATACCAGGTATGTGAGAATACCGGCAACCCGGTGGGTTCACTGCATGGCAGTAACCCTACCCCTTGTTGGACTCCATGGTGAGTGGGAGCCAGGGCACTGAATCATTTTTCAATATACCATGGCACACCATACAACATCTAAACGACGACATGTGGTTACAGATCTAAGTGACTCTGACTCAGATATAGCTCAAACCTCAGGTTTTACTGCAACAAACTGGCCCAAATTTATTGTTATACATGCGGCTGATCAAAATTCACAAATAACTAAACTAAATCCCTTTATAATTCAAAAAACATTATCAGGCATTGCTGGAACATTTAAATCTGTTAAGAAAACGAGATCTGGCGGTTTACATATAGAATGCTGTAAGGAAATTCAAGCTACCATCCTCTTGAAATTAGAAAAGAAATTGCACAGATAGAGGTCAGTGTCTGCCCTCACAAGACCCTCAATAGCAGCAGAGGAGTTGTAAGAACACGTGAGCTGGCAGACATGGAGGAAGCTGCCATAGAGCATGAACTTTCGAACCAAGGAATTACAGGGGTTAAACGGATTGAAATTCACAAAAGTGTACAGAAAATAAAGACAAACACATACATTTTCACCTTTAACACACCACAACCCCCAAGTCAATTAAAATCGGTTACCTGAACGTTCGAGTGGATTTATACATTCCTAATCCACTTAGATGTTTCAGGTGCCAAAAGTTTGGACATAGCCAGAATGCCTGCAGGGGAAAAAGCCCGTGGTTTAAGTGCTGTGGAAACCACGATCAGCCATGTGATAGCACAATTATCCAATGCGTCAACAGTAAAGGCAATCATTTTTCATCGTCAAAAGATTGTCCTATATGGAAAACTGAAAAGGCTATCCAACAAAATAAAGTGTGAGAGGCAGATTAGTTTCAAAGAGGCCAGGAAGAGTGGTTCCTCCCCGCCGGGCATGAATTCAACAACACCATCGTATGCTTCAAAACTGACGAAAGTCTCACCAAAAACATCAGTGGAATGCCAGACCGAGTATACATGGCGCGATGGCATCTTACCATTCTTAGTACGCGCCTTTACAGTTGAGCACACTTATCAAACAGAACCAAAGTCAACCCAAACAAAGACACCGGCTTCATCAACAACTAACGAAAAACCAAAACCACGAAAACAACAACAGGCAAAAGATAATTCGAAACCGGAACAAAATAAAAAACAAAACCTTCCACCAGAACAGAAAACTGAGACAAATAATTTGAAGACAGACCAAAATTATGGACAGCAGCAGCCAAATCTGTGTCAGAGTCAGAGACAGAAACTAAGCAGAGAGCAGAAAAACAAAGAAAAACAACAACAAAAACAACTTTCGGACAGAGTACCGAAACTCCTTCAAAACGTTGTCACCAACAACATGTTTGAAGGTATAGAAGCCATGTCATTTGATGATTGCATCGATAACACTTTCTCTCAGAAACATCACCTGAACTCTTCTCAGGGGAAGTCTCCAAAAAAAAAAATAAAAATACGGGGGCAATATCTCCCATACGACCACCAGGAAAATCACCATCCAAACATGGATAAAACAATCAAACATAATATAATACAGTGGAATTGCCGGGGTTTTAGAGCAAATTTTAATGAACTGGGCTTATTGAGCCAAAAGTATAAACCTGCAGCTCTTTGCCTGCAGGAAACTCTTTTAAAGAAACCCGAGGCTCAAGATCATTCAGCCTTTAAGCATTATACTTCGTATAATGCTTGGGAAGATGAAACTGATCTTCATATTCGTGGAACGTCCGTCTTAGTTAGAAGCGACATTATTCACAGTACTGTAACTTTGCAATCAAATTTACAGGCTGTGGCGGTACGCCTAACTTTAGACAAGGCAATTACATTATGTTCTATATACGTTTCACCAAGTAAAACCCTGCAGCTGAATGATCTTGAGCTGCTGGTACAACAGCTCTCAACCCCATATGTGTTGTTGGGTGATTTTAACGCACATAGCACCCTTTGGAGTAATTCCTGCAGTCAAGAGGATGCAAAAGGTAAAACTGTAGAAGAGTTCATTACAAAATATGACTTGTGCTTGTTTAATGATGGTTCAGACACTTATCTGCACCCCGCATCTGGTTCGTATACATCAATTGGTCTTTCAGTTGCATGCCCATCTATCTTCCTCGAGTTTCTTGGAAGGTAGAAGATGACTTGTGCGGGAGTGATCATTTTCCAATTGTGTTGGGGAGTGTAGTTCTGGCGGACGATGAGGGAGTGTCCCAGTGGAGCTTTAAAAAGGCTGACTGGGACACTTTTTCATCGCTTTGCTCTGAACGCCTCACACGGGAGAAATTTCAAGATAGTGCTGACCAAATAGAACATTTTACAAACAAGCTGCTTGACATTGCAAACACAGTCATTCCTAAACCCTCGGCAAATCCAAAACGTTTCACCAAACCATGGTTTGATAATGAATGTAAACAGGCTATAAAGGATCGTAAGAAAGCTGAAAGGGAATTTAACAGGTCACCAACTACATATAATTTAGACTAACTTCGTATAAATCGGGCAAAAACAAGACGACATATAAAACAAAACAAAAACGTTCTTGGGAATCTTACATTTCTAAGATTAACCAAAACACCCCCATCACTAAAATTTGAAAAATGATTAAAAAGATTAAAGGAAAAGAAACAAAATCAACTGTACAACACCTGAAGGAAAACAACACCTCAATTACATCTAAAACAGAAATTTCAAATACTTTGGCCTCTACATTTTCAAAACATTCTTCGTCTAAAAATTGTAATCCAGAATTTATCAAAATTAAAAAACAGCAAGAAAAACAAAAGATCAAATTGTCCTCCAACAATCTAGAAGATTACAATGAACCTTTCTCTATGGAAGCTTTACGTAACTCTTTGCATAGAGCAATGGGTACTGCCACTGGTCCCGATGAAATTCACTACCAAATTTTAAAGCATCTGCCGCAATCTTCACTAGAACTTTTATTATTAATTTTTAATGACATTTGGGTGACAGGCCAGTTTCCACCATCCTGACGTAAAGCAACAATAATTCCTGTTCCTAAGCCTGACAAAGATCACAGCAACCCAAGCAACTACGGGCATATTGCCTTAATCAGTTGTCTGTGCAAAACCATGGAAAGGATGATCAATGATCGGCTTGTCTGGTTTCTGGAATCGAACAATCTGCTTGCGGATGTTCAGTGTGGTTTCAGAAGCCAGAGAAGTACGGTGGATCATTTGGTCAGACTTGAAACGTTTATTAGAAATGCCTTTGCTAGAAAATAACATGTGGTCACCATCGTCTTTGATCTAGAGAAGGCCATATGATACAACGTGGACGTATGGGATTTTAAAAGATCTTTTTAACATGGGGTTGAGAGGACGTATGCCTCTTTTTATTGAAAACTTTTTAAAGGACCGCCGGTTTCAGGTTCGTGTTGGGTCAACATTATCTGATCCTCACGAGCAGGAATTGGGGGTTCCTCAGGGTAGTATTTTATCCGTTACCCTGTTTCCGGTTAAAATTAATAGTATCATCGATGCAATTGAAAATATGGTAGACTCTTCATTGTATGTCGATGATTTTTTAATCTGTTATAGCAGTAAAATATGAATGCTATCGAGCGCAAACTTCAGCTGTGTTTGAATAGGATTCCAAAATGGGACACAGAAAATGGTTTTAAATTTTCAAAGTCAAAAACGAACTGTGTTCACTTTTGTAAACTTCGGAAACATTACCTTGATCCGGAGTTAAAAATCGATGGTAGTCCTATTAAAGTTGTTAAGGAAGTGAAATTCTTAGGTTTGTTGTTTCACTTCCCACATAAAACAACTAAAAGTTAAATGTAAGAAAACACTGAACCTGCTGAAAGTTGTTGGTAGCACTGATTGGGGTGCTGACCAAAAAAAACTTTGCTCCATCTGTATAGATCACTTGTGCGATCAAAATTAGATTACGGTTGTATAGTTTACGGTTCTGCAGGGGAATCATATCTCAAACCACTTGATGCAAAATAGTGGTATTAGAATTAGTCTAGGGGCTTTTCGAACATCCCCAATAGACTCGATGTTTGTTGAAGCAGAGGAGCCTTCTCTTGAGAAGCGCAGAATTAAATTGTCTCTCCAGTATGTGTCTAAACCTTTGGCCAATCCTTCAAATCCTGCTTATAATTGTGTTTCAGAACCTCAAAATGTTGAATTTTTTAACTGCCACCAGAAACATATTCTTCCATTGGGAATTAGAATTAAACCCCACATGGAGTCTGCCAAAATTGAATCTGATTTTATAAAAGAAAACCGTAAATCACATATTCCTCCTTGGCATCTTAAAAAAAACTACAGTTTTTTTGGACCTTGCTTCTACCAAAAAATCTGATAAAATCTGATACCAATTCCTTGCAGTTCAAACAAAAATATGCCGAAATAAAGTCCAGGTATAGTGCATATACAAGGATCTATACAGATGGATCTAAAGATGGTGACAAAGTATCATCAGCTGCTGTTACTGGTGATAATATCACCTCAATCAGAATACCGATTCAGAGTTCTATTTTCACAGCTGAAGTTAAATCTCTACAACTCGCGCTTGAACACATCGAGAATGATGAAGAAAGGAAGTCAATTATTTTTTTCCGACTCTCTTTCCTCTCTACTTGCTTTACTCAACCCAAGTTGAAGAACCCTCTCATTATGGAACTTCGTGAGAACTTAACAACTCTCATGTCTGACCAATATGATATCGTGTTTTGCTGGTTACCCGGACATGTGGGTATCGCTGGTAACACCAGAGCAGACAGTGCAGCAAAACAGGCTTTATCCAAACCTCTCACTGATTTTAAGATTCCGTTCAGTGATTTCAAGCCTCATATCAGTATTTACATCAAAGCTATGTGGCAGGCGGAATGGGATGGAGTGACAAGTAACAAGCTTCATCGCTTCCGACCAACTATTTCAGATCAGTACCCGTCTACTAACCTTTGTAGAAAGGATCTGGCAGTTTTGACGCGATGTCATATTGGTCATACACGACTTACACATTCCTTTTTGTTAGAGGGTAATTTGCGACCAGAGTGTGTTCCCTGCCAGCAGGTGTTGTCAGTGGAACACATTCTTTTACATTGTACTGATTTTAATCTTAGTAGACGACAGTATTTTAATGTTGTCTCTCTTCGAGACCTTTTTTTACAGTACAAATCCTCATAAAGTTCTGTCGTTCTGGAAGGAAATCAACCTGTTTAATACATTTTAAAATTGTTTACTCTTTTAATCTGTATTCATTAAGTTTCAGTTCCTCAGGTTGATTTATAAGTTATTCACTTCCCTTCTCAACCCATTGTTGTTTAAATCACTCCGGTCTTTGACAGATCTATTGTAGTTATTTTCTATTTTTATTCAATCTTTTTACTTCTCTAATGATAATGCATTTTTACTTTCCACTGTTTTCTCGCCACGATATAGCCGTAGCTGCTGATGCGGCGTTAAGCACCAATAAATAAATAAATTCATTTCACTCTTCGCGAGGCGACAAGCGATAGATTTAGACAAATTTGCCTTCAGGTCGAGGTCACCAAATGTTAACTTGCATGTAGTTCCACTGTAGGTGCAAATTTTAACTATTGAAAACCCATTGCTGGCGTGTTCACCGCAGACACGCGTGTTCACCACGGTTGGAATGTAAAGCTAAAAATTATGTCATAGGCTTTTTTTATATATAGTAGAATAGGTAATCATGGTATAAATAAAGATACACTTCAGCGCATTAGTTATAGATATTCCAATGAATAAAAATTGAATCATCTCTGACCACATCTATATATTAACAAAATAGGTGAAATTACGTGGTATAATCATAAAACTAACGCTGTTTTGAGTCTTCATGGCTAATGGTAATGTCATCAAAACTCCATTCAAATCCACGGAACAGTATTTCTTGCGTTCACCTCACCAAAAACGAATGTTTATTGTATTTTATAATTCAATCATCGGGAATATATCAGTTGATATTGATATTGATATTTTTATTTGGCATGTACAGTACGTGGAGAGTGGATTGTAACTGAAACACCCACAGAGTGGAGTTATCGCCCAAGCTGTAACTTTCAAATTTTGTACATATCGAACAAAAACAAAAGCAATGTTTCGGCCAATGGACCTCCGGGTTTAACCTGGAGGTCCATTGGTTGAAACTTTGCTTGTGCTGGTTATGCTTTGCAAGAAATTTGCAATTATTGCTTGGGTGGAATCTCCACTCTGCGGGTGATTTAGTAATAATACACTCTCCACGTACTGTATACTAAAATATAACAATTTATACCATATTTGCCTATTCTACTATGTATGAAAAGCCTAGGACATAAAGTTTTGATTTATACACCAACCGTGGTGAACACGCCAGGAATGGAATTTTAATTACATCCCCGTTGGCCTTTGGTGACGTGGACCTGAATACAAACTTGTTTAAATTTATCGCACGTCGCCTCGCGAAGAGTGAAATGAAAGTGGCAATCATTTATTACGTTTTTAAATGGGTTTACCTCATAAGATGCCAAAACTTAACAAACATGCATTGTCTCATGTTAATAAAGCATGCATAACTCGAACTAGTATGTTATTATGTTATTTAAATGAAAAAGGCTCAGTTTCCTTTTTTTATTTCGTTTCGGCGATAAAATGGACAGCGGAAGTACCGCTCACCGATGCTCGTGAAAACAAAAACAAATTCGCTAGTATGTACGTCAAGTGCTCAGTAAAATCGAGAAAAAATAATAGCGACTCTTAATAATCTGATCATGGTATAAATAAAATAAACACAAAGTAGCTTGGTGTACCAAATGTTCACCAGTCGTGGCGAAGTGGTTTACCGCGCGCCGAAGGCTCGCGGTTAACACCACTTCCCCACTCGTGGCGAACATTTGGTACACCAGGCTACTATGGGTATATTCTATATGTAAGTACATGTAGTTAACATAATGAAATTTCAACAAAAAGAAATATCGCGTATAGTACATATAAATACAATAATCCCAATAATTAATGCATTGTATACTGGCAGGGAAAGGCATAGCCAGATTGGTTGTCTTCCTGCCTTTTCCTGAGAAATATAGAAGAAAAAGAGAAAGAAAGATCAACAAAAGAAAGAGAAAGAAATAGGTATTAAGACTACAGCATTGTGGATTCCAGTTATTGTGTTTTGATTTGGTCTCATTCCAGCATGCGTGAAAAATGTCGCTGATGATCAACTACGAAATGTCGCTCTCTTGATCCTGCTGACACCAATCCTCCCATTAGCTTGTAGATAGTAATAGTATGATTAGATCTACGAAGTGGTTAGTTGGAGCTGAATGTGAGGCGACATGGACGAGAATAACAGACAATTCACCACACTCCTCTATCATGATGTGACGATAATGGAATGTCAAACTAAACTGTCAAAATGCACGGTGTGTGGGTCAGTCGGATAACATAATACACAGTTCACCAGCACGGCGCAGGACGATTGTGTGAAGTTGTCAACACGATGATGGTTGAAAAAAAGACAGACAAAAGTGAAATTCCGTGCACAAAGACATTTGAAAATTTCTCCTTCGCATTGATGGGGGAGTTTGATGTCTGATCGATTTATTTGTTCTGAAGTATCTTTCTAAAGGAGTTTTTAAAAAAATACAATGATTGTGATGCATTATTCGTGCTTTTCTGATATTAAAATGGTTCACATATGACAGAGATAAAGGTTATTCAATATTATTGTTGTTCCCTAATACATGGATGGAAATGATTTGACTAGCTATTTTTAACTTAATCTTGGGTGAATGTGTGTTGGGGTGATCTGGCCAAGTGGATGGGAGGAGTGGGGAAAAGGAAAATAGGGTCCACTAAACTACAATATCGAAACAAAGACAAGGATATATTTATCTATGTTATTGCGATTTCCCAATATTCTTAGTTGGGTTGCAGGGCTTATATTTCGTCTAAATTTGTGGGAATCCATTTGGATTCTCATGAAAATGGTTGCAAGAATCCATACCTACTATGAGCGTCCCAGGATCCCATGACGCCACCATGGTTCAACCACTGTTGTATACTGATAACACATGCTAACCTTTTACCCAACGCACCTTTTTAGTTTTTAAAAATAATTGTGATAATTTTTAAACAATAAATAATAAATAAATGATAAAATAATTAAATGAACAATATTTACCAATAAAATCTTACAAATATGGCTGTCGTTGGAACCGGCTCAATGAGCCGGTTCCAATGACAGCCACATTTGTGCAATTTTATTGACAAAGTGTCAGGATATTTCAGGTCATGTTAGCATGTTAGCCTTGTATTAGTTAATTTATTGCCGATGCATTAGATAAAGGGTTAAATTGACTCAATTCTTTTCACGCGAATCCTAGCAGAGGTGCAGCGAGAATCTACGTGAATTCTCGTCGGTTTTATTGCGAGAATCTTTGTGCGAATCGATTCTCGGATTTATGATCGAAATATAAGCCCTGGGGTTGATGCTGTTGGGATGGAGTCTGTAAAATTCAATTTCCGCGTAGAATTATCTATAACTAGTTGAGTGCTAAATTATTTTAGATAGTTAACATTTGTTTCCAGAGTTTTTCCTATTATAACCTATTGGAGAGTGCCAGCAAGCAAATGAACCAAGAATATACATGTCGGACTACATTTGGCATACTCGCTTTCCCTTAACTTGTTAAACGCTTCATTATATACATTTGGGGAGTGCAGGAAAGGTTCGACTTTGCCCCAATGCAAATTATTCGAGGATGGATGCCAGCAGCCAACCTTCCAACAATTTTCAAGAAAGCAAAACATGACCATTCAAATTGTATCAGCTTGACATTTATTCCTCCAAATTGTCCTACTGCAAATCATTGGAGGATATCAACAGGCATTCTCCAACAATTTCAATTTCGAACAAAGCCCGACTTCATCGATCAAATGTTATTAGCTTTGATTCACCAAGAAGAATGATCGAAGAATATATAGCATGTACATTCACTTTTCATTAACTGACTGAGTGCTATAATAGTTTCCAAAGTTAACATTTGTTCCCCCAAATTAGCCCTGCTACAAATTACTGGAGGATGCCAGCAGACACCCATCAGCAATGCAAAACTTCATCGAACAAATTTTATTTTAAGAATTGCATTCATTTCTTATAATTACATTCCGTAACTGTTTAAACTACGTTTTACCAAACAACAAAGCAGAAAGACGAAATAAAACATGTACCAACGAACGAGGCGAAACCCACACTCACACAAAAGACAAAGCACACAACTCTGAGTTTTCACAACTTTAGAAATGGAAACGAGTATTTTAGTAACGGGCTTTATGCCACAGTTGGGAAATGTCACCAAAGATACAGCAGCGGAGTTGATCACCGCGAGAGGCGCTAAAAGTTAAAAACCCACCCAAACACCACCCGAATTACATTATGTCAACTGCGCTCTAGCGTAAATGCTTGTCAGAGTTCGACCAAATGTTCTCATTGGAAAATGAATTACATTTGGTCATGACGTTTTCATCAAGCTGACCAATGGGAATTGAGTATTTGGACCCACAACGTTTAACTACATTAATAATGTATTGATTAGCTTTTGAATCACCACGTGGAATGAACAAGGAAAGTAGAGATGGGCAATATACCGAAAAACCGAACCGATACCGATATCATGGGGACACCGAAAAACCGAACCGACCCAATCTTTGAATACCGAAGCCAACGGTTTTTTTCCATTTTCCCTGTGCATTCGCTATTTATAAGGCCTTGATGAGGATTGATAGCAGTTGAAGTGTTCATTTTCATGAAAGAAGTGACTGATTTTATTTTTCAGTTTTGTTAAGCCTTAAGGACCAGGGCAGTTGTACTAAATTATCAATAGTCTACGACCTGTACATGTCCAGTTGCTTAGCAGTGATTTCTAGCCAAGTCTTGGCTGCCTTAACAGGCAGCCAAGACTTGGCTAGAAATCACGGACCAGATAATTTTACAACTGTCATCAGGCCCACCTAACGATGACATCTTCAGGACACACATTCTATGATTCTATGATTACAGACGCCTTAAGTGGGGCTTGAAAAGTTAAGGCGTATTTAGAACAAGTCACCAAATTACTGTAGATATGATCTGTGTTGACAAAAGAATGACAATGTTGAGCCCATCAACAATGGCATGTGTAGCACTGTGATAGAATGATACAAGAACAACTTATTTTGTATTTTTCTGACATGGATTCCCCTTTGGTAGTATCAGTGAATCTGAAGTCACATACCGAATACCGAACCGATACCGCGGTATCCCCACACAAAAATACCGAAACCGATATCGAACTCAAAATTCCAACACCGCCCATCTCTAAAGGAAAGTGAAAACTACAGCAGGCATTCTCATTTTCCTTTAACCCCTTTCACTCTGATGTCAAAATACCAAAATTTTAGGAAGCCTTTTTTCCCATAATGCATCTAGAAATTTAACCAATTCAATCTCGTTTGACAGAGCTCAAGGAGCTCTGCCAAACGAGATTGAATTGGTTAAATTTCTAGATGCATCCTTTAACCCCCTTCACTCTGATGTCAAAATACCAAATTTTAGGAAGCTTTTTTTCCCATAATGCATCTAGAAATTTAACCAATTCACTTTCCTTTAACTGGTTGCGTGCAAGAATATTTTGAATGTCAACATATTTTTGGTAGTAAACATATGTTCTTCCAAACTTGCCCGATTACAAATTATTGGAGGATGCCAACAAACACTCTCCAATATTTTCTAACAAATAAAAGCTTCGTCAATGTTTAATTAATACAGTTTTTGGTTCACCATGAAGAATGAACAAAGAATATGGAAACTACAGCAGACTTTATCACTTTTCTTAACTGAGTGCTAGATTATTTCATCCAAATGGCCCTGCTACAAATGATTGGAGGTTGCCAACATACATCCTCCAATAATTCCCAACAGAGCCAAGCTTCATCGATCAAATTTTATTTGCTTTGGTTCACCATAAGGAATGAACGAAAAGTATGAAAACTGCAGCCGGTATACTCACTTTTCAATAACTGATTAAGTGCTAGATTTTTTTCGAAAGTTAATGTTTGTTCCTCCAAATATATTATATTGCAAATTACTGGAAGATGCCAGTAAACAGCAATTTCTAACAAAGCAGAAGTTTATCGATCAAATTTTATGAACAAAGAATATGAAAACTACAGCAGGCACATTCACTTTTCATTGACTGAATGAGCGCAAGATTATTTTGATAGTCAACATTTGTTCTTACAAATTTACCCTATTATGAATTATTGGAGGATGCCAGCAAACGCCCTCCAACAATTTCCAACACATCAAGGCGTCATCAATCACTTTGTATAAGTTTTGGTTCACGATGAACAACGAACATATAATATGGATATTGCAGCTTTTGATACTCATTAGCTTTGGGTTTACCCTGAGGAATAAACAACGAATATGGAGACTACAGCTAGCACACTCACGTTTTTTTAAGTGATTCAGTGCTTGATTATTTTTAATTGCCAACAGGCACCCTTCAACAGTGTCCAACAAAGCCAAACTTGATCGATCAAATTTGATTAGCTTTAATTCACTGTGAAGAAAGAGCGAAAGATATGAAAAAGTCTTAAATTATTACCTACAAATTGCCCCTTTACAAAATATTGGAGGATGCCAACAAATTTAGTGCTAGATTATATTTGAATGTTAACATTTGTTTCTCCAAATTTGTTCTATTGCTCATTACTGGAGGATGCCGGCAGACACCCCTCCCTGTTTTTTCTAATAGACCAAAACGTCATCGATTGAACTTTATTAGCTTTTGGTTCACCATGAGAAATTTTTCTGAACTAATTGAGTGCTAGATTATTTCCTTCAAACTGCCCTGTTACAAACCACTGGAGGATGCCAACAGACATTCACCAATAATTTCCAACATAGCCAAGCTTCATCGATCAAATTTTATTAGCTTTGGTTCATCATGAGAAATGAACGAAAACTACAGCAGGTACAGTCACTTTTCATTAACTGATTAAGTGTTAGACTATATTTGAACATTAATGTTTATTCCTTCAAATCTGTTCTATTACAAATTACTGGATGATGCCAGCAAACACCCTCCAGCAATATCTAACAAAGCAGAAGTTCATAGATCAAATTTTATGAACAAAGAATATGAAAACTACAGCAGGCACATTCACGTTTTGTCAGCTGATTGAGTGCTTGGTTATTTTTTATTGCCAACACGCACCATTCAACAATTTCCAACAAAGCCAAACTTCATTGATCAAATTTTATTAGCTTTATTTCACCATGAAGAAAGAACGAAAGATATGAAAACTTCTTAAATTATTACATTCAAATTGCCCCTTTATAAAATATTGGAGGACGCCAACAGATTTAGTGCTAGATTATATTTGAAAGTGAACCGTAGGTTCGATTTTCCAACCAACTGAAATATTCCAGACAGGTTGGTCTTAATACAGGCGATGGGCCATTTAATGGCTTGACTGTTTCCCGGTCATAAGAACGTCGAAATCCGTACATAATTTGACTTGCGCAGATCCATTATTAGTCTTCCTTTAACACCCTTTAGTTCATACGAATACCACATGCCCTTGTCGTTTCAGCAGAATTTAATATAATCAGTATATCATATATTCTGCATTCAACACTTAAAAAAAACACATGGTCTGGCACTTCCCAGATCGCAAATATCGAAAAAGTGTCATATGACGGATAATTCACCAATCTAACTCAACTAAACAATAGAATGACGTTCAGTTCATATTGCGAGCGCCATTTCAGACATAGGCAAAACAAATTATCATCATCATTCATTTCCAATTTATTCGACGCGCAGCCAAAATGTTCCTAACGACTGTCTCGTGGGTTCCTGTACAGGTGGAATGAATTCTCATTCTTTTGCTGATTGGTCAAAATAAAAAGTGATTGAAGTGTTTTTCTTAGTAGATATAACCCAAAAGTATCTAGTAAGCTCATTTTTCAGGGAAGGGTCACATTGTTTGTTTGTTTTTAAATTAAAAGAAAAACACAATTAAAATAACAAATTTTGACTTCGCGTACTGCAAACAATTAACGCTTAAGCTGCCGAAAGCGACTATTCTCACCTATTTTATGATGATTATCTGTAGGTTCTGGCATGCACAGATCAAACACCCCCTCTGATTAGTTGTTGGAAAGGGCTCAGAGAGCCCTTTCCAACAATTAATCAGATGATAGAGTTTCAAATATATTAAAAATTGTATTAAACTTCCTCGCACACAGGCGAGCATTACTGTTACAGGGCATCCTTTGGGATTCGATTACCAATCAGAACAATTGATTTCTTCCATCAATAATTTATTGCAAACAATAAATTGTAACCAATAAAACCCCTATTGGTTAAACAGAGGTTTGTTCTACATCTGAATATCAATTCATCCCATCAAGTGCTAGTACACAACAAATATGCTAAATATTTTAAAACAGTGATCAGCGTTGCTAAATTTTGACTTCCTTCAGCATGTCAACAAAGGAAAAGTGAACAAAGGAATTTTGTGCGATTGACTCACTTAATTGCCAACCAATTAAAATGCTTTGATCAGACCACAGGTGGCGCTGATTGCTTTCTCCCTCGCTCCCTCTCTCTCTCACTACACATCATCTCACCCTCACAACTTGCATACACTTACACCCAAATTAAATGGCTTTGCACACACACACTTTACATTGCAGGGCATAATATTTTCTATGCCTAATTGGTTATTAAAAACATTGCCTGTAATGATAATACAGGCGACTTAATTTATAAACCGCATCTTAAACTATATACAGAAAATACAGTTACGGTCGGATTTCTGATCCGTCCACATTCTCTCCCTGCATCAGAAAATGACATCATTTGTCTTTTAAAATATGGTAAAATATCAGATATAGGATGTTGGTATTAAATACCTGAATCGATATAGCTCCATCTGCAGCATTTATTTACAGCATAATACAGTAATATAGTCAGGCTTGTAACTGACTCAACGCATGTTTAAGCATGCCAGCTATCATTGCGTTTTTTTTTTTTTTATCTTGGAAGATAGAACATGCTAATATAGCTTTATGAGTAACGAGGCAATCCTCACTGACTCAGCCATATCAGCAATTTCTTCTCCCAGATTTATCACAATGACTTATTTTTGAGCTTATTCATGTTCAAACAGAACACAATTTAACAATTCAATTAAAAAAAAAATGTAGCAAATATTCAGGCTTATCACTGATTTTACACATGCCTAATCATGTAACCTATCATTGCTTGCTTGTTCAAGAAAACAAAATCAACTGCCAGGGCAGCTTTATGAGTAACGAGGCAATCCTCACTGACTCAACTGCACTAGCTGATCTCGTTTCCAAGATTGGTAGCAATGACTACACCATTCAGCTAAACTTTATTAAAACTGACCATATATTGAGATAGGTCTCTTTACGAAATCTCAATTCTCATTTTATGGAGTAGCGAGGCAATCCTCACTGACTCTCTTTCTGTGAAGAGATTGTAATTTTTTTTTTAACCCTTTACCTAACGTAACGGCCAAAACCGGCCAGCACTATTCTCAAAAATCGCCAATTAATTTTCAAAATATTTTCATTTTTTGTCTCAAAAACATAGGTTATGACCCCTCTTTGGAACGAGCTCGTCGAGCTCGTTCCAACGAGGGGTCATAACCTATGTTTTTGAGACAAAAAATGAAAAAAATTAATTATTCAAGAATTTTTTTTGCAGGTGTCGTCTGCTTTTCATGTTAGGTAAAGGGTTAAATACTGAACAGTACAGCACACAAAAGGTAAGTAAAATATTCAGTTCAATAACGTTGACAATATAGCCTCAAAAATTTTTCTGAAGTTTGAGAAAAAATATTCTTGGAGGCTAAACCTTCCAGCATTTTTG
Source organism: Pictodentalium vernedei (assembly GCA_031216915.1). Taxonomy (NCBI): domain Eukaryota; kingdom Metazoa; phylum Mollusca; class Scaphopoda; order Dentaliida; family Dentaliidae; genus Pictodentalium; species Pictodentalium vernedei. Next base: position 447,012,562 of record CM062290.1, on the reverse strand, counting down.
CCTTCATCTTCCATGGAGGCTGTATGTCAACCTGGGACAAAACATATTGCCCAGATCTCATCCACTCTGTTTTTTGTCGCTCCCTTTGTGATCTTCTAGGTGCAACAGCTGGCTCTGAAAGAGTGACTGATTCTGATTGGGAATCAATGTTGGCAGAGGTTGCTCCTACAGTATCATGTGATGCAGTTCTAGAATGCACTTCTTTAGAACGCCTCTGTTCTGCATCATCTTGTAGAGATACTGGTTCATTCACCCCTGTGTTAGACTGGTGAATGGCATGACTAGCACCAGTTTCTCGTCTATCAACTACAGATTAAGGTCGTCACCTGTCCATTCTCCAGAAAAACCAGAAATGCTGATATTATCAACATTAGAGTGTTGTGTCAAGATTTGACTATTGTCTTTCTGTTGTATAATAACAAGTTCATCTTCAGAATCTGAAATGGTTATTTCAGAAAAATCAACTTTAGCAATAACGTGTTCGTTTTTCTTCCTTCTTGGCTTTTGAATTGGGGGACTTTCTACTGATATATTTTTGTGTGTTCTTGGTTTAGGAACTGGTGATTTTCTTGGTGGTGGTTTTGACATTTCTTCAATTGGTAAGGAACCAATTGGTAAAAGGTGATTTCGGTGTAGGGTTTTTGTTTAACCTTTTCGGTTTTCTTTTTCCACCACAAATACCTTACTTCTTTATTTGGTTGATCTATGATAATATATGAATCATTTTCCCAGTGGTCTGCCAACTTATGCTGACCATCAAAAGCTAATACTCTGACAAGTACCCGATCACCAATTTATAAAGAAGCACCTCTAACTTTTAGATCATAATTGGCATTCTGTCTGGTTTGTGAAGTTTTTGCTGCCAATTCATATGACTTTGTAAGTCGTTGTTTCAAGCTAGAAATATAATTACTAGTTTTGGATTTTTCATCCCTTTCTAGGCCAAATACAATATCAATGGGAAGACGAGGTTCTCTTCCAAACATCAAATAAAATGGTGATATTTTGGTGCTTTCATGGCGGGTACAATTATATGCATGCACAAGTGGTGCAACATAACTTTTCCAGTCTTTCTTCTTATCTGGTTCCAATGTGCCTAACATATTTAGAAGTGTTCTATTGAACCGTTCACACATACCATTGCCCATTGGATGGTATGGTGTAGTCCTTGACTTTTCCATTCCTGTAATATGACACAAATCCTGTATGAGATTACTTTCAAAACTAGGGCCTTGGTCAGAGTGTAATCTTTTAGGGAAGCCATAATGAACAATGAAATTGTTAAATAAAACTTCTGCCGTGGTCTTAGCTGTCATATTCTTTGTAGGAATGGCTTAAGCATATCTCGTAAAGTGATCAGTTATTACTAAAATATATTCATATCCTCGTTTTGATGTTTCAAGTGTTAAAAAGTCGGTACATAATAATTCTAATGGTTGTGACGCTGTAATATTGACCAAAGGGGCTCTTAAGTTAGTTGGGGATTTTCTCCTTGTACACCTTGGCAATTTTTACCCACTTTTCAACTGTTTCATCAATTCCAGGCCAGTAAAACCTTTCTTTTACTAATGATGTGGTGCAATCTCTTCCAGGATTCCCAATATCATCATGCAAACCTTTAAGGATTCTTTCAATGAAAGAACATGGGAGAACTAACTGTTTCTTTGTCTCACCATCTGCAGTTGTCACTTTATATAAAACCCCATTTATTAATTTGAGGGTAACATATATCCTATGAAAAGACATCTGTTCTTTACCTAATGGTAGTTTTGATTTTTGTGGGCATATGCCCTTTCGAACAGCAGACATCCAAATACCAAGGATAGTGTCTTTCTCTTGCATTCTTCTTCAGTCTCTGTAAGACATATTTGCAATATCATGACTTGATAGTGTCTTTCTCTTGCATTCTTCTCCAGTCTCTATAAGACATATTTGCTATATCCTGACTTGCGTTGTCTTTTAGATTGTTGACAACCTCCATCAAGAGACACAAACTTTCAATCAGTGGGTTTTGTGTTTGTGTCATATTGCATATAGCTGACAAGCACTCTTTTGTCATCACTTGCTGTTCGCATTTGTTGTCAAATTGTGGTAATTGAGACATACCACCAGCATCATTATTATTTTTACCAGGTCGGTACATGATATTAAAATCATAAGCAGCTAATGCTGATAACCCGTGATGCCCAGTTGCATCAAGTTTTGCTGATGTCAATACATATGTCAAAGGGTTATCTCTAAAAACTGTAAATTTATGTTCATATAGATAGTCATGGAACTTTTCAGTTACAGCCCACTTTAACGCTAAAAATTATAATTTGTTAGCTGGATAATTCTTTTCAGATTTACCCAGTCCATGATTTGCATAACAGATAACACGATTTTGTCCCTCTTGTTCTTGGTACAGTACTGCACCTAAACCATGATGACTTGCATCTATGTGCAGTTCAAATGGTAAGTTGTAGTTTGCATATCCAAGAATTGGTGGTGATGACAGAAGTTATTTTAGTTTCTTAAACGCATGTTCTTGCTCTGTACCCCAAGACCAATTCTTTTTTGTGATAAGTTTCTTCTTTCTTTTATGACAATTCTCAGTGGGCATTAAATCTGTCAATGGTCTTGCAATCTTTGAAAAATTCTTTACAAATTTACGATAGTACCCAGCAAACCCTAAGAACTGTCTTACTTCATTTGGATTGCTAGGTTTTGGCCAGTTTTGAATTTTCTCTATTTTTGAAGAGTCTGCTTGAATACCCTCTTCTGAAACAACATGGCCAACATATACTACTTTTTGCTTGAGAAATTTATATTTTGATGGTGATAATTTTAAACCACATTGTCTGAGTATCTGAAATACCTTCTCTATTTTTTTTAAATGTTCCTCATAAGTTTTTGAGAAGATTATGAAATCGTCCAAGTAAACCAAACATATTTTCAAATGCAACCCATCAAGGCATTCTTCCATTAACCGTTGATATGTTGCCGGCGAATTCGATAATCCAAATGGCATTCTATTGTATTCAAGGAATCCCAAAGGTCCAACGGTGAAAGCTGTTCTTTCTTTATGCTCTTCTAAAATTTCTACTTGATGGTATCCTGACTTCATGTCTAAAACAGTGAAGTATTTCGAACCACCAAGACAGTCTAATATTTATTCTACCCTTGGAAGAGCATAAGAATCTTTTATTGTCTTCCTATTTAATGCTGTATAGTCTGTGCACATCCGTAATTCACCATTTTTCTTCCTAACTAGAACAACATTGGATGCCCATGGACTACGTGAACGTGGAATTATTCCTGCTATCAAATAACTGATGAATGTGGTTACTCACTTGATCAGACCACAGGTGGTGCTGGTTGCTTTCTCCCTCGCTCTCTCTCTCTATACATATCTTCTCACCCTCACAACTTGCATACATTTACACCCAAATTAAATGGCTTTGCACACACACACTTGCAGCGCATGATATTTCCTATGCCTAATTGGTTATTAAAAACAGTGCCTGTAATGATAATACAGGAAACATAATTTATAAACCGTATCTTAAACTATATACAGAAAATACAGTTAGGGTCGGATTTCTGATCCTTCCATATTACATATAACTGGGCTGCTAAACTAGACTGATGTATATTTAAACTGTCCTAGAATATTCATATTATCATTAGCTCCACATGCAACTCTGGTATTAATATCTCTAAATCTTGGTCTTACTAACAAAATCTGACAAAGGCTACTTGAATGAATGGAATGCTTCAATTGCTTGAGTTCTCATGATCAGTGGATGGGGAATGGATGTTTTTTTTTAAAAATTATAGCAGTTATTTTACCCATGCAAATATTCTCTGTAATTATTGTGCAAGGCATTTTCGTTCCACAAACTTACCTAAAGAATGAATGTTTTTAAATAAAAAAAATTATTATGTGTATATGCGATAAAATTTTTTTCATGTTTGTCTTGAATATTTTGTTTCAGGCATAGTCGATAGCAATTTCAGATTTCACATAGTTTTACCTTATGCCACTAATTCATTTTAAACATTATATATGCATTGTAGACATGTACATGTGTTCACTACTTCGATGGGGGTAAACTGAGTGTATTTCCTACCCATAGCTAATCCATTTTTTCAGAATTTTGCAAAAAGGAGTTAAGCTGATTAATCACCAAGGAACCATCCAACCTAATGGACCATTACCTAAAAAGGTTTATAGTTTTTTTGTTTATTTTCTTCTGAAATAGTAAATACTGCACGATAAGATGGAACGTATGCCACACTGCTTCAATTGTACTGCTCTTTCATCAGTTTCCAATGAAACAATGTGAAATGACGGAAGTACAATTGCAGAGATTTGTAACTGAAATTGTCCTCGTGTGTTTACACGGCAGTTACATTATGATGTGTATACATGTGTCCAAATATATTTTACTGGCCTAAAATATTCTCATGCTGCTCCAAATGAGCAACCTCAACTAACTAATCTCGGGAAGTGCAACATCAAGAACACTTTGTCAACTACAGACGGTGTTTCAATTGTATATTAAAATAAATTGTTATTAATCAGTTAAATTTCTGAACCCGTAATTTGATTGGTTGGATCCAGTCGGCTCCGTGCTTTAATCTCAGGTAAATTCACTCTTACCGTGCTCTAATTGCGGGAAGCGGGTCAATCAGAACATGTCTGTATCCATGCTACGCGCTACGCGCAAGCAGCAGCGCTAAACCGCTCCTCTCACAGGTCGAACACACTTCAGAGTTGTTTTCTGTGGCAACGGTTGTCAGCGGCCATGCTTCGAAGTACACCCTGTAAATTTGATCATGGCAAATAGACGAGATCGAAAATAACATTGTTTTGATTGCTTTTCTTCAAATAAAACAGGTTTATATAATTGTTTCAGTTTTAACGATGATGGGAATTACAAAAGTGATAAACATATCATGTTTCGTTAGACATTCGGGAATTTTACTATGGAAAACCCTTTGTTAACAAGCCCATCGGGTCTCGTTAACAAACGGTTTTCCATAATCAAATTCCCGAATGTCTAACAAAACAAGATACGTTTATCTCCTAAATGTTCCAATAAGGAGTAGTCCTCTTATTATTGATGATTTATTGATTCTGGACTCTTGAATTTCTCTTGAAAATCATATAATCTCATGTCTACTTCACAGTAGCCATGGCTTGATTTCACAAGTAATTGGCCGCCTCGATGTGATCGGGCTGTTGGAAGTAACCCCTTCAACCCGAAAGACATCTTTTTCCGGACCCAGAGCATGATAGGTCATAATTTCATTAAGTAGGATGGTTGCTAAGTGCATGTGTGTGGTAGACAAATGAAGGCTGCACGTTGAAAAAATGTGGGTTGCCTTAATAATGATAATGATAATGCACTCTTCTAATCGGTGCCATTGCACTGACATGAAAGATACAACCTAACAATAAAAACGTGAAGGTGGAGGCTCTACAGGTCAAGGGTTAACCAATACAGTATTTCTCCTAATTGTTCAACGTCCATTTTTGTCATTTTGAGAGCCAATTTCTTAAAACATGAATTAGCTCAATGCGCATTTGGATAACCAAAACGTAAGTTCAGGTGCCATTGGGAGTCTGATGCCCCTACAATGTACATGTCTACTACACATGTACAAAACAAAATAAACAGTAACTCTACAACACAAGCGATTAATCAAGCCAGCAGAATTATTGGTAAAGAGATGAACTTGTCTAATGGGAGTGTGTGAATAGGTTGGGGTGGGTTGGAAAATATCTTTGATTATTTTGTAATGCAATTAAAAACATGTAACAGCCTATAGATAAAACTAATTGCCAAATTAAGTGAGAAAATTTGGAAAGTGTGAAATATTCCAAACCGTAATAAAAATACTGTTAATGTTTTTTTTTTTTAAACATTGATCATATTATTTGAATACTGTCAGGATTGCTAGAGGTTTATAGCAGTGGTGGCGCCGGGGGGGGGGGGGGGCAGGGGAGGCAACAGCCCCCCGTCGGAGAGGTCCACCCCCCATCGGAGATTTTTAGTCAGTCCGTCGGAGAGTCTCATAAACCCGACTTCCCGAGAAATTTCCTACAATCGAATGTAGATATTTCGTCTTGTCAGTCTCGAACCCGTGTTGCACTGGAACTTTGATAGAGAATAGTGATTCTAACGAAATTCCTTAATGTCATTCGTCAAACTGGCTTTATAGATGAAATATTTCCCGACCTTATTATAATATGTTTACTTTAACCCTTTACCTAAGGTAACGGCCAAAACCGGCCAGCGCTATTCTCAAAAATCGCCAATTAATTTTCATTATTTTTTTCATTTTTTGTCTCAAAAACATAGGTTATGACCCCTCGGTGGAACGAACTCGTTCCAACGAGGGGTCATAACCTATGTTTTTGAGACGAAAAATGAAAAAAAATAGTTATTCAAGAATTATTTTTGCAAGTGTCATCTGCTTTTCTGGTTAGGTGAAGGGTTAAATAATCAACACAAATACACAATTTGCTTCTATTTTGGTTCTCCAATTGTCCAATTTTCACTCATTTTCATCCATTTGGGAGGTCAAATGTTATAGCCCCCCCCCCCCCCCCCCCCCCCCCCCCCCCCGTCGAGAAATCCCTGGCGCCACCCCTGGTTTGAAGTAACCAGTTGGAAGGATGGGATAAAATATTGAATAGAATTTCTGGAAATTGACACAAGATGTATTAGCAAAACATCTTAATGAGTATTGCCTTACATCTGATGGTTCATTAACTGGTAGGGTGCTTGGACACCTGGTTACCGTGAACAGACAATGCATTTAATACTCTCCATGGGCAAACATATAAGTAAAATTTAGTATACTCAGTAATATATATTAATATTCCCAATAGTGTCTCCACTGTTGATGGCATATTATACATCTATATTTTACTGAATATATTAATTCATGCTAATGGTCAGCATCGGTACTGTGGGGAGGGAGAATGTAAGAGGGGGTAGCAAGAGAGGGTGGAACAGCAACATTGATGGAAGTCTTGTCTACTGCAGGTTATTCTTTGTGTAAAGTTTAAGCCATATTAATAGAAAATCTGAAGTGTAAAACAGACTACAGACTGACAGAGAACATCTTACTACATGAAGCCCTTTAACTCTTTTGGCGCGGAATAATCTGAGAAACATAATTCTTAGCGCCGAATATTCATCAGGAATTTTACAAAAAGTATAGGTTGTTAGACTAAAGCGTTATTATTTTAAAAGATGTTCTAATGATCTCATTGACAGTTTGTCAAATGATTTCCTGTATATATATTAAATGGCACCTTTATACTTTCATGGGACGATATCGTTGTTCATGGAGAGGACATAAATGGTGCATGAAACATAGGAATACGTACGTTTGTTCAACTCTTTACTCAACGAATCGGCCGCACCCCCCCCGCCCCCTCCCCGCGTAATATGCAATTTCAGCAGTTATTTATTTATTTATTTTATTTATTTATCTATTTATTTATTTACTGGAGTTTAAGGTCACATATTTCTGCACTGTGGCTAATCATGGCCATGACAGTTTTATGGGTGGAGGAAGCCGGAGTACCCAGAGAGAACCACCGAGCAATGGCGAGCAACTGTCAGCTCCCCATCATACTAACTCCACAATAGCAGGGTTAGCATTGGTTGAAGACAAGTGCACCATCGACGTGCAGTACGCTTTGCCCCCAGATGGGCAATGGGGGTTAAGTGTCTTGCCCAAGGACACAATGCAGTTGCCGCAGGTGGGATTCGAACCGAGGACCTCTCGGCTTGCAGCCTGTACCTCTACCTACTGAACCACCACCCACACCCCCCAATTTCAGCAGTTGAAAAAATATCATTTTTCAAAACAATTCAACAAAACCATATCATGTGACCCCTCGTTGGAACGAGCTCGTTCCAACGAGGGGTCAAGTGATATGGTTTTGATGACATTTTTGGAAAAAATTGAAAAAATGATATTCAAAATAATAAATTTTGCTATCGCCTGCATTGGGTAAAGGGTTAAAATGATTTGGAAATGGACACACGCAGTTGGCTATAATGACTACTGCAATACCTTTCTGCAGTCTGCCGTCTGTCGACTTTAGTCGCCTGTTGCGCCAAAGGAGTTAATCGTGTGTGGACCCCCCCCCCACCTCCACCCCACCCCATACACACATCATTCTATCAAGGTTGATAGACCTAACATAATTGTATCTGGAATTTCCATGGTGTATATCATTTGTTACTTTGGCACTATCATTGGCTGTTCTGATGATTCATTCATTGATTTGCGATATTTATTGATCATTACAACTAATACCCAACTGTTTGTGTTCGGCTTTATAACTCTCGTGTTACACATTTTATCGCATCGAATGAAAGCAAACAGGGGTTTGGATTTTCCGCACTTAGTGCAGCTGATGCTATTTGCATCCAACCAATCAGTGAAAGGATGAAAATTCAATCCCCGTGATCAACAACCCAAATGCCGTCGCAAACAACATTTTCGCTTCACGTAGAATACATTGGAAATAAAAAGTGATAAAACTGCATTTTGACCAACCATCCCCAGAAACGGCACTGACTCTGTGAAGTGAACATCCTTCTGCCGTTTGTGTCATTGCAATATGTGAAACATTCTTCGTGTGACAGTTTTTCGAAATTTACTGTCTGGGAAGCGACTAACTTGTATGTATATATATATTATATGTACTAATATTAAATTCATTCTGCTGAAACGACAAGCGACTGTGGTGAATAGCACACCATATTTACACATTGTGTTCTTGAATAACTAAACATTTTCATTTTTTGAGCTGCAGAACAATGCCTTGATCGGGATTGAAATGTGACAATAAATTGATCTGGGTGGAAAAATTGTCTTTTGTCGGCTCTAACACATATTCAAACACATGTCGTATCGTTTGTCCAACACATATATCATATCAACACATCCAACACCAAAGAAGATAAAGTGAGGTACAGTATTTACAGTTACTACATGTACATGGGAATCCCTAGACTGGAAATATTACCTATATCTGTGAAATGAATATGTCCAAATACTTTATAGGCATGTCCACGTTGTTTGCCTTGTTTTCCCATGAAACAAAACATCACATTAATATTGCGCCTTTTCGAAAAGCGATGGACCGCGAGAAAACTTTCTTCATTCTATCAGATTTATATATGGTTGGCACATATACTATTCCAAAAAGTAGGGGATATTTAATAAATAGAGGATCTCAAATGAGTTCCGTTTAATATTGAAATTTAGGAAACGAGTCAAGTAGATTTCATTTGCAACGAGCTTTAGCGAATAGCAAATGAAATCTACTTGACGAGTTTCCTAAATTTCAATATTAAACGGGAACGAGTTCGAGATTCTTTTTATCACATAATCCGATATTGTCATTTTTTGCCGGTGTTAACTACTAAAAACGAACAAATAACTCTGTACAGCCTTCTTGTTGCGATTCTGGCTGTGACGCTGTGCTCCCATATTGTGTACGCTGCAGAAAATAGTTCCTAATAAACTCACTATATTCTTCAAATTTGCAGCATGCTTTCATCACGAAAATATAAAATTTCAATATTCCACCACATATGGATTTATTAACAATAAATAACACCTTTTAATGCAACAATATTTCATAAAAATCCCTTTGTGTCAATCGCTGTCAGAATCTGTTTCTATAACAACTCGTCGACGCTTTGCGAAGTTTGGTAATTCAGCTGATTCAGTCGGGAATTTTCCCTCACATGCATGGTGTACGTGGACTTCAAAATGACCACCGTGTATGTTGTTGTTAGGAAAGATTGAGTTTATTGTACCGTGGAGCTGCATTGAGCATTTGTTATCATTGGAACTATTGTTATTATTCACTGACAATACTGGAATTTGGTTTAAACATGTCCTTTCTGAGGGAGGATAATTCAAAACTGGTGGAACTTCAGGTACATTTGAATTGGAGAGAACACGTGATATTTTCTGATGTTGAAATTCATTTAGGGTGGAATAATTGTTCACTGATTGAATATTGCGATGTCCGCTGATTTGAACAATGTGGTTTGTTGGTATATTTCTATCATTCAACTTTTGTATCATGTGCTTTCTGGCACTATGGTTTGACAATTTTTTGGCAGTGGTTGCGATACCAGCGGCTGTCGTCATTCTTCTCATCAAAGAGCCAAGTTTGTTCTCACCAATTGGTTGCCGCTTGAACCAACATTCACCAGATTTAGGAATTCCAGTGTGTGTTGCAATATAAAAGGGACGATCTGCATCACAGAAGTCTTTTGGTCGCTTACTTGAAAATGTTTTATAAATTTCTACTATACATTTTTCGGGCTCAGCTGTATTTGCCCACAACTTAGGTTTCACGAGACGCACATCTCTTGGATTTGATCCAGTTCGAGTTTTTGTTTGGCGTTCATTGAATTCAAGATATGCACTTTGGTTGAACTCTTCACAAAGTTTAATATCACCCCAGCACATTTCATGATGTTCAGATGTACCACGCAGACCAAAGTGAATTGTGAAATAAAACCACAGGGTATTTATAATGCTTTGTGGTGTTGACGATCCAAACTGACCAGTTTCCCAGAGAATTTTTATTTCATCATCTGATATTGGCTGAGCTTTATTTGGTAGATTCCCTTTCCCATCGCGCTTCAAGGCCATTTGTTTACATTTTAAGACATCTCGGACCTGGCAAAATTCCACACTGTTAATTATGCTGTACCCATACCTTTGCCTCCGAAGTTGGCGATCAAAACTGGAGATAAACCCCCGGAGAGTAGTGGGCTCATACTCAGAACCGTCAGCTTTACGAATACTGATGAGAAATTTACACAACAATTCAGAAAGTTCACTGGGAGGAATTTCATGGATTGCACTTTTATCATTGTTATTTGAATGCTCAAGGTAAGCATAGAACAGTTTCAAGTCATAAAATGTTTTTGAAGCAGTGTTCCTATTACTCTGCATTGATATAAATTGATCAATATTACTTTCAGCAGCAGCAAATCTATTATTTTCACTGGTCTCAACATTGACATTGTTACTTGACGTCTGCTGTATCGACACGGCTTCAGTACATGGATTATGAATGAGAGTTGACCTTTCAGGTTGAATATCTACAATAAAGTCAATTCCTTCAATTTTCACTGCGATGTAAACGTCAGCACAATGATTTGTTTGCCCAAGTACTCTTCCCTGGCCCTTTCCATCAATTTTTACAATACAGTTTTCTGGAAAGTTTACTGCAGCGGCCATGTTTGTTTTGAACACATTAGTAGTGTAGTAATACAGTCATTGATGTAAAAAGTCTCCAAATGGAATGTCAGCATGTGATTCACTCAGATGCTGACATTCCATTTGGAGACTTTTTACCTTTATTACACTAGTGTAATATGAAAATTTATTACATGGCTTTAATACACTATACAATGGTGTTATTAGGTGATAAATGTGAGATATATGAAGAAATAGTTGAGACATCGCACTGTGACATCTGGTGAATGATTTCAGCGATAGTCGGATGCCTGACAAGCACACACTCCACGCACTCAGCTGTAGAAGACATGGACGATCAGTCAGATAATTTACCACATACAGTCTAAGACCTCAATACCTTGTAAATCACCCTCGGTTCGCGAGACACGCGCAATCCGACGTGGCATACCCCTCAACAAACGTCCAATATCAGCTTGACTGAAGTTATTCCATTCTTCCTGCATTGCAGCGGCGAGTTCCTGGACATTAGTAGGGGGCTGTTGGCGTTGTCGTAGGCGCCTGCCGATTATACCCCAGACGTGCTCGATTTGTGAAAGGTCTAGACTTAGTGCTGGCCAAGGCTGGGTAGTGATGTTCTGCCCCTGGGGGAACTCTGTAGCCACACGGACCTTGTGTATTTGAAAATGAATCGACGGCCGTGACGTTGCGCAAATGGCACCAAATGAGCTGCTAACATTTTGCCACGGTTATGCTGCCCTGTCACACGCCTTTGGATGGCACGTAATGCTGTTCTGCTTGTCATGGCTATGCATCCCCATACCAATAACCGAACCACCACCAAAACGACCGTGCTACCTAACGGTTACGTTATGGTATCGTTCGTTCCGCCGCCGCCACACTGTTTCGCCTGTCGTGGAAGTCGTGAGAGAACCTCGATTCATCGGAAAACATGACGTTGCTCTACCGATGATTGTCCCAGCGCTGTCGTGCTCCATGCCAAGTACGCCTTGCTGCGATGTGACGTTTAATCAAACGTGGAATTATTGGAGGTCGTCGAGCATACACATTCCAGCTGTGTAGGCGATTTCGGATAGTCTGACCACTGATTCGCACATGTGTCTCTCGGTGGAGCTGCTATCCAATCTCTGAGGCATTTTAAAGGCGGTTACGTAATGCTGTGTTTCAGATGAAATGATCCTGGTTAGCAGTTGTCGCCCTTGGACAACCTGGCCGACGTCTATCATCAACACTTGCCTGTCTGACGGTAGCGTGACCACAACCTGCTAATCAACGATTGAGTAACGTTGAGAATTTATTTGAGCCACTTCAGTCTGTCTGTTTCCAGCTTCCAACATGACAACGACACGTAAACGTTCGTCACATGCCAGTCTTCGCATACCTCAAAAGTTATGTTTCGATCAGAAACTATTGATGAACGAGTTTATACCAAGAAAAGACGATGAGATCTTCGAAAAAAGCCCGTCCAGTACAAATGAATATTTCAAAACGTAACCCACAGACATTAACGCGGCGCTCGTGCGAAAAGCCTGCACGAAGTTTTCGTGGGCCAGTGACATTCATGATCCACACTAAACTTGGTAACATACTGATGTGTCCAACCGCGCGTATTCAATACCATTTTCTGAAAATATTAACATCAGTTTGGATATCCGCTACCTTTTTAATAGAATATGTATTCCAGTGATTCCATAACCACAGCCCAAAACCCAGATCGTGAAATGAACTGGGCCTGATAACATTAACAAGTTCATTAAATAAACATTGTGTACTCCGGGACGTCACTGGACAAATAATCAATAAATAATAAGAGCTTACTACATCTTACTTCAAACCGTAAACTGATTTATATTTTTTAGCAATAGTTCATCCTGGACATTGTCTGCTGCAAGTCAACCCGTTGATGAAATAATTACGAAAAGAATTGTCTTGTTATAATTATGGGATTGGGCCTGTAGGTACTCTCGTATATTTTGTAAGATTGCTTGTGAACAATTCGTCGCCTGAGTGCTAGAATGTTCTATGTGCCCCATGGGACATACAGTTAAAACTACAAATCCTGCCACGATCTGTGCGCTTATCTAGGCTTAATTGAGCGTATGAATTGCGCGCAATTTCCATACCGAATGGCATTCAAAGCACTGCACAGTCTTGTGGTTGCGCATAACAATCACAAACAATGTTTCTGCCAATCGACCTCCGGATTACCCGAAGTCCATTGGCTGAAAAATTGCTTGAGCGTAGGCCATATGGTAGCCTTACTATGGTTATAACGCGCAGAGTAATGTGCAGATCGACGCGCTTTTTGCGCGCATTTCATAACAGGACTTCTAGTTTTAACCGTAGAATATTCTAGCACTCAGGCGATGAATTATTGATGACCAAAAATAGTTTTGCACTCTCCAAGTGTTGACAAAGCACTCACAGGCAATACTTCCTGAACAAGGCTTGTTTTCTGCAACCACGGTCCAATCACTCATAATAACTATTTATCCCAGTATTAAAAAAAGCAGTATTCATAAGCCCTTTGTTAATTTTGTCTGCAATGAAGATGGAAGATGGAAGTGCAGTGGTTATGGCATTCGATTGGACTTCAAACTGAAGTCATTTATGAAAAGACATTTCAAAATATTTCGAGTTGTGACTTCAGGCTGTGTCATGTTACGGGGGCCGTAACATGGGAAAAACACATTTAGACGTTTGTCCAAACAGAGAACGGTGGTTTTAGTCTTATTGTACAGTACAATCGCCGTGGAGTGGTGGTAACTCATGCGTGGGCACTGATGTCCACGCATGCGTTTACCAGGTAATAAAAAAATCACCAGCATCAAAATTTTATTAATTAATGAAGCACCGGTGATACTGGAATCTAATATTATTACATTCGTGGAAATATTGCCCACCCGTGGAAAGTGACCAGTCCACGATGACCGTTCTATAGCATACTAAAATTTCATCAAAATCGGAGGTGATTTAATAGTTTGTGACGTTAATTTAAAACATTTCACCTGAAAATTTGATCATAACCATTGAGAAATTCCTAGGTCGGTACCACACCTTTAGATATGGTAATTGTTGGAGATGACACTTCTAAAATTTGAGAGAGGGCTCGCCTGATAGGGAAGTTGATATTAAAAATTTAAGATAAACGCCTAAATTGGGCGCTGTTTTGGATAAAGGCATCAAATCAAATATCAAAAACAGCGATGAAAACTAGAAACATATGGCTATACATGTAAGTGTACCAAATTTCATGCTAATTGGAGAAGGATAAGTATTCATAATCGTGGCTAAACAAAATTAAAAAAAGTTGACATTCTCTTTTAGTCATTGCAAGTTCGTTGAATTACTTCATAAAAATAAAACGGAGTGTAATATTGTTCAAATGGAGGAGTCCACGTGGGCGCCTCAAATGTATCAAACAGGTAGCAATGATCAGAAATAAATCCTTTGAACCGTGAGGTATCTCCCATTGTAATTTAATGAACATGTGATTAACCGTGTTTCCAGTTTCATTGTCGATTACTTTTGTTTGTCTTGTTTTAATGTATAATTCTCTATTATATCCTCTGTTCAGGTAATGTGATATTAACGGTTACTTGTATGTATTATATCATTATATCATATTTCTTTCCTAATAAATATTGTTTAAACTAAACTAACTGTGTTTCCCAGGGACAGAGCGCATATGGCACTTGATGGGAAGGAAACGTCGACCTTTCGGTTTAAAATTCACTGCCATAATCAATGCTCCACCGTCCTGCCAAGAAACATAGTTATGCGCCCAAAATAATTTTCTGGGAAATTCAGCTGTGGTTGGAGTCCCGCACCCCCTGCATATGTACGCAGTGAGTTGTTGATATCTTAGACAGTCCTGAATTCATGGAACAATTTAGAATGAATCTGATATTTGCAGGTAAAAACCCCAAATTACTTAAGTTACCAGTACTGTGTTCAAGTTTAATAAAATTGTTTGAGTCAACAGCTGTATTTCCCATTTCCAAACACATGGGTGGTGCTGTGTTAGGGGATATACCGCCTAATTATCCCACATACACCCACAATCGTACATGAAAATGAAGGTCCGTGGCATCCAATAGTTTGCACAGCAATGTAAATTGGGAATCTCATGCGCTACGACTACCACATGTGTTTATCACCCATTAGTTATCCCAGAACTCTAAAGTTTTTAAACAATAATCCTGACAGACAGATATTTCAAATACGTCATCAAGGCATGCCTTCGGCGAAGGCATGCCTTGTTGTTGTAGTTGAACTGTTTTACTATTCGATTAGTAGTGACCTGGGTTAGAACAGTTGGGACAAATTAGGTTTACCCCACCCGACCTCCCTCAATCCGTCATCTTTGCGACATTCTGCCAATACATGTTCAAAAAATATATTTATAGTTACCTCAAGTGGAAAACATAATATCTTCACTTCACAGAAATACAGCTACAATTCACATTACTTCTTTCAACACACAGAATATCAATACCTACTGCCGTGATCAAGTATAGGCTTGAATATAAATATCCGGGAAATACTTTTCAATTAAATCTGAAACACGAAGCTCTCGGTATATGGCAAGAACATTCTCGTAAACAAAGTCCCGGATTACGTAAACGGCGACACAGGACTGACACAGTATTTACCATTTAAAACCTAGTTTTCATCTTCATCTCACTCGGGTTATACAATGAGACTTTTCAAAACGGTCGAATTTCTCTACACCGCTGTTAGTGAAGTCTGTTGTGTTTGAAATGAAATGAAACGAATGAAATGAAATGAAACTTTATTTTGCAGCACACACATGTACATTTTACATAAATAAAAAATAACAATAAAAAAGGTGTACACTGCATGGAAATGGCATAGCCAGAGAGGCTGTCTTCCTACCATTCCCAGACATGATTTATCCTAACGAAACAAGATACGTTTATCTTCTAAATGTACCAATAAGGAGTAGTCCTTTTATTATTGATGATTTATTGATTCTGGACTCTTGAATTTCTCATGAAATCATATAATGTCATGTCTGCTTCACAGTAGCCATGGCTTGATTTCACGAGTAATTGACCGCCACGATGTGACCGGGATGTTGGAAGTAACCGCTTCAACCCGAGAGAACGCTTTTTCTGGACCAGGAACATGGTAGGTCACAATTTCATTAAGTAGGATGGTTGCTAAGTGCATGTGCGTGGTAGACGAATGAATATTTGCAACGTGCAGCCCCAAGGCTGCACGTTGAAAAATATTGATTGCCCTACCTCCCAAATAATGATAATGCACTCTTCTAATCGGTGCCATTGCACTGACATGAAAGATACAACCAAACAAAAAAAAAAACCGTGAAGGTGAGGGCTCTACAGGTTAAGGGTTAACCAATACAGTATTTATCCTAATTGTTCAAAGTCCATCTTTGTCATTTTGAGAGCCAATTTCTTGAAACATGAATGAGCTCAATACGCATTTCGATAACCACAACTTAAGTTCAGGTGCCATTGGGAGTATGATGCCCCTACAATGTACATGTATACCACACATGGACAAAACAAAATAAACAGTAACCCTACAACACAAGCGATTAAACAAGGCAGCGGAATTATTGGTAAAGAGATTAACTTGTCTAATGGGAGTGTGTGAATAGGTTGGGGTGGGGTGGAAAATATTTTTGATTATTTTGTAATGCATTTAAAAACATGTAACAGCCAATAGATAAATCTAATTGCCAAATTAAGTGAGAAAACTTGGAAAGTGTGAAATATTCCAAACCGTAATGAAAATACTGTTAATGTTTGTTTTTCTATAAACATTGATTATATTATTTGAATACTGCCAGGATTGCTAGAGGTTTGAAGCAGTGGTGGCGCCAAGGGGGTGGGGGGGTGTCAGGGGGGCAACAGCCCCCCCCCCCCGTCGTTTTTTAGTTAGTCCGTCGGAGAGTCTCGAAAACCCGACTTCACGAGAAATTTCCGACAATCGAATGTAGATATCTCGTCTTGTCAGTCTCGAACCCGTGCAGCACTGGAACTTTGATAGAGAATAGTGATTCTAACGAAATTCCTTAATGTCGTTCGTCAAACTGGCTTTATAGATGAAGTATTTCCCGACCTTATTATAATATGTTTACTTTAACCCTTTACCTAAGGTAACGGCCAAAACCGGCCAGCGCTATTCTCAAAAATCGCCAATTAATTTTCATTATTTTTTTCATTTTATGTCTCAAAAACATAGGTTTTGACCCCTCGTTGGAACGAGCTCGTCGAGCTCGTTCCAATGAGGGGTCATAACCTATGTTTTTGAGACAAAAAATGAAAAAAAATAGTCATTCAAGAATTATTTTTCCAAGTGTCGTCTGCTTTTCAGGTTAGGTGAAGGGTTAAATAATCAACAAACATACTCAATTTGCTTCTATTTTGGTTCTCCAATTTACCAATTTTCACTCATTTTCGTACGTTTGGGAGGTCAAATGTTATACCCCCGTGTCGGAGAGGTCAGCCCCCCTGACGAGAAATCCCTGGCGCCACCCCTGGTTTCAAGTAACCAGTTGGAAGGATGGGATACAATATTAAATAGAATTTCTGGAAA